>OZ032121.1:5630928-6073428 GCA_964026355.1 Pseudorhiza aurosa
CCCTTTGACACCTCTAAAGAATGGTAACCTCAGAATGACAGGTAAATACAAAGGCGCTAGAAGCTTCAAAACGAGGCATTCTCTTCGCGCAAGTTTTGCAGTTGTATCGAACTGCTGACCATAAGATCAATGGGCACATATGTGGGTGAGCGTACTTCAAGCGGAAGAGCTTAATTTATGCCCCATGCACCTCGAATTCCCATGCTTTTCGTTAAGTACCAAAGGAGAGGAGCGAAATCTGCAAGATTCGTATACTGAGCAGTTTGCAAAGCGCAAAGGTGCGTATTGTGCTTTCATAATGATTCAAGTGTGGCCGCCGGCAACACTGCATTCCCCATTAAAGGCCGCTTGGGATTCTGTTCACGAATTGATGGTAAAAAGCAAGCTCCCAATCAACTAAACAATAACATGAAATCCATCGACATTTGAATAGATCAAGCTAGTCTGAGCCACTGAGAATAGTAAAAAAGCCTAGAAAATCCATTTAATACAGCGCTTGTGGAAAGAGCGAAAGCTGCAAAATTAAGGTCAGTCATGCGATTATTCTTGGCTTAGAAACTCAGTTGCAACCGGCTGATTCACGTGGCTTACAAGACAGAGATTAAAGCACTAAATAACAGGGCAAGGAGACACAAGTTCAGGGATGTTGCTGGGTGGTCAGAAATTGAATGTAATGGGCGTCTCACAACATGGCATATTCTGCGGGGTGAAAAGGGCGATTCAATGGCAACGTATACGATGCACAAATATGCATGGTGTAGGCCGGCAATTAACTGGCGCATTTGAGAGTAGCTTTCTTTCGATCCATGTGCATGCAAAAGCGATTCTGTTTACATTAAGAAGGAAAAAATTCCGCTTTCACTTTCATTTCACTCAATGCATAAATTGCAACCAAGTGACACTCACAACCAGTTTGCAAACTGCTCTGTTGACGGGAGAAAACCACAACTCTACAATAGCGCGGGGAAAAGGCAATGCTCTCAAAGAACGGTAGAGGCGACTTGAATCGCAGTCAAGAAGAGAGAGTGAGGTATGTATCGAAATGTGAAATTGAGGAGTGGTGCGAGGGAGTGTTGGCTCATGTTGCTTCTCTGTGTTGCAAAAATTCGCCACCATTTAACATGAGATGCTCTTGGAAACGGAAAGTTTTGTAACGAGGGCGTTTGTGTCACAAAGCTGCACTGCACTAGATTCAAAGCCCTTTAGAATAAATCGGCGAGGGACACAGGGAGGGTATGCATCATATGATGACATCAGCAACTCATGCAGAGGTCGTGTGAAATGTTCTTTCTAGGACAAAACCATCGATTCGACGACCCTAGCAGGGCATCAGCTCCGTATCAATGAAGGTACTGGGATGAATGTGTGAAAGTGACATGGAGAGGAAGGCTTCTCGATGACTGGTGCTGTTCTCTCGACTGGAATCTACCTTCATCCGCTTAGCACATAGATAACGAAAATCTCGCGCCTGGTCTTTCCGCGCCTCAATTGTACAGCACACACTGAGCCATAGGCTTATCACAAATGCTGATTTGATTTGCAATTACAGGCTATCTATGTAAATCCAAGGAAATCCACAGCCAGATGACATAAGTCTGGACTCATAGGTCAGGCTCAAATGAAATGTGAACAGATTCTTGTGCCATGTGACAATAAGAGAAGTCTGTGTTCAGTTGCATGGAATTCTTAAGCACGTTATTCCAATCACTAAACACCCAAACAGGAGAGTTTGCCATATCATGACCTCCATGCAAAAATCGAAGGTCGTATTTCGATAGATGAGAACCCCTTATAATCGCTATTGGCAGCTTCTACGATGAACAAATGCATGTACCAAGGGGATCATATGATGGAGAAATGTCTAGGTGGCATCCAACAAAAGATGTGTAATAGTATTTTCAGATAATTACAATACTACGAATAAAGAAATAGTATTCTATAGGCTAGATAAAGAGGATTATAATCCATGGTTTACATCGCGATTACGACCTATTTGCCCCGTCAGCCCTTCTTGGGGGACAGTGACCGAAGGATAGCATCTCCCTCAGTCCTGTTGGCCAAGAGACCCTTTGGTTGGTTAGTCTTACCACTTTGTCCGTCCGCATTTAGAGAAACATGAAAGGAGCCCCCTCTACAAAGAGCTACCACCTCTGCGTTGTAAACGGGGCGCGGGGAGGCGGGGAGGCGGGGTAGGCCCGGTGGAGCATCAAGAGAAATCCATGTCGATGACAAGAGCGAAACTGCTACTCGCAAAATTCAACTGGAGCTTTTGTCCTGCAAAGGGGAGGGTTCTAATAAGGAATGAGATCATGGGAAAGAATGATGCGTCTCTCATGTAGAACTCTTCGTTCAACAAGGTTATTGCACTATGTCATTGTTACATGGAATGCGAAGACTAGCTACAGAGTCGGTTGACTGCTCACAATAGGAACTGTTCGTGAAGAAGGATTCGCTTGAAAAGAATGGGATTTGAAACTTCGTAATGGCAAACATTTATTTAGCTGAGAGGTATATTGACTTTTACACTGGCAGTTGAAAGAGTAATGTTAAGTATACAAGAAAATACAGGGCAAGATTGTTCGCGCGGGTTCACTTTAAGCAAACAGGATTGTCACGGCCATGTAAGCTAAATTCATGTGCCGGAAATGCATCGGCTACGTGACAATCGAACCAAGCTATAGCTAAGTCAATTTCATTTGTTTTGCCACAATGACCAAAATATGTTGTCGGTATTGCGTACCCGGGAATTTCGTTAGGAAGAGTTGAATTTCTATTACAAATTGCTCCATCCTGTAGGCTACAATAACACGTGTGGTTTCAGACAATAATCAGAAATGATTCAAAGCAAACGGTTAAGCTCAATCTGAAAAGGCTTCCATTCCAATGATCATAACGAGATATAATCCCTACTGAATGTGCATCTGGCCATGGCCTACCGCCATTCTTTGTACCAGTTTAGATTCAACCCATTGCAGAAAAAGGTTCTCTGCTCAAAACAGACAAGTCTGATTTTGCCAAGCATTATCCCATTTTCAACACGAGTTTCCTTGATTTCAGTACGAAGATCGAGTCAAGCTGACATCCAAATTCATGTTTCTACGTTTCTTGACAAAGTGAAACTCGCGTTTTGAGGTCAAAGCATTGGTTTAGTTTACAGGATGACGTAAGAGTGGGCAAGATACACCTTTTATTTATGGAGCTGGCTGCCACTCATTATATTTCGGGGTCTGACATCTGTGATAGGACTACAAACACGTGAGGAGGTGAATTCCAAAAATAGTTTGCGAAATGAGTGCAAGAAAGAGAAGCTCAGAGAGAAAGGGAAGGACAGCAAACCGTAAGATGGAAATCTTAGACTCCGCAAGAATCTAGAGAATACCAGGAGGTGAGGAAAAGGAAAACAACTGCTGGGCAATCCAGTGCTTCAGCTTTGGCGGTTGTGAAAACGTCAATTATAACGCGAATAGGTTTCCAAGTTGAGATTCTTTCAGCTCAAGAAAGACCGTATGTTAGCCTGACAACTCAACACGAACGAAACTACCATACTGAGCTAGGCGATTCAACGAGCGCGCATCTGTTTGACAATGCAATATTCAAATAACATTAATGGGGAAATAAATATGAAACAACACTTAAGCCCTGGATAATCTGCTCGAACCCACGACCATCGCATTGTGCCCAAAGAATAGCTGTAAACATCAGCATCGAAAACGAGAATGGCAATTTACTAGCAACCGGTTGCCAACAAAACGTGCTGGACAGGGGATTGGGTTAATATGAACGTTACCTGAAGCCTGTCCTTTCTCGTACTCGTAAATGTCGGCATTCACGTCTTCCCCTTCGTCAGTCGTCACGTTCACAACCACGACATTAACCGTGTCCATTTGTCTAGCCTCATCCATTTCGCTTACACCAGTGTTCTGTTTTTCCGCTGGCGATTTCCTGGAATCGACCAAAGGAGACTCCTTCATTGATCGCCGCAACTTGTCATCCAAAATAAGCGTGCTTTCATCTGGATTTGAATTGCGAATGCTGTTGATCTCCAGTTTTTGTATATCAATGTTCTCAACCATCGAGCTTCGTATATCGGGATCAGATAATTCGCTGCCGTCTCTATCTGAGAAATATTCGTTAGGCTTTCCCTCGCTTGCCGTTGTTGCGGGTTTCTGCTCGATATCCTCACTTGATACCAAGCTGTCTTCCTCAAAAGTCAAATCCTGTTCCTCGGCTCTTTTATTTGTGGCTGCAGCATGTATTTTTTGATCATTATAATCACAGTCTGTGGTACTATCTTCTCCAGATGTCAAAACACGTTTACGCTCGGTAAGTGCTTCTTCCGTTATCTCGCTGCGGTCAGTGTTGGCCTCGTCGGACTGTCGTTCTGCGCTCGTGTCAAAGCTGTTTTCGCTTTGCTTTCTTTTCGCCTTACCATTAATGTTTTCGGATGTAGTGCTGCGATGCTCTGCGTAACATCGAAACTGCGCAGGAACGACTTGCGGCAGCAGGTCGTTGTGTTTTCCAGAATTCATTTGCATCTCATTTCGTAAGCGAGGCTCTGGCGTTGAATGAGGCGCTCGTTGGTTCCAATGGGTGGACGATTTGTACACGATGGGCTTTCGAAGCTTTTGCGTTGAGTTACCTCTTCCAGGGGACCCGTTCTGGATTGGCGTGACCCCATCTAGTTGCGGCGAGCGCGATGTTGGCTCAGGAAATTGGTCTGGGTCAAGATTTAGCACAACAGTGCTGGACGAAGTGATGGTTTTGGATTTGTATTCACGTCGCGGCGAGCTAAACATTACGGGTCCTTCTCCGGTCATTTTGACCGGACGATATCCAGACGAGCTTTCGTTTCTGAAGTATGGCGCGGGGACGACTGGCAACCTACAATAACAACGAGATGTTTGAATATAGCAACTGATTGATGGAAGTACCAGGAATTAGTCTACAGACGTTTTGAACAGAGAAGAACGACGCTTTCAAAGAAAATTAAGGTAAAAGAAAAACGGGTGTTGGTTTTAAAGGATTTCCCTCTGATTTGCGGCAGAAGAAAACCTGCTCATACTGTTGTGGCTGAAACCAAATACAACTTTCTAATTGATGGCTTAACAGCATCGCTAGGAAGGGAATGCCGACTACACTAATGTTATACCTCGCATCCTATCGCGAATCTTTCTGCTCTTCCCCGTACATAATACGCATGGTGACGGTTTGCAGAACTTTTGCCACTGCCTGAATGCTAGGTCAGGTGGTGCGGTGCTTACTCATTGATCATATGGCCATTGGTTCGAGTCCGTCTCATGCTTACCTTCACTGAGAGTGGGGAGAGTCGTTAGCTCTCTGTAATTCTAGGTGTAAGAATGACGAGGCATGGTCACATGGAGACGACAACATAGAAGAGTGCTCGGTAAGCAACGATTCCAAGGATCGTAGAAAGAGCACCTTCTGGTGTTAGGTAGAGGGTTTAAGAAGGTATTTTCGTGGGATCGTTGAGAGGTAGAAATGCTCTTTGGGTTTAAGTTACACCAAGTGTTGAAAATACGTCGTTTCGTGTCGAATTGCACAGATTGCATTGAGAGAAGGCTGACGAGGACACGGAAACCTATTAATTATCACACTTGGAGTCGGGTAAGGCTGAGATAAAGTCATGCTTAATCCGGATGTTCTGGCAAGTTGTAATCTTATGTGTGCCACTAAAAATGGCAATCGCAAAAGGTAAAAGGAAGTGTTAATCTTTTCAGATGAAGTTTGATGGCAGTTCACTGCGAGATATTCGCACGGCCGCGCAGGGGATCTAAATTTCCCAGGGGTAACAACGAATAGGAGACCTTCTGGTCCGTTAAAAAGTTTCAAACTGCAAATCTTTCCACGTTCATCTACCACACATTCGGGTTTGATTACTTTTGTGCTAGCCAAAATTAGCTTCAGTTGGGAAACCAACTAGCCAAAGTTTAATAAACACATCAATATTGGTCTCCATGTTGGATTTCTGTTTGAAAGTAGAAAACACGGATTGTTGCAAGATAAACGAATGAACTGTTACTTAAGGCATGAGTCATGGGTCGAGTTCAAAATGAAAAAATGACTCAAAATGATGAAGACCTGACTTCGGCTGAGGCTCTAGGGCAAATTGAATCCCTCCTGTCCCTTCTTTGTAGTGATCTGCTTTCGATGTCAACCATTAGCGATTTCTTGTCTCAGTTAAAACCGACTAAAAAATTAAGCTATTTTGCACAAGTCTCTCCTTGATTTGATTGTCTAACAACTGAGATTGAACAACAGCAACAATATCGTGTAGAGTCCGAGGGTCATTCAACTACCCAACCACTTCATGGGTAGGGCTCAAAACGAGGCAAGGTACCTAATTGAAAATTTTGCAGTCTTCTGATTGTTGTGAAACCCTGCAAATACCTACTCTGTCACCATACAAAAACAGAAGCAGCATTCAGTTTTGAAATTCTCCTCAAAGATACAATATTGGCGAGGGCGTCTCCCCGAGGTGCCAAAGAATTTCCTGAAAGAAATCGCCCTGTTTAGGCTGAGTATCTGGCTATGTCATGGATGGCTTTGAATGAGAATCATTACAAAATTGGTTACCCCAGCATGCCTAGGCTTAATCCAAGTGATCTACAGTCCGGCGGGTAAAGGATCGCGGATGGGCCGTGGTCAATGAGAGTGGTCTAAAAAAGCGGCTGCCGGCCCTAGCATAACTTTGCTTGTTAGCAATGAGCACTTGATCATTATAGCCGGCGAAAAGTTGAGTGGGAGTGCTTAAGAAGGATTGCTGAATCGGTTAAGAGGATTTTTCAATCATATCATAATGCTAAGCTCATATAACTCATTATTCTTCTTACAATTTCAATAAGAATCCAAAAAGAGGTTTTATAGAAATGGTAGATGCATTAAACGAGAATTGTCCTCTCTTATCGACCTAAGCACCAACGACCTGGACTTTCGTCCCTGTTGCATTGAAGAACATCAAAGCGTAAAGATGGTAAGAGACGTGCGGAAAGTTTTGGGAAAGTTCTAACAAAGCAAAGAAATTTCCATAGAAAAAAAATATTGCTAGAAAAGCATCTTTCCTACCATTTAAGAAATCTGCCAAGCGAATATAGCTCAGCTTTGAAGAGAGCCAACCAAATTGGGGGCTTGACGTAAGTTAAAATGTTCTCCCATCAAGTCATCAGATATTTTGATACGATGACAAAAAATGGGCTCTTATAAACCAACTGATGCCTGTAAAGTTGAGTCCAAAACTCGACACGGGCCTTTGGGAACGCTTTATTAAGTAGGTAGCTTCATGTGAAATTTAGCTCAAGAGAAGTACTTACTCATTAACATCGTATAAGACGTACTATTAGACTTACTATACGACTTATTCACATCCTCGCCAAAAAGCTAACCCTATTAGCTATCAGTAGCGAACCTTACTGTAATATGTCAGATGCAATCAGCATATCTTTAGAAGCAGCTGATTTTATCGAAGGTCTTTTGCTCCAATCACAAGCCTTTCAATCCCTTTTTCTAAAACTGAATGAATACCCTTGGCTTCACAGTGCCCAAAATCGGCAGGGACCAGGCGAGCATTTTCCCTGAGCACACCTACCATCAGCTCCCAGGCGATTGATCGCACAGTGCGGTTCAAACGAACGGTGTTAGTCACACACCGAGTGGGCGAGGATCGGTATCGAGCCCAAAACTTCGAGGCTCCTTGCCAAACGCTCTACCGAGTGTAAGTATAAACATTCTTCTGCAATTGTACAAGCAGTGATTTTCCATACGATAAAGCAGTAGGTACCCTGAATGAGACACTAACTCCTTTACCTGGTTTCTGACGCTCTTTACACTTTGCTCGTATCATTAGATCCTAACCTAAAATCAATCTAGCTCCCTAGCCATCGCTTCGGCCCAGTCCGACCTGACCTTGGCCGCAGCACGAAAATAAGACCAAACCTTGAATCAGCGCAAAAGTTCGGTCAAATCGTGATGCAAACTTGCACGCATTTCCGGACCACCGACAAACGAAGAATTCTACCAATGGTCTCGGGCTGCAGTCACGGTTCGTTCATTCATTATAGAATATTGGGGCTTAGATAGAAGACCGCAGGCTCGCTAATGGCAATGGGCACCTAAACAGCTTTTCGAAAATAACGCATTTTAAACGTCGTACAGCTGTCGTGGCAAATATGCTTTAATCATCGACTTAGAGGATCAAAATCGAACAACAATGGGATACATCACCGTCTACGAAGTGCTTAGCTGGCCGCAAGATCATCTCGACTAGAATCCAACATATTTTGCTGTCAAAATAGAACATCGATTTTAAAGAAATTGCAAAATAAAACACAAATGTATCCATTATTAATTACATTACCCTGCATACGTTAATCCCTGACGGGGCAGCTTGACTAAGCATAAGAATCAACCCACATCTCCCTCCTGCCACAGGCAGCGAAGAAGCCGCAATGAAATGGAACCTTGCTCTTTAAAAGGGACTTTCAGGGTACACTTTGTAGCTAGTCAAGCAGTACACTTTGTAGCTAGTCAAGCAAGTATCTTCTGTGATTTTTATGAAGATTAATGATAGAGCAATCGATTGGCTAAAAGCAACCGCAAAGTCATGCCTTGCTATGCGCTAATTTCTTTTTAAATTGCATTTTTTATATGCATTAACTAAACATACAAATAAAAATGTTCTATAGATAAGTAGTTTGTATCTTCTGACTAGCCTAATTATAGTTGCTTCAAAGATCAAAAAAAAAATAACAAAAATAGCAGAGAAAGGTATATGATTGTAACAGGAGGATGGTGGAAAACTGTTAGTACAATAAAAGGTCTGAGTTAGTCCAAGGTTTGTTTCAAATGTAGAATATGTTTTAGATCGTAAATGATTAAGTTAGTGAATTTTTTTTTTTTTTTTTAGTGGGTTATGTTGAGAAAAGGCCATGGTGGCCTATACAAAGCCCCAACAAAGGAAGAAAGAAGACAGCGAGCAGCTAAGAGGATAGAGAGATAAGATCAAGTTTATTGATCTTAGATTTGAAAGATGGCAAGTTGTATGACTCAGGAAAGCAAGAAGAAGGCAAGACGTTCCATAAGTTGCATGTTCTTGGTATGAATGATGATTTGTGAAGCTAGATAGCTACATATTTGAATGAACGAATCACAAGACTGGCCAAAGATCCCAAGAGAACACATTTAAGATGGCGGTATTTGGATGATAGACCAATCCCATGGCAGGGAAATTTTGCAAACTTTCTACTGGCGTTCCTATTCAGATTTGTTTCAACAAAAGGAGGAAAATATGAAAATTCGAGCCTCATTTCCGTAAAAAAGTAAGAAACTCCATGCTCAACTCGGGCCTAAGGTAAAAAAATGTTTATTCGTGAAAGGTTATAAATGGATGTCAATAAGAGGGTCACTTAACAACTTCATCTGAATTATACTGAGTTCATTGTTAGGTGCCCCTGGATTGCCCCTGGATTACTTAATCATTTGCTCGAATAATAAGTAGCTGTTTTAATCATCATATTCTATGATAGTCGTTCGTTGAAAATCCAAAGTTCTTCCATTTCATTTGATTTCTTTTAAGGAGGGTTGCCCTTCAACAAAAGTTGATTTTCAAGGGGCCCTCCAAAAATTTTTTAATTACAATCTATACTGTTAAAGTGAAAACTATAAGATTAAGATACAATTTATAAAACCTTGATTACAATATTTAAAACCTATATATAGCAATGATAAACATTAATAATCGAAACGAAAAAAAAAGAAGATGGAAAGAAGAAAGAAAGTGTTTCTTTCTAGATAGATTTAGATATATTTCTTGAAGCAATACAGAGAGATCGCCTGGTTTGACTCGGCTGACAGGCTATTCCAAAGTTTTGCACCTCTATAAGACAAACTTCTCTGGCTACTTGCAGACCTTTTCATCGGCAACTTCAGGTCAGTCTCTTTCTTACGCAGGCTATGTGATGAGCAGATAGGATTTCGTGTCAAGAGATCGCTCATATATTGTGGAGCAAGACCATTCAAGGATTTGAAGACCATTGTCACTGACTCACCAGATACTACTTCGTCTATGGTCTTCCATCCCAGCTCACGAATAAGAGGCCTGCCTGGGGTATCGAAACTGCTATTCGTTATTAGCTTAGCCGCACGGCTTTGAAGTTTTTGCAATTGATTGATCTTAGTTAAACAGCCCCAGACAGAACAGCAATATTGAAAATGTGGCTCAACTATACCCGTGTAAAGAGTATGCAAAGTTTCTTTTGGGAGAAAAGACTTAGCATGTCTTAAAAAGCCCACTGCCCTTGAGACCTTGCTAGAAACTGCCTTGATTTGTTGTTTCCAATCCAAGGACCAGTCCATTTGCAAACAAAGAAACTTTGTCTTCTTGACTACTTCAAGGTCATTATCGCGAATTTTCAGTCTTAAGTCTTTATCTTGACTACCAAGAGTTTTGTGTTTCGGCTTGGCATAAATAAGCATTGCATGGGCTTTTGCAACATTCAGGGAAGGCCTGTTGCCTTGTAGCCAAGTGTCCAGCTCCTTAAGATCGCTATCAATAGTCCCATTCAGCCGAATCAAATCGTGAGACGGGTAGCACAAACTGGTATCATCAGCATACATGGACACAGTGGACTCTCGGACTGCCTGTGGGAGATAATCAATGTAGATAAGGAAGAGAAGAGGGCCGAGACATGAGCCTTGCAGAACTCCAACCTCTATGTCCTCAATTTCTGAGTCCACTCAATTAACACTGCAAAACTGTTTTCTGTTTGAAAGGTAGGATTTAAACCAAGAGATCTCACCTTGCCGAACACCGTAAAGTTCAAGCTTTTTGCAGAGAATATTATGATCAACAGTGTCCAAGGCCTTTTGATGTCAATAAACACTAGACCCACAAGCTTACCGAGGTCCATTCTACTGTACCAGGCATCAGCATTTTTAAGTTAGCGTGTTAGCGTTGAATGAAGGTGCAAGAAACCAGATTGGCCAGATGAAAAATGGCCATTTTCATTCATGGACTGGTACAGCTGATTTGCTACTAGCTTTTCAAAGAGCCTTGAGATGACGGGTAAGACTGATATTGGCCGATAATTTGACCTGCCGGTCTTGTCTCCTTCTTTAAAAATTGGAGCGACTCTAGCAACTTTCCACGAGTCGGGAAAACGACTTGTTTCAATGGATGTATTAAATACTATAGCAAGCGAGTTTTCAATAAAAGGCAGCGCAAGCTTCAGAAAGTAGCTAGAGATGTTGTCAGTCCCAAAGCTCTTTATTATCTTAGCCATGGCAAATGCTCTCCTAATTTCATGTACTTCAAAGAGAAATGTTGCGTTATGCTTGTTAACTTCATAGTCACCTGCAAGAAGGGGATTTGGGGCTGGAACAATTTCGTCAGCAAGATCCTAACCTATGGAGCAGAAGAAGTTGTTCATTGAATTTGAGATATCTTTTTTGTGAACAATTTTTGAACCTGGCCTTTCAGAGAATAGATGCTGCTTAACTTTGATGTCTTATTGCGGAGTCCATTGGTTGTCTTCCATGATTCTTTCATGTTTCCTTGACATGCAGAGATCTTATAAGTATGAGACTGCTTCTTACGTATGGTGTTAGGTACGTTAACCTTGTTACGGACCTGTTGATATGAGTCCATAAGAAACGGGGATTTTCTTTTGGTTGCAGCATTTTTTAGCTTATCTCTGGTCTGCATTAGTTTCTTCAGGTCCTTGTCAACCCAGGGACAGTATTCTCCGAGACACGCATACTAGTCATTAGGACATGACTCTCTATGATCAAGGAAATTAGGTTTGACCAATTTTTCACTAGAACATCCATGCTATCTGTTCCAGTAAGCATTTGCTCTCAACACATGCCAGAAACATTCGCCAGGAATGCTTCTTCATCAAAATTTTTCATCTTCCGAGTTTTGATCATTCTGTGGCCTCTCACTACTGCTCCATTCAATTTCAAAATGCAGTAGACCATGTAATGGCCACTAAAGGAAGTCTCACACACTCCGGATTTCACAATATTTCTGGCACACGTGGTAGCAATATGGTCGATAATGGAGGAGGTAGCTAATGTGACCCTAGTTGGATCCTCGAGAAGCTGTTTAAAGCTGAACAATTCATAGAGATTGAGCATGTGCTTAGAATCGTTGTATATTGGCTGTTCAGCTTGCTTTAGAGTGAGATCACAGTTAGCGTCTCCTAAGAGGATAATTTCTTTACCCTCCTTGTCCAGAAAAGAAAGGACCCTTTCTGGCTTATCGAAAGACCCAACAGAGTCACTGGGTTGTCGGTACCAGGCAAGGACAAGAAAAGACTTGCTTTTAGGAGGTTCAATCTCGATGCAGATTAGTTGGAGCCCATTACTGGGTGTATCAGGGCGAGGTGTGTACTTGATACAATCCCTGATATAAATTGAAACTCCACCTCCAACGCTTGTTCGATCCAAGCGCTCCTGTTGGTACCCATTGACTCTTGTCAACCTTTGGGGGTAGTCAGGATCGAGCTTCGTTTCGTTTTAAGGGAAAGACGTGAATCCCAAGCTCCTTCACTAAAAGCTTAACTTCATCTAGGCGACTAAGAAGACCGTTAATATTCAGGGAAGCAATTGCCATCCCCATTAAAATCCTAGATGTTGCTGAGACCCGCTCGATGCTACACCTCCAGAATTTGGTATAAAGTTTTCGTGTGAAGAACCACAGGCAACCTCACTGAAATTCAAATCATCAGTTGCCATGCTAAATACACCGGATTTTCTCGTTCAAGTTCTTAGTTAATTGATAGTTGCCTTGAACATTTAAATGCAAACCTTTCCTACCTAAGCGATCGACTGAAATGCTCTGCTGCTGCAGGACAATCACTTTCATGGACTTCAAAGACTTATTGAATTCAGCAATCTTCGTTGCTATAGCTTGGTTTTCGTTGAAATTCTTCATCTGTCGTTTGATTATTTCAGAAATCACAATGTGACAATCGGGCAGGCTTTCTGAGATTTGCTCCGTGAGACGCTTTATATTTTCAAGATATCTGCTACAGGTCGATGCTTTGTGTCATTAGTTCCCACAACAAGGATGATTTTGACTGGTTTCTTTCTTAGAAGTGGTTTTAGATAATCTTCGAGGTCAATTGTAGTCGCAACGGAGAAACTACGCACTTTTGCTTGTTACCTTCTTCCAAGTCTCCTTTCATTGACGTTGCTAATCATGCTATGGCCGACGACGAGTATCGTATTCTTATTCCAAATTGCTGCCTTTGCTTGATTGTCCGGTAGTGAATTTAAAGGGTTGTCATTGCCCGTATCAGCTGGCTCGCGCTTGGATGTTTTTGCTCGAATCAAATTGGTTGGTATGCTTTTCTTTTTTGTCTTAGATTTTTGACTACCATTTTGCTTTTTTGCTTTGTTAGGAACTGTTTTGGGTGGTTCCGAATTTAGAAATTTATTTGCAGCTGACTCTTTGGTTGCTTTTGAATTCACATACTCATGGTGTTTCATCAATTTAATTTCTTTCCACTGTTCTGCCAGGTTTCGTTCGACACTTTCATATTCTGGCTGTGTATTTGCGTTTGTTGTTGGTTCATCGCTAACCACAGGAGGGTCTAGGGGTCCACGGCGTTCCTTTTTAAGCACATCTAATTCCAATTCAAGATCTGCGACTTTCTTTTGTAGCTGTTTGCTAACTATTCTCTCATCGCCTACCAACCGATGCAAGTTTGAGTTGTTGTTCACGAGTTAACCAATGATGTTAATGAATGAGCACGAGGAATATTCCCCCGCGACTTTGCATCGCGAATGCTCTGAAATTGAGTCTTTCTCAGGTGTCTTAAAATTGTCCAAATAATTTAGACAGGAATTATTTCCCTCCTATTCGTTTTCTTCTTCAAAGTTACCATCGTTGACAGTTTCTAGAGCATCCTTAAACAGGAAAAGTGACTCTTTGCCTTTGGTCGTCTTTGTAAAAATGCAGCCAGACCCCATGAGCGATGAGATAACACCATGCACTTCCTTGGCATCGATGCCAGTCTTCTTGGTAACATAGACTGGAATGGTTTCGCGGTCTGGTCGTTTTTTATCTGTTTTTCTTATGTCGATTATTCCCCGAATCACAGCACTCGTTATTTGTTGCTACCTTGGTGAAGGCATGCTCGTCTGGAATTAGGCCTAGCTCCTCACCCCTTCCCAAATTGGAATGTGAACAGACAAAAACAAATCCGCCCATAAACTGGGCACTCAATCCTCCATTTGCTGCAATCAACTTCAAGTAGTTGTTTTTACAATTGTTGAGCGAAACTGTTTTGGCGCGAAACTGTTTTGGAGCGAAACTGTTTTGGAGCGAAACTTGAGCGTACACGCGTCACAACCCCTGTCAATCTAAATCCTCTGATTATACTATAACATCCTGACACATTACAAGTAGGGTGAAGAAATGCTGACAGGGATTCTCCTTTACAAAAACTTGCGATCAACTAAACGCAAAAAATACAACTCCAGCCAAATCTGCGAATTCGCAAAAAGGTAATTAGGATCAGTGCTGTCGAATGCGGCCCGGATAGCCATGGCAGCAGCTTCATGGCGATGCCACAACGCCAAGCTGGAAGATTGATTCAGACCTATGTACGTTTACCACATTGTATGATATGATAAGTCATTACCATTATCAGTTTCATTGAAGTAGGCGTTTTTCAAAATCGTATTCAAATTGCAGCTAAATGGTGCATATTAGATTGGAGACACCATGAGCCATGCTCGTCAATGAATAGCTTGCTCCTTCCACTTGCTGTCATTCATTTCGCAGTAATTACGATTTGAATACATTCAGAAAGCTGACGATGCTAATCACTGCAAGTTTGATTCCCAGCCTGGGAGGGGCACCCAGCATCTTCCCGTGCGTCATAGATTTAACAAGCATCGTGGCCACACAACTCTCCTCTCACACGATTCAGATAACCTTATCATTAATTCATCGCACGCGCGCTCACTTCATTATTTTCCTAAGCCATGGCCCAAAAACCAATACGTAGGATTTCATTTTTGTTTCCTGTTGAAAAAGATGGTAAACAGCTTGTCACTGGCTTTAATCGTAGTTACGCAGTGCATACGATCATTCAGTAAATCATTACTGGGAAAATCACTGGTCAACCAGAGACGTTATATTGGGGGTGTCATCAACGAAATGTCATGGTATTTCGCATAGCATAAAGCAATTTTGAACCAATAATACCTTTGTATTTGGTTAGCGACTGTTTAAATTCTTCTGTGGCACAGTTGAAAACAAGGGCTGATTCAAAGGCAAGTCACGATAGATGCATCAACGATTACAGGCGTGGGACAGCGGTGAACGCCTATGCTCTGCTTGAAGTCTGTTTAAAGCTTATTCAGTAATGCGTCGTTCACTCCTGGCAATTGCCAACATCCCTAAAAATACTTAGAAGTAGACATCGGACGTCTCCAATCACTGTACCTACGTGTAGCTTTTCCCATTAAATAGATTGAGCCATCATATTATCTATAACTCGACATTATCTTCCATTCCTCTTTCGTCAGGAGTTAATAGTGCTAAAAATGATAGCTTGATGATTAATGGCGTCTATTCTGTGGACACACTAATCAGACGTGAAATGATCGTTTCATATTAAGATACAGGGATGATTGGGAAAATGCTGACAACATATAGCAAGAGATAGCTGTACGTTATCCAAGCCAAAAAGAAGCTCCATTATTTAGATACACTAAAAATTCACACAGGTCAAATCAAGAATGGTATGTGTAAGAGCTAAAGGAAATATATTCCAGAAATTTCTGTTTTGCCATTTCGTCATTGCTTAGAGAGAAGTACCATTTCGTGTGCATTATGTAAAGCCTTGATTCGACATTGACGTCAATAAAATCGTGATATCTAGACTTAAACGATGCTTGAGATAAATGTGTGCGTCCATCAGAACAACGTTTGCGGAATAATCCTTCCTTTTATCTACCAATGCTCAATGCCATATGATGATTGAGTGAAGAAAGCTGAAAGTTATGATATTCAAGAAGTGGTCTGGCTTGATTCTCATGACCATTATCTCACGTTTTGAATGCTTGCAATCTCAAAGAGCAAGCGACTCTCCCCGCCCAAACTGAAACGTCAGCATTTATGGGGATTAAGGCTACGTTTCCACGGGACCGTTTGGAAGCGTTCCATATGGAACCGTTCCATTTAGGTACGGATAGGGCTTGCGTTGCAACGGGACCGGTTCCATTCACAAGCGAAGCTGTGCAGGCGACGTGTGCTTCGCAGGCCCACTGACCTGTGGAGAGACCTCGGAATGAAACCAATCAACAAGAGGCTGCAAGGAAAACACGCGCCAAAACATCCAAAGAAAAGACTCAAGTGTGAATATGGCAGAAAAAGTTTCAGTTAGACGGAAGAATAGACTGCTCTTCTTCTAAAAGTAGCTCTTGAATACAAGACCGCGAAATTAGCAGAAGGGAAAGACTGGCAGACAATTCGAGCAAAATACGAAGACTTGGCTGCAGCATTCGCAAGTAAGTATTCAGCTGAAGAAGGCAAAAGGGAAGGTTTATAAAGATGGATAAATGCCAAAAATTGAAAATAAACGTATTCGCGAGTTCATCGCAGCTCAGGTTAGGTTTCGTTTCGTCTCGAAAGACATCCAAGTTCAGAGTAGGCGCCAAATATGTCCTGTGGTCTCTCTTTGAAAACAACTTATTGCCTCGCTTCCTATCCTTATCGATTTGGAACCGTTCCACCCGTTTCCACGGTACCGGTTCCAAACTAGACCTACTTCGTAAGTGGACTCATTTTGAACCGTTAACTGGACCCAAATGGAACCGTTCTGATAAGCCCCGTGGAAACGTAGCCTAAATCATTAACCGTATGACCTCCGTTAAAGCGCACGCACCACTGAGATATGCTTTCAGCAAAAAATAACTCAAATTTGCATGCAGGTAGCGATGCAGATTGTCCTTTTTAGCGATTTTGCCTGTATCATTCAATGACTGCTTTAATCATGTTCACCTTTAATGTCTTAACACCAGACTGTGCTGGTATTGGCTACTTGAATCGTCTTCTTCCGTATCTCACCATCCATAGCCTTATTCCCGGTTACCTCCGCACCTCCTACTGTATATCCCACCTCGCGCGATCCGATCATCTCTTCTTCGGTCTGACCCCTTTGTCCTATCGCTAACCTAAATCCGCATTGCTGTGATCACACCTTATCGGTATTTTCTCTTTACCAAGTCTCCAATTTAACAAACATTGCCTTTTTCGTCATTTCTGAGAGTTCTTACACTCCTCGTTCCTCGCCGATCTTCCATTCATTTTTTATCATATGATGTCATTCTGAGAATCTTCCTATACAACGTTATCTCAATTATTCTGTTTGATTCTTTTCCCTTCTTTCCAACAACGAAAAACTCTGCGTCATACAGGAGCACGTGCTTGATGACTGCTCTGTACAGCTTCTTAGCCTTCTGTATTCTCAGGAACTAACTGCCTATAACTGACTTCATCCTGCTCAGTCAACCTGTAAGCTCTCAACCTAGTAATCTGTCGAAACATACCAAAATGCAGCTTACCACGTATATCTTCTTAGCTATAACTGCCATTACAGACAAGAACAAACTTCGTGCAACGAGAAATATTAAATTTTGATTTATCCCTATGTTTGCATATATTCAGCTTCATTTAGGCTTCTAGCCGTCTAGAGCATTAATGTTGAGCATCTGCTTAACGATAACTGCCCTAAACATGGCTGGCTAAAATCCCAAAAAATTCCTGCTCTTTAGGTAGACTACGTTGTAACCGTTTATTGACCGTTTATTGTTTTGTACAAGTCAAAAGAATCTCTTTGGCAATGTAGACAGCAAATTTACCAAACGTATCTCAACAGACTTGTTTTTACTTTCACATATTAACCTGCAGTTATGGCTTTCTGCATAGCAACATTGACGTTCATGCTATGAAAATAAAGCAGCAGAGTCCAATACTCGGTGCACGAGGATCAGAGAGTACATTGTTACACTCCAAAGGCGCGGCATTGTGACGTGGGGTGGCTAGTTTCCTCCTCGTAGCAGTTGACCTCAAGCCATTTGCCAGGTACCCATCTTCTTCTGAGAAAATAGATAAAGGACATCCAGAAAGGTGCAAGAGCATGTCTTGAGCAGGGGACATTGAGCACATTAACGTGGGATCCAACCACCAACCACTTAACTACCTTAGGTGATTATAGCAAGTAGTATCTCACATAGAGCTTCAGCAGACTGGATTTTAGATGGCGTTGCTTCTAGATTATTAAAGAATAGTGCTACAGGCATCAACGTACCTTTCGTTTGCATTGTCAACTGACCATCTCCGCTGCTGCTGAGAAAAATCCCTCCTAACATTCTTTGACCAAATCGGTGATGATCTAGTTGAGCTTGTCGACCCATGCATTGCAACAGGGCATGATGCCTGACGACTTCTTTGGTTTGGGAGGCTCTGGTTCCGTAATATGGTTCGAATGGGGTCGACATTACCCTACAATCACACGAAAGAAATAAGTCACGATTTCGTCTTCACTAGAATTGATGACGTTTTAGAGCCCTGACTATGCATCTGTTACATAGCAGTGCCTTATGGGATTTACGTTTTGGGTTGATTTTTATCTATTTGGGTTTGCATTCTTGGTGTTTAGCAGGTAAAATTAAGGCGAATCTGTGCAACATTATCATTAATGCAATAACATGACGAGCAACGTCTGCTTTGCGAGCATTAGAAAGCAAACTGGTGGTATTTGTGATGAACAAGCTGACTAAACATTACAACAGGCAAAGGTTACTCTGCTGTGAATATGAAAATGGCTTTCCTTTGTGTAAACAGATTATAAAGGACTGAGCACTAAGGCAAGGTTATATCTATGCTAATAAAATACTGAGGAAGCTGATATAAACATTTATCCTCAAGCAAGCCCTTCAACAGTAGAATTTGACATGGAAGCTTAGCCTCCGAAAAAGCAGATTAATGGTCAAGCTATATCCAGTCACTCATCCATGATCAGGAATGACCCAAGCTAGATGACAAGGGGAGAGGAAAAACCAACTAGATAAACAAAAAATGGGGGATGCGAATTGAAATGACCTGTCTAGACTTAAATTACGATTTTATAGCCTTAAACAGCGTGCAAGTGGGAAAAATCCCACTGAAAGATACCGTATTCTATTCTGCTCGTTTAGAACAACTTACATTGAAAATCCTTTTATAGCAGTTCTCAAGCCCGTGAAGATCTTCGTCCGA
This sequence comes from Pseudorhiza aurosa, assembly GCA_964026355.1. Classification (NCBI taxonomy): domain Eukaryota; kingdom Metazoa; phylum Cnidaria; class Scyphozoa; order Rhizostomeae; family Lychnorhizidae; genus Pseudorhiza; species Pseudorhiza aurosa. The sequence goes on from OZ032121.1 coordinate 5,650,220, forward strand.
CAAGGCCTTTTCGATGTCAAGAATCACTCTCTGTTGATTAGCCAGTGTTGGTGTCAACAATCGCGATGCCACAGTAGTATTGACTGTGTAAAATCGTCCTACTTTCCTAAAGAAGAAACTCGAGACTGAGTTGAATGAAATCAAGATGACCCATTCAATAAAAAAGCAACGGAAAAGACTGCATTTAAGTAAGATATTATTCTAAAATTTCAATATCAAGCCTTTTTCATATACATGTCATATATATATATATATATATATATCTCTCTCTTTCTACAATCAAGGGGTAAAATAGCTGCATATTGCAAATATTCCATTTATTTTAGTGATTTTAATCACTGGAAGGTATTATGGAGCTTTGGATTCTGGATTTTATCAGACAGGCAAAATGTTGTTATGATTTTTTCATCTAATTTACATTGAATATCCCAACACCTAGTTACTGTACGAAATTCTGCATTCAGCAACAACTGCATGGCTGCTTTATGGCCTTCCCCATCAGTTGGCCTGACATCACCAGCCTACGCAGGCAGCAGTTTAATACCACTGTTTGCATAGTTAACTTAACACCTGCAAGCCAAGCAGGTTATCATTTGCATATGAGTAAACAAAACACAGATTCTTTGGTAAATATTTGTTAACATGATGACAAAAACTAAGCTGATTCAAGTATTCCGTACTTGTCTGAGAGCAAAAATGAACTGACTAAATCAAATGCAAACAAATAGTTGAGTCAGTGATAAAGATAGAGTCTAACTTGAGTTAACTTACTTTGTTAATGACCGAAGTTCTGACATAGTAGGGGGAGGTGAAAATGGCATTGTCGCTGATCTTTGGTGGCCACAGCTTTGCTGCAAAATATGATATTTTGATAAGGCTTGGATGGAAAACCCCTTTTATCTTAATTTAGCTGTTTGAGGTCCAAAAGTTTTTAACCAAATGTCAACAGTGTCAGTTTTCAAATGATCTTGCTACACATTCTGACACTGAGCTTGACTCAGAAGTACCAATCATTAAGTATCAACAGCATCTTAAGACTGAATGCTGTAAAAGTTGAGATGATTCTACTTAATGATGCAACCCCGTGGGTAATTGATCACTACCACTGGGAAGCAAGACTTGGACCAAAGCATCAATTTTTCAGCTCTAAGCTACTGCCAAGCTCTGATAGCTTGGAGACATATGATGACATTTAAAGTATACATGCAGTTACGGAAGAAACCAATAAGCTCCTTAAGCCCTGATGGTCAACACAGTACCATACCTTAACAGCAGATGGAGCAAAGCCAACTCTTTGGCCACCTGATAGCTTTTCAGCACTTGATACATTTGACTGAAACATGAGATAAAAGAAGAAATGATTCACATATTTGAACAGGTAGGAAAATACAGTCATTCACATTATACTATTAAGTAGATACCTGATTACTGAAAAAAAATCAAAGTTCTTTATCTCATGAGATCAATAGTTGACAAAGCAAAGCAGAGATTGAAAAAAAGACTTTCAAAAATAACACCAGATTATTTGTTACCGGCAACTTGTCCTTGTATTGACTGTTTTTGTTTCTCAGTAATGGGTTTGAAGCATTGCTCTTGGGCTGTGGCTCACACTCCACCTAGATATAAAAGTTACCAATATTGAAAGCTGATTGCAATCATTATTTTACTGTTGATTTTGTCAAGTTAACATTATTCATACATGAAAGCCTCACAACTGTAACATTAAAATGATATGTAATGGTGTTAAATATAGCCAGCAATGACATATCTCAAATGCCTGACAATCATGTATGTGATCTACTGCTTTTTGGAAGTAATGCTTACAATGAGAAAGCAAATGAAATGATGCTGAAATGTACCATCAAATTCATAAGGCAGACTAGGCAGTTTTGTGATCTTTGTCTGGCCCTTGTCTGCTGCAGTGGTAGATTAAGGTAAAGGACCTTGGATTATTCTGTATTTTGTACTGCATTGCATTGTGTTGTGCTGTATTGTACTGTATTGTACTGTATTATGCTGCATTTTGCTGTATTGTTGTGCATCATACTGTATTGTACTGTAGTATATTGTGAAGTGTATGGTCACATTGCATTGCACTGTGAGGTATAATTTATGAGTAGCTAAATTTTTAATGCTGAGTGTGGAGGCAACTTGACAATGCTATGCTTTGCCTCCACTTCAACAATATTGAATAAACTGTTTATTTATATAGGTTAAGCTAGTTATATCAAAAATGGGTTCTAATTTTGCTAATACTTTTAACATTATTCGGTTTTTTAAAACAAACATACTTTCAATGATAAAGAGAATGTACAGGGTTTTTCAATGGGTGTTACGGTGTCACACAACCCTGGGCATATATTGGTCAGCAAAATTTAGAAATTTCATGTCATGTTGGCCAAGTCTAAAAACTCCCACTCTGTCCGGTAAAATTTAATGTTGCCAATTCTTATTATGCGCCAAATAATTCATCACAAATTTGCCAATGAACAACAAAATTTACCAATAAAGGAGTTGAAAATAGCATTTTTATAAGACAATTCAGTAAAACTATGATATTTTGCCTCTTACATCCCTGCAACTTACCTGACCCAAAAATGCAATGATGATAATTATTGATCACACCTTTTTGTTTGAATAGTAAATGTATACTGTGTATATCCCATATAATTTTTTGAGTAGGAGAGCCCTACTTCTATATTTAGCATATCAAAGGACTGACATGGTATGATGTTTCACAGAAAGCATCACCTGGGTAGATCATGTGTCATTATCTAAAATCATGCCATCAAATAATATTCACTTACTGTAATAATTAACTTCCAATATTAAGTAACCAATGAATATTCTTACCAACTGTAAGCGCTGGTGTTGTATAGTTGTAGAGGTGTCATCAAAGGACTCCCTTGCTCTAACTATTTTTGGAGGAAATCCGTTCTTGAATTTGATAGTCTTAGTCTTTGATCTGTCCACTTTGATAAGGTACTTCTGACTGGAGGGTAGAGCCATCTCAGCATCAGAGAATGTCTTCAAGGAATGGGTGGAAGATTCTGAAAAATTGGAATTCAACAGACTGAGAAGGAAATGCTAGTATAACAAGCTGCAATAAATTTCCTTTTATCTTTCAGTGAGATTTCTGACACAACCTAGGCTAAAAAAATCCACCAACTTCAATGAGATTTTGCATACGGAAAGGGCACTTCCTTAACTTGGCAGTGTCAAGGTGTACATTGTGTTCAAGTGATTATTCTCTATGTAAGAGACTAAGGATAGGGTTTGAGTTTCTTGGCATTCTGCAAGAATTTGCAAATTTGAAAAATATGCATGGCGATGTCGTTTTTAAGGGGACCATTATGGAAATAAGGTCAGCTCCCCTTTCAATTACATCCCTGCCACTGAATATAGGGGTATTTATCTTTATTTCTAATCTTTCTAATTGTAATATAGTCTTTTTGACTTTTAAATAACTCCTAAATACAATTAATGTGGCGAATTACACAGACGTACGTACATACAAACATACATGAAATACTTTGCAGAATGGATCGTCAAGGCTTCATGTGAAAAAAAACCGTTGCTACTTTGTCGTCCTTGCCTTTGTAGACATTTTCGTTAGGTGAACTCTCTAGTAAATATAGGCCAACGCATTTAGACTGGTTTCAGTGCAAGAATCAATTTACAATATGCAACTTCCAAAGGGAAGTTTGAATTCGAGCTGGAAACAAGTTAGATCTAGGCACAATCAAGAAACCTTAGTTGAAAACAAGCTCGGGAAAACTCACTCGTGCATTAAATACTTGGGTACAAAAACATCCAACTTTTAAGCTAGTGCAGAAAGCTGCTTTGTAGACAGTTATTTACTCAGTGTGTAAGCTGCTCATTTACTTACGGAAACATTTCAGCTCTAAAACGCAACGGCCGCCATGATGATTTCTGTATAGCAACCGACCTTGCGTACGTGATTCTAACTTTCACAGGGACATAAACCAATAAGTTTTGGTTTGTCAACAAACAAAAGTCGTCAGGATCAGGGCTTTAAAAGAGACATTGTTCTCATAATCAAATTAAAGACTTGAGAGCTTCGGTTATTTTCCAAGAGATTTAATCGAAGAAACCTTTGAGAATTTCATTCAAGAACTAGTACGAGGTCTGTGTTAGATTTTGAATGGATGGATGAGTTACTTTACTATTCAGTACTCTGTAGTTACTATTTAGCACTGTTTCTCACTTTGTAGTCTGCGTAAGTGATACCCTTCTCGAGTTACACTAGACAAAAAAACCCCATATAAACATCAAGTGCTGACAAGAGAAAATAATTCTTAAAGTTTCATTCATGAATGAGGGCATTTTAGTGCAGCAAGAAGCGTTTGAAAATGAATAGAACTGCCTTACATCAATGGAGAAGGTATTACTTGTTTACCATTATCGACTTCCAGGAAACCAGCATTTGGGGATATACAATCGAATCCAAAGCGTGGAGAAAGAAGTTGGTCTTGATAAGCAGGTGTGGGGTTGGAAAGTTCGCCCAACTAAAACAAGTAGGGGGTTTGAATGTAAGCATTTTCAACTTCGTCATAACCAAATGGGGTATCTAATGCAAAAAATCGGTAGATATATGTGTATAAAAAACAACCTTTCTAAACAGATGGATGCCCGTACTAGCAAAAGTGCTGTTCGAACGGTCGAAATTACTAAAGACTAAAAAATAGAAGTAACATTGACGGTCCGGATATGAAATAACATAGGTAATGTCTTCCTAGATTTTTCAAGGAGAAAAGTGGGGGGGAAATCAAACTACGGGTCCTAGGGAGAGCGGGCGGGATATTGAAATCTTTTTTCCAAAAAAAGATAAATGGGGAGATATTTATTCGAGACATAAGAATACATTCATACATGCACGCATACATAGATACATACATTGCCCCCTTATTAGTTGGTTGTGGTGGGAAACTGCCTTAGTGTCCTATAGCAAATCCCCAACAAAGGAGGAAAGGAAAAGGCCAAGAGGAGAGGGACCACATAGTGATTAGCTGCACAGGGAATATTCCGATTGACGCTATGCACAAATGGCTGAGTATTGCAACAGCAGCACCAAATCCATTAGAAATGGGAAGTATCATGTACATAATTTCGTCATTCAAAAATAAAAACTTTTTATTAAACTTCTTCAAGAAGAGTAGGCCTATATACTCTCTAGAGCAATTAATCTTTGACCTCTCAGAGGGATTGACAATTCATTTACAGAAAGCAAGCATATCGAGGTGAATATTAATGCGTGTTAGACAAGTCGAGTCTCACCAACTCTTTCTTGCATCAGCAGTCTTTAAATCGTAAAATCGTATCTTCTTTTCTTGAAAGCTTCTTTAAATGATCCAGATCCATGTGACCTACTGTTTACTTCAACTCCTTCATCACGATTTACTTTGGTTGACATTTTCTATAGTGAGCACAATTGGTATGACGTCTTTTCAGCTTAATTGGGTATGTGCTCTCGTCTTACAATAAAAGCTAAGAGAAAGACGGTTTTAATTCCGCCCTCAGACTCAACAACCCCATTCTTCATTCAGGAAGCAGATTAATAGCATTTTCCATGCATTGGTGACGAGCCTGGTAGCACGAAGAAAATAGGTATTTTGTAGTTGATCCGAATTTGAAGGCACAGCGAGTCGAAGATAGAGATGGGCTCTGAAAAATTGCATTAAATTTGAGATAAAAACATCTATAAATCAGCCAAAATATCAGTGCATAAATAAGTAAGGAGATGCACAAATGAATAGATAAATAAACGAATGAACGAACGAAAGGCTACAAATGTTAAATACAGCATCCAGTTGATAGCCTTTCCTTCTGTGAATTAATCCAGCAACCTACCTAGCAATCAAGGAATAGATAAATTAACAAATATTTTCTTATCAAATCAATCAATCAATCAATCAATCAATCAATCAATCATACAACGCATCCCCATTGATCAATCAATCGATCAATATATTGCTTTATCTTGAAATGAATCAGCTCTATTTATGCCTTTCAACTGATGCAGCAACTAATCGATTATAAAATCTTTCAGTTATGCGATCAATGAGTTCTTCCATTGGATGTAGAGCACAGAAATTCAATAGGTCAGTTGGCAAAGACAATTCTTCTAGTAACTGATAATAAAACAAATCAACGAATCCATGATAGAATATATTCTTTTTGGCATGCTGGTGTCAATGCAAAGATATGTAACCAAGATAATTCACTATCAAGCAGGAAACAGCCCAACCATCAAAGGTCGAGCCAAACGTTCGTAAGAATGGTGACCTATATGGATCACAATTAAACAGTGGGCGAAAAGTACCTAAAAGTTTGCTTTCATTGGTTAAAATGCAAAGCACCGTCTCTAGCTTCTGTTAGGTTTGAAATTAAGTACTTAAATCTGGTTCAAAGAAAATAACTTTCCTAGAAAATCTGAAATCCTGATTCTAGCGTCTGCTACACTTGCAATAGAGTTTGCTGTGCAGTTGATTCCAACAGGTTCACTTCTTCGGAAAAATTCGTAGCCTTGTCTCTGGTTTTTGCTACATACGAAATCGACAATGCTATCTTTCAGTACAGCTGCATCGTCAATTTAAGACAATTTCGTTTCCAATATGACATTGTTGCTTCCATTGGTGTCGTGATTACACTGCGCAGCGGCTGTTTATGATCCTTACGGTGACATTTAAAGCAGGACCTTATAAACCATAAAACAAAATATGCAAGGGTACATTGTTCTTAAAGGCACTTTCAGTAGACTACAATACAGAAAACCAGCAACTCGCCTTATTCTGAGTTAAAATTAGGTAATGGGTTCAATCTAAAATCCAAAAAGAGCTCATGGAATCACTGCAAGGGGAAAGAGAACCCCGAAGATTTAGGGAGCGGGGGGTGTCCTAGCGAGTAACCTAATTAGAAGCTATCTTTGGTGGGAGGTGCTATATTCGCTTACCCAAGGAGAGGAATGCTGGCCGAAATGCTCAGATTTTGGAGAAAAGAAAGAAACATTAGCGGAAAAATAAAAAATATGTTGATGTTTTGAGTACCGTTGAGTTGTCAAGAAATGATTTGAAAATTCAATCGACATTTCAGGGTACAGCTAATTCACCAGGCTATTAAGAGCAACTACTTGGGTCCCAAGGTTTATCAAAAACATTAACTTGAAGCAAACTGAAAACGAAGAAAAGAGAGAAATAACAAAATCTGAAATGAAAGAGGCTGAAGACCTACGGGTAAAGCAAGCGAAAATACATGCCCGTGATGAAAAGAGCAAGCCAATGTTAGCAAGTCTCGTTGTGTACCCATATTCAGGCATCCTTAAGTATAATGGTAGGATGGAAATGTAGAGCTAGATTATGAAACCAAAACCCCCTTCTATTGCCTTAAACGCACGGATTGACTGAGCTGATAATCAAGGACTGCCACCACAGAGCTAAACATTTGAGGCTTAGGACAAATCTTGCAGCAGTTAGCGCCAAGTATTCGATTCCACGCGGTAGACACTCGGTTCAACAGATTACTCACTGGCTAGAATGGTATTTTATCGCGTTCTCTGCTGCTTTCTACGTTAGAATTAAATCAACGGTATCCTAGAGGCATCGAAATTGCTTTAGTGACGATCTTAGCTGCTCAATTTTGCAGTTTCTCAAGTTTTGAGTCTACCAAAGCTGAAGTTATGGGCAATATTAATGCTAGTCTGCATACCATTAACTAATTTCAGTATGACTTTGGTTCCTTTAGAACGCTACCCCGATACTTTTCTCATTGAATTGGGGCAGTTTCTTTCAAATTGAGGGGAATTCGCACCTGCTTGTCCCCTTCCAGTGCCCCTGGTCTTCGCCTATGGGTCAGAAACCAGGACCAAGAAGAAATTCGACCAGCGAGAAATCGACAACTTCGGCATGTGATGTTGGAAGAGGCTCACACGTGGACTGGGGACTGCAAAGAGGAAAAACACAGATGAACGCGATGTGGGCATTCCAATTTCCATCTATGATTTGCTTGCCAAACAGAAAGTATAGTACTTTGGGCACGTACGTAGTAAGAGCAACTAGGAACAAGTACTGCTGGGGCTTACCGAAGGCGGCAGATGAAAGGGGAAGACGAATGCGGTGGTGGATCGACGACATCAAGGGGGTAAAAGGCCTGACGCTTCGGGAATTAACCACCCGAGCACAAAACTAGGAAACATGCGCTGTGCAGGCGGATCGCTAAAGATTGAAACGATCTGGCAGCACAAGGTGATGAGGAATGTTTTGGACCTTGCATGCCACAATTGCCTATAATTCATTATGCCCTTGCTAAAAATTTTCGGCAAATAAAACTATTGTTGTCAATCAAATACCTGCATCCTACAGACAGCACAAGCTATTTACGAGATCTCAAATGTCCATGGCTTTATGTTGACTATACAGGTTTCGTTGATTGACAGCAGTAGCTTTTCTCATTCAGCACTAAACCTTCACCAACATGAAATAATACAATAGAAATAATCATCATGCTTTCTTGTCGTGGAAATCGCACATCTATGACTGGCTGTATTGCATCTTGATCGATTACACCGCTATTTGGGAAGCAAGGGCGACGAGACCAACCAACGACTCTTCTGGAATATCTACATCATTGGAAGCATGCCAGTTCAGTTGGTGCATTCTATTTCCAGAAGAAATACCTTCACGTTTAGTGGGATATCAAATTTGAAGACGTCCGCAGTTCTGTGGACCGTCTTCATAATCACTCCCCTGCAAAGTTCCTGTTCAAAGATCTCTTTAGCTCCAACTGTCTCAATGTTTTGACCCTTCTCATTTCGACCTATCATGATTAGCTCTCGATTTGCTATTGCAACAAATCTGCTAATAAATCTTCGTCACGCTCGTTCTGTGAGTAGCTTGCCAGAACTGTAAGAAAAGCTTAAAAATTCTCCTTCATAACGAAAGCGTTGTTTTCCGACAGCACTCTGAGTTATGTAAGTGATCGAGAACTTGAAACACCACCTTCACTTCTGCGGACGAGAAGAGTTCCATCAATCCAAGATCAATAAACTTGATCTGATCACTCTCTCCTCTTAGCCTTTCGCTTTCTTCTTTCTTCCTTTGTTGAGGCATTGCATAGGCCACCATGGCCTTTCCCCAACATAATTCACTAAAAAAAAAGCAAATGAAGCTATGAGATCGTCTGCTTCATCCCGGCTGATCTTTGGCCAATGCCAAGGCAAGGTAGAGAACGTTTTTGATCATCCAGATGTTTTGTTGGTAATGTAAGGGCATTTTCCTCAAATCATATTTGCATTGTGAATCTTTATGAGCGTTGAAGCCAGGGCCTCTTTTCAGAGATGCTGACTGGCGGGGAAACACATGATTGGGGGCCATGCTTGAGCAAATAGCAAAAACATACCAAACAAAATGTGCACTGTCTGCATTAGCAGTCGTATCAAAGAACACGGTACTAGCGTGAAAGAGAACCATATTTATTCAAGGCAAATTTTACAAACAACAGAGGCCCGAACTAGTGAGGTAAAGTGTCAATATACAGTGTTTTTACCAGGGGGCAGGCAAGGGGCCTATTGCGAAAAGTGATCCGCTCGTGACGATGTTAAAAGAGGCCCTGGTTGAAACGGCTGTTTGATTCAAGCTGACATTGCCACCAATTTCCTTTCCATGGACCATGTTGGCCTCCGTCAGTAATGGCCCATGCATGAGACAGATGACTGTGAGGACCTATTATGTACATTGAGAGAAGGGGGTGAGGGAATCTCCTGTCATGCCTGATGGCATTTCTGCTTACAACGCAAACACAGCGTAGTCGCTTGCGTCGGGAACCCGTTCTACATCCGTCGTAATGCCTCAATGAGGAAGGTTGGCTATAGAAATGACACACAACCATTTAAACCACAACCATCAGCTTAACGGAACTGCCTAAATGATAGCATTTATTATGGGAACCGTAAGAAACAAGTCGTATATATTTTTGTTTATACATGTCAGTCGGTAGAAACTGCTATCAACATGTTTCCTTCACCGTCGTTGCATTCCAGCATATTTTTAAATAGCTTTTGCATCCATACTAGTTTGAGCCTATACGTTGAAAAACGGGCCCTTCTACAAGAAAGAGAAGATAGAAAACACGTTGGCGGGATGAAGTTCAAAATTTTGTCAAAATCAGTCTAATCGATGTGCAGTCTCAATAATAAAATAAACAACAAAGCGAGGGGAATTTTCGCAAAGGAGATTCCCAGTACCGAATGTTCTGAGAAGGCAAACAAATGGGCTACGCAACTTCCTCTTCCTTATTGTACTTGCGCTTGCAAAATCGTTTCCATTTGAAAGGTGAATCATACTAATGTATCTTGGGCTAGAAGTGGAAAATAAAATCAAGTTTAAAAACGTACCCTCTATCAATATATTTCTTGCTACCACAGGTTCTACTCCTTAAAACGATTGGCCATGGTCCAGTGGTAGAATGCTCACATTGTATGCTGTAGGTCAGGGTTCGATACCCGGCCGAGTCATATCAAATCCTTGGAAAATGAATGATACAAGCTATTTCCCTGCTTAGCATTCAGCACTTTGGGAAAGAGCATGGGAGTGAAACACAGTGCTACCAGATGGCCAGCCCCCAATTGTAGCATTCACTGTGCTTGCACAACGATTATTCTACCACGACTTGTTTATGAACTGTTTGTTGGTAAATTTTCATAAGAAACTCAGTGGTCGAATGGATGAAGATTATGAGACTATCAGTACTGACAGTGAAGATGGTTTTAGACTTAAGATGGGTAGTTTGTAGGAAGCTCCCTTAAAACAATAACAACTTTAACAAGCTAGGACTCATTTTTTATGGTAGCACTGACAACAATGTAGATGTTGTGAAAATTGATAGCGCTGAGGTTTTCATATTTCAATTGTGCAAGTTGTTGAACTACTTTCTGGTATGTGTTGATCCGTCGTTTGTGACAGCCCCCTTTTACTCTATTTGTTTTTCTCACTCATAAAGTAATATTGGAAGCCGCTTTACCACTTTCTATCAACCAAGATATAAGAAACTTTTAAAAAACACTACGCATTCAATTATCAGGGAGACTTCTAATCTTCGAGAACTTAAAAGTTTCCAATTTTCTGAAGTACTCAGTGTTTCTTCATTTCCACGAGAATTAAGCACACACGGGGATATTTGTTTCTTTATGTCGACGCTGGTTGCGGGCGATTCCTGATTGGAAATCAAAAATCAAAGATTCTCTCTGAAATTGCATTCAAGCATTACATTTGGGAACAATATGCTACGCGCAAAAATAACCCCGCGGGTAACATGCTCCGACTTGCCAGGGGCAATAATTGATTGCGTCATATTATCCAACCGTTGCGTGCGCGCCAAAGCTATTATGCAGGAACATAATAAATAACATCAGTTATCAGGCGGATCGAACGGCGTTTGGACGGGCAATTATAAATGAGCAAGTAATTGTAGCCCAGACTGACTGACAGAGAGGAGGAAAGAACAAGGCAAAATTTCAAGCCTGATTTTAGAGGAAAAGGTGCTGTTTACCAGTATCACTATGTTCTGCAACGTGGAGCGTCTGATTTCGTCAGTAGCTGAAAAGTTATTTGGAAGAGCAAAGGAAAAGGACAACGAGCAGAAAATGATGATACAAAAGAAGCATAGGTTTCTCCAACTTTGCGGGACTTCGAGACACTTCTGGCCGGACATGGACAGACGCAACGCTCAACTGATGCTCCGTGACAAGCCTGATGGAACATTTCTAGTGCGAATGAACACGAGTGACACAGATGTCGCTTTGGAACTTGTTTATAAAAGAGAATGCTGTGTGATGTTTATGAGAATAGGGTACAGCGAGGAGACTTTCAGCTTGGATCACAGCAACGATAACTTGCCAAAAGAGAGATCTCTCGATGCACTATTTTTTACGCTAATGAGAAAGTGTCGCCACCTTTCTTTGATTGTGGCCAACGAAGCGAAACAAAATTTTGGGATTTTGAAGTTGAAACTTCCTTTACTACGAGACGTATCACTGATGGATCACTGCAAACGAAAGATTGTGTCATCGTATCCAGGCATCAATTATAGGAAACTTCAAATACCAAGAGATGTTGCTGATTTCCTAGAGTACTGATTTATCACTGGCACAACCTGAACACTCTTGACAGCGGTTTCAAGCACTGAATCATGCTGATGAAATGTGACAAATATTGCTACGTTCAAAATGTGTACTTCCTTGTGATGATTTTAGGCAGTGGAGCAACAAGCCTTATACAAGACCAGGTAGCCTATTTGCGCATCTGAAAAAGTTTGTTTTTGGAGTCAGCTGACAGGAAGCCATCCCTATGACAGAACTTGATAACTATCAAAATCTTAGTACATTTTGTTTTTACATACTGTAAATTTATAAGGGTGACTTTTTTGCATTCTTTCAGTTATACATTGTATTATATTTTGATCAGTAAGATGGATTTCAAATTAAATTACTTTTCTCATAAGATACCTCTCTGCAATGTTGTGAAAACTGCCCCAAGATACATAGTCTTGGTGGGATCTAGACTCTTGTGTATTCCCATTTTCAAAACCTGTGTTATAACAAGTGAAACAGCCCAGTGCCTATCTATTTTTCATCAATGCACTGCATAGCTGACTCGTGCCCAAGCTAAGCTTAGGATAAAACCAGAGACCAGGCCCCAAGGTTTTCAAGAGAATGATTTCGTGATGTGGCATCTAATGGGAAAATGAACTCAGAAGGCATTCCAAAAGGTGAGCTGTAAATTGTGATGGGTAATGATGATAAAAACTTAAGGGACTAATTCGTAGGAAACATTTCAGTTTTCAATTCAAGCAATGAGTTAAGCGTTTTCACAAATCTCAAAAACTTTCACAAGTCCGTCATCACTTGCTGAAACAATATTCTGTCCATCTCTCGTAATCTTCAAATCTAGAATAGCATCACTATGGCCACACCACTGCCGTAAACACTCTCCTGATCTGATATCCCAAAGCCGAACAACTCCATCTAGCGCACCAGTGAAGACATGGTATACAACTGTGGGATTGAGCACAAGTCTTGTTACACCAGCCCCTAGAGGGTGCTTGCATTCATGTCTGAGTCTCTGTGCTGATATATCCCACACAGCTAGCACACCAGAAAGTGACCCACTTAGGACAAATAACATGTCACTTGAAAAGCATACACACTCCACACTTGCATTATCTGTTTCCTCTTTACTTTGGGGAAAGCCAGCCTGAAATGTACTTAAAACCTTACCGCTACTTGCATTTATTATCTTGATATTTGAATCATAAGAGCCAGAAACAAGCAAGGAACTATTTGAGGCACTTGCAACACAGTTCACTGTATCCTTGTGGCCTTGATCAGTCTTTAATGAAAATACTTGCGAAGTAGTTTTCAAATCCCATAGAATGACATTTCCATTCTCATATCCTGCAAAGAGTTGCTTGCCATTTGGCAGTACACAGCCAGCAGTTGTTTTGAGCCCTCCCCCTGACAGAATTTTACAATCTCCGCTTGGAACTGTCATGTAAATATCTCCATCAACAGTGCCAATGAACAAAACAATGGCTACTGGGTGCCAAATGAGCCATTCAATGTCAGAAAATTCAAAGCTCCACTTCAAAGAGCCATCTGATACTGTCCATACTTGAACTGCTCCACCCATATCAGCTGTTGCAAAATATTTTCCATTATTGCTGAATTCTACAAAGGTGACTGAATCCTTGTGTCCATCAACTTCTTTGATTACCTCAGAAGTTTCAAGATTCCATAAAAATGCTTTGTCATCTTCTCCACCTACAAAAATTAAAATAAACGTTTCTGACCAATATTATCGGACCATGGGAGCTGGGTAAGACATGATTGTGAGCTAGAAAAAACCCTACCATTAAATGTCTACACTGTAGATGAGGTCTTTTATACAAACACATGCTAACTGAAATCAATCCCAAAAACTTTGTGAATACGTGAGCATAGGCATACGTATGGAGACTAGTTTTGGCCATAACAGTACTGAGAAAATGGGATTGGAAATGCCTAGGAGGAAATTGGTGTCTATCGTGTCGAATGATATCTAGCATATGGGGGTGGAAGAGGATTTGTAGAGAGGGGGTTTGTGAGTAGGAAGAAGTTGTGACATACAGGCAAAGTAAATACCTGAAATTGCCATCTTTTGATCTGCGGGGTTCAAAGAAATAGAAAATACAGATCCATTGTGCTTCTGAAAAGACAATTTGGAATCATCTTCAATTTCCATATAATCATTATTCTCGTTATCATTTTCTTCGATCCCTTGTCCATTTAGGTCTCCATCTTCATCGTTTAGGCCGTCCAACCCAATATCATCGACTCCTTCCACTAGTCCATCATCTTCATCTAATTCGATGATCTCAACTGCATCACCTTCATCTAGTTCTTGCTCATCCTCGATATCCTCTTCAGGGGGAGGAGCTGGTGGATTACTCTCCATTTTCTGAATCATTAATTGTAAGTTCAGGATAAAACGTGCATTTTCCAGTGACGTCGGGGTAGAATTTTAGCCTCGAGGTGGTTCAGGACCGAGATCTCATGAGTCCAGATCCGGATTGTTAAGGCGGATTTCCACGAGATGAATTGTTCAGCGAATTCGCCGCGAACATGAGGCGAAAATTTCGCTGCAGCGAAGTTTTTCGCCACGAAAATTTACTCGGCGAATGTTTTTTTCTTCATTTCCACGTTGAAGCGAATTTTAGCGCCTTTTTCGCTTGAACGATCCTGTAACACAATCACGGAAAGCAAGAGACATGTGCACTGCTGCCTGCACCCCTGATTGGTTTAAAGCGACATGCGAAACTTTTCGCCGCCAGAAAGTAGAATTTGTTTCTACTTTTTCAAGCGCTCACTGTGAAAGGAAAACACTCAAACTGCGCATGCTTAGTTCAGTTTTGCGGCGAATTCGCTGAACAATTCGTCCCGTGGAAATCCGCCTTAACCCGTGTAAAATCTATTTCACAGTTCAGGCTTCACAACAAAAACTATGTATTATAGTGCACAATCTCCCATTGCGAGAAAGATTTTTAAAATCTAGCTGGCATCTCATTTCAATGCAATTTATAGGTACATTGCTTTGCTTACTCGATTCGAGCTTAGAAGAAGCCAAGGCAAGACTGCGAGTTTTCTTGAGTGGAGTTTTAGTGAATTATTTGGGGAAAAGCTATGGTGGCCTATACTGCGTAGCATACTCGCTTCAAGCAAACCAGAGAAAGGTTATTAAGTTTTTTCTAGAGAAACAGGCTTTTATGAGATGGTTTTCCGCTACCTTCCTCGCGGACAGTGCTTTTATTGTGAACCATGCAGGATTCGAACCCATGACCCCTGCATTATGACTCCACATGCCTTACCACTATAACTGCATAGCATACTCGCTTCAAGCAAACCAGAGAAAGGTTATTAAGTTTTTTCTAGAGAAACAGGCTTTTATGAGATGGTTTTCCGCTACCTTCCTCGCGGACAGTGCTTTTATTGTGAACCATGCAGGATTCGAACCCATGACCCCTGCATTATGACTCCACATGCCTTACCACTATAACTGCATAGCATTCTCGATTTCAAGCGCAGCATGAATCAGAGACATGGTTCTGAGGTGTTTTCAGGGGAATGGATTTTATGAGGTAGTTTCCCGTTGCCTTCCTCGCCAATGGCGTATTTGTTGTGACAAATGGAGGAATGGAACAGACAACCCCGGGGTTATGAGTCCGCATGCTTAACCACGACACCACTTGACTACTATATTACGAGACATACAGTACCGTATGTCAACGTGAACGTACAATACAGTATAGGGATTTCGTGTAGCTGTCAAAAGGATTGCAGATGTATTTCTACCATAAGATATATTTGCCAAAGGGTCTGTTTCAGAATTTTCCAAATTGGAGGAGAAAATGACTTAATTTACTGGTCTTTTTGCGTTTTCTTTTTTCGTACTTTGTTAAAGCAGCTTGTTAGAGTAGTTCATGCTAGCTAATAGCCACCAGCACCCGCTATAACGATTGAATAAAGACTGCTGATGCCAGGTTTCAAGAACTATCATGACTTCTTGCTCTACAAACCGGAAAATCCCTTGTTTCGACTTTTAATAAGCCAGCATGCCGTCAGTTGGACTCGCTCTTCCATTTTATCAGAATACCAGCTAAGACAATTTTATTCGGACGACTAAAAATCAATTAAGGTTATTTAATTCATGTTCTGAAACGTGGACAGTTTAACCTAATAACTTCATACTTCATGATATTCTATTTTGATCATAGTTTTTTGATGCAATTGTTGATAACAGCATTTCGTGTGTTGAAGAGGTTACCCTGTGTGGATATCATTGTTACCATAGTTGCTTCAGCAACTTTCTATTTTTGCTTCTGACTATTAGATAGCATTAAGCCTCAAATTTGACCATTATTTGACAGTAGTTATCCGTCTAGTCCTTCCCATAGCGTTGATCCATCCTACTGGTTCCCACCATCCACGGCCTGCTAGCGGAGTCCGCTGCTTTACTAGGACCCGGTAGTAATTGTCCGGTATTGCTTCCTCACGAAGAAGAGGCTTCTGTTGTTATTTACTCTCATGTCTGCAAGGAAGATGCACGTATACGCAGTCACAGGAAGATGCATCCACTATGATAACTCGAATTCTTCTTTGTCAAAATGAAGCGGCAATGTTATCGCAAATCTATTGGCAGCATGTGTGACCTGAGTTGCTGATCAGCAAGTCTATATCCATATTAGATTGCTTTGTTTTTTCAAGAGTGCTCTCCCCGGTAGGTCAAAATGAGTTAGGCCACCGGCGGGTCACAGGAAAAGTTGAGATAGCAACCATAATAAGTGAAGAACTTCGTTAGATGTTGAGAAAAACCAAGGTTTAAGATGGGATGCAAATGCTGCAGCTCTTTTTCGAAGAATATCATGAACAAAAGGTTCATAATTGGGGTCATCGTTTTGCTACTTGTCGTTGTTTTGTGGGTTGGATCATCTGAAGTCACAAAGGTACAGAGAGAATCGTATAGTGCAATTTACTCTTTAAATTTGGTAGTGTATAGTGTAGCTTTTAGATCTAGGCAATTTTTTCCATGTTGTTCTGTGTACGAGAGATTGAAATTGGATTAGGGATCCCTTGAAATTCAGGCTGCGTAACAGAGCTGTCCTCCTTAGAATTTGAAGAATAAAATAGAATGATATAATCAAAAAAGCTCTACCTATTTAATAGATGATTAGGATCTTTGCCTTATTCATGTCTTATTCAGTCAAGGCAGAAATTGGGTCACTTCCTTGAAAAAGTGAATGTTTGAACCTTTAATAACTTGATTTTTACTTGATAATAGCTCGAAACACTAATTATCTTATTTTGTATACCTGTATCTGCCCCTGCAATCTTATCATTGTTTATCTTTTAGTACATTTTTGAAGAGCAGTCATTTGATAAACCATTTTTTACTACATACACCAAGACCATACTTTTCATGATGTATTTCATTGGATTCCTATTCTACAAACCATGGCAGTTACAGTGTGGATTATGCATTATGCAGACCACCCCTCGTCATGTCAAGAGCCAAGGAAATATACAAAGAGAGGTACGTAATATGCTCTTGGTTAAGTTATAGCCAGATGCTTGGCTCTTGTTCACCTTAGATGCTGTTATGTAAATTTTGCTGAAGCTGTCCATTGTGGCATTGTACTGCCCTAGTGGAGTAGTAATCTAGATCGTTTTCTGCAGCTCTGATTTT
The DNA here is from genome assembly GCA_964026355.1 of Pseudorhiza aurosa. Lineage (NCBI taxonomy): Eukaryota > Metazoa > Cnidaria > Scyphozoa > Rhizostomeae > Lychnorhizidae > Pseudorhiza > Pseudorhiza aurosa. The sequence continues at coordinate 5,668,009 of OZ032121.1, forward strand.
TAAGACAAATACATTTTTAGCATTCCGCTTATTCTCATGTAAATTTTAGAGGGAAAGAGCCAACAAAAAATATCATATTGTCTTCAGATCTAATCTGTACATAAATAACAGTACAAGGAGAAAAATGAAAAAAACAGTTTGTCAGATGTTACTATCATTTTGAATAAAGGGCTAGACATTGTGAAAAGAACATGAAATTTATGTAATTGTTTCATGCCCTCTGATTTATTGCAAGCCTGTGATTTCTGCCTCATAAATCTGTTATGTATGTCTAGCATCCAAAGGCAGTTTTTAGCACGCTGAAATTCTATGCTTATTAAGCAGTATCTTGGTGACTCCTCTTGATGTGAACAGACCTTGTGATTTCTTCAACCAGAATCACAGAAAGCTACTGAGTGCAAGACAAGAGAAGGTGGGCTGGAATCACTGACCATGGGGATCTGGGTGTATCTGCCTTACTCCTGGGCTATCTACACAACTATGCATAACAGATTCTAGTTTACACATTTCTAGCCTTAATTATCTATAATACACATAATAAACTTGTATTTTGAGGTAAGCTTGACATGGCTTGTAATCAATTCCTTCATTAGGAACCAAGCGAATCTAGCAAACTGAGTCCCGCTTTGAAAGCCTTTGATCATCCTTCAAACTACTCATCAAGATCTGGCTCTCCTATTCCAAATTCATTGCTGGTAAGCAAAAATAACAATTATCTAATGTAGTCCCTTTTTAAGTCCAACTTCATGAGCTCAAATGCAAGTGACAATAGGGACACTGTTGTTGAGAAAGAATCAAGGCAATCATCCCATGAACCCCTGGCCCAGAAGATCTCAGAGTTCTGCTAGCTTTTGCTCCATTCAATATCATTTATGTTATATTTCTTCATTCATCAATATGTATTTGGCTCAGAGTTACACTGAAAAGCAGATAATTGTCCCTCTGAAGTTCTTGCAGAGCGCTTGTCAAAGTTTGAAGCATATGGTAATGGCCAAAGTAAGGCTGATAAACTTGTTTTGTAATGAGTTATGTTGAGGAAAGGCCATGGTGGCCTATACAAAGCCCCAACAAAGGAAGAAAGAAGAAAGCAGAAAGCGAAAGGCTAAGAGGAGAGAGAGGTCAGATCAAGTTTGTTGATCTTAGATTTGAAAGATGGTACAGTTTAATATTCAGGAAAGCAGGAAGAAGTTCCCTGATCTATAATGCCCTGATCTTTAATATTGTCATATTCATATGAAAAGTACTCATTGTTTAATTTCATGAGATAAAGGGGGCTGAAAATATTTATTTGATTCAATTTTTCTTTTATGGTTGCTAAGGGTAGATTTACAATGGCCTAATGGTTCCTCCTCCCTATGCAATGTTTACTTTGAAAGTTTTTTATGTATAGACGGACCCTACTTATGAAAACATGACAGACGATGATATAAGTACTACTGGAAGTGAAGTTGATATCGCTGACAGAGGTGAGTATTCAATATAAGTTCTTAAGCTTATTCTCAATTGAAGATTGAATATTCGAATAAAAGGCAAGAAAATGTAATGATTAACTCTTAACCTGATTTGCTGAAATCAGTTGAGTGCAAATGTAGTGCATTCTTTGCAATGTTTAAGAACCCATCATCGGAACTACTAACCGCAAGCCAACACCCAACTTGGCCAACCTTTCTATATCTTCTGTGTACCCGGCATGGGAGTTAATTGCATCAATATCAATAGTCCCATTATCATTACATTCAATCTGCAATTGAACTTGATTTTTTGCAGCAAAGAGACGAGTCAGATTCAATAGGATAAGAGAAGTTCGCCATCTTTCAGGTATGGGAAGTTACTGTAGTTGAATCAATGTTTTATCCGGGATATGTTCAGGTGTTCTGTTGCTAGCAATTTCTCTAATGGTCTGAATAAATGTTTGGTAGCTTTGAAGGTAGAAACCATGGTGCCATGGTTGAACATGTGGAATTATGCTGTAAGCTGGACTCCTTTGCTGTTCATTCAGTAAGGAAGGCAGCTGGAACAACCTCTTGATAATATACTTCCCTGAAAGAATTTAGAGCCATGTCTCTGGTTTCTACAAAGCGTAGAATCAAGGATGCTTTGCTGTTGCAGATGTTCGTAATCTTCTTTAGGTGTTAGAAAAAGTTGCTGTTTTAAGTAGTCTGCCATGTTCAGTGGACTTGGCTTTCACTTAGTGTAAGGAGAGGTACTAGCTCTCATTAACAACCGGCACGTTGGAGTCATGAGGCATGGTATCATTGAGAGGAAGGGCCAGAATGCTGCTTGATAAGCTTTTTTCAGGGTCCTAAAATCTACACCTGGATGCTAGATAGAACACCAACAAAGGAGCTTCTTATTTGATTCTATTTAAAGAGGAATAGCGTGGCGTCATCAAGTATCTAATGGTACTTTCTGAGTCGCATCTATGACCTGTGATGATTTAATCTGTGCCTTACCAAAAAGCTTTTTATTCAATTTGCTGTGTTTTCATTTTCAAATTAGATATCACATTTTTCCACTAAAGAGTTGTTAAGATGCCACTGGTGATCAGTTTGACCAAGTAGCATTTCATATTGATATTCAGCTTTACCATTACATTTACAGAGAAAGATTCTCGTGCAGCTATGCTTGCACGGCTGTCCTATTCAAGCATTGAAGACCTTGAAGAGGTACTGAGTTCACTCAGTAACAGAGTGCCATTCACTGACACCATCAGACTGGCGTTGCTATTCTGCATAATGGTAAGGACAGTGAAATTCATTTGCCATCAGTTGCATGTTCAGTGCTATATTTTGCTCGGAAAAGTCAGGAGAATGTTGAGTACAGAAAGGTAGAACTCTTATTGTTCTAAGAAGCTGTCTCTCATTCTGTTACATAAACAGATGAAGGGAAACAACAAAAACGGACAGCAAAAGGCATTCTAACTAAGGGATGGAAAGCAATAGCATCTGCTGGGTATACAGATCATGTTAAGTGGAAGAAGCAGTGTTGTTATTGGGGTACCCCAAGAGTCCTAGGGCTATCGGAAGAGTTGACCTGACACATGCATCTGAGAAGTGCCGTTGGGTTTGATACTATTTTCAGTGCTATATTGCTTATTTTGCATGTGGCAAAAAGGACTCCGTCTCGTGAAGAGCAAGAAATTGTAGGGTCATGCAAACTGCATATTTTTTAAAGATCTCGAAACAATTCTTGGGGGGGGGGCATTAACGTAGATACGTCGTGCAAAGGCTGTCTTGTTGTAAGACGTGTTAAGATACATGTATCTGTGTTGCAGTGGATGTTTGGGGCATTCTTCTACCAAGCAGCTTTGTCAAAGACTTCAGCTGGAACAACCAATATTCTCTCTTCCACATCAGGTATGTTAGATTTTGAGCTTAAAGCTTGGTTTCGAGGTCATTACCTAACGTTTATCTTCAACTAGCTCAACAAATGCTCTCTCATTTCCGCATGACGTTTGATGCATTCCGGTTTAAGGCAAGACATGCATTTAGAGGATAGGGTAGAACAGGACCAGTTTATCCTTGCTTGTCGTTAGTTATTACAATAAGAGTTTTATGTGCCGGAAGTGCATCCGACAATAACAGCCCAATGGAATCTGTCGCAAAGATGTCCAGCGGATACTTGCTAGTTCATACTAGTGACCCCTTTTGGCCGGAGAAGTATGTACAAGTATTTTTAGGGATGGCTGTCGAGAGCCAGCTTGGCCTCTGGGTTTCTTTGTAGGACCGGGTGCCAAAGAGCTAGGTTTGGGTGAATTTCGAAGGCGTGGTAGCGACACTTTGAGGCATTGAGATAGCTATTTGCTGTACAGTAATAACCTATTGATATTGGCTGGCATTTTTGTTGGTCCTTCCCAGCCACGGGCCCCGGACCTTTCACCCCCTACCCCCTCTTCTCGACGCTCCCGGTTATAGGAGAAGGGATGGCGGAACTATTTCTGAGGTGTACCTTGGACTCAAGGCCAAGCATTTGCTATTTTACTGTAACCATGCGAGTTAGTCGCGATGAATGAGGAATTCTAGAGTTTTTTGTCTCTTTTGGAAGAGAACGCGTTATAGAAAAAGATGTTTGATTTTTTGACTTCACCATTTATAGAGTACTTAGGCTTCTAACAGAGTTTACCTGTCAATCTTTATTTTCTCACAGTTATTTGATTTTTCTGGATATGTTTTGCCTAATCGCTCAGTAGCAGATCATTGCGATCGCTTCTACTTTACTAAGAATTTCTCATTTATTCCAGGCTTCTTCGTTCTGGTTTTCTCTGCAATATTTCAAGACTCCCCTGTGGATAAATTCACATTATCAAAACTAATCGCTGTTTTAGCAAGGTAATGTTTAAGAATCTCTTAGTGATTGCACTTACCTAATCTTTCTTCCATCTCCCGTTCTTTGATTTTTTACTTGGCTACATGCCTTTTCTTGATGCCCTCTCTGTTCGCCGAATATCAAATGAGTAGCTGGCGCACTACCCGGAGTAATATGTCATGAAGAAATGAACTGGTCATCCTGCCGTGCATCACAATTTCTCAGGATGGTGCCTCTCGCTTAGTGCTCGCTATGGCCTGCTAGATTTTGAAGCAATAAGAAATACCTGCTCGTGAAGCAAAGTGCCCTGCTCCTCTCTCCGCAATGTCTCAAATTCAATGCAATGCAACACAATTCGATGGAGTAATATACAATGACATCGGCTGTCGTACAATGCAATGCAGTGCGATACAATGTACAGAAGAGCATTACTGTATACTGACATTTAACTTGATGCGACAAATCATACTCATGATTCGCATGATGCATGATGCCATGATAAAAATGTTGGGAAATTTATAGGCAATATTCCAAGTGCATCGCAAGATCTTTCTGTCAAATTTCCTGTTGTCTGTCATTTTATGATACTGAAATTCATCCACTTAAATCCATGTGTCTGTATAAGCCTTAAGCCTGATGCATGAAAGGGCAGAGGGTTGTTGACGTGTCATTCTAGCTGATGACGTGAACAAAGAGTCATTGAATCAACGATATGTGATCAATCATCCATTCAGCTGATTGCAATCGTCTTTTCTTTTCTTTTTTGTTTTAGTGACTTATGTTGAGGAAAGGCTATGGTGGCCTATACCAAGCCCCAACAAAGGAAGAAAGAAAAAAGCGAACAGCTAAGAGGAGAGAGAGATAAGATCAAGTTTATTGATCTTAGATTTGAAAGATGGCAAGTTTTACGTATCATGTTTCGACATTGGTCCAATAAAGGTCGCGATTTTTTTCAGCATTGGTGGAATAGCTTTGGTATCGCAGTCAGATCCCAGTAATCATGGTACGATCAACGAGGGTGCTCTATTCGCCTTGTTAGGAGCACTTTTGTGAGTATAGATTTTACCATAGCTACTACCATAGATGTTTATCATATCGAGAGAGATTTAATGGTTTAAGATACATTGAGATGGTCTTTGACTTAGTATTTTCACCATTGGATTTATTACCACGCCGTGCTGTACCGTAGTCTTTCATACCGTAGCATAACTTGCCACATTATACCAGGTAGGCAGTATTATACACCATATCGCAATATGCTGCACTATATCAGACAATTAGATACCTTGCCATACCGTACCAGTATCATACCATACAACTGTGCCATATAACCGTATCATACCATCTATGCCAACTTTTCCATCCATATCACACCATGCAATACCATACAATGTCATACCGTATCGTAGGATTCCATATCATAACGTACCATGTCATGCCATACATATCATACCTTTCCATTTCATACCATAAGTCATCTTACCATCCATAGCATACCATGCCATGCCATATCTTTTCATGCCATGTCACGCCTTACCATATCATATCATGCCATGTAATATACCCTATCACCTTACCAATACCCGTATTGCAAATACAAATCTTACCAATGACTATCTCACCTTCTCTTTCTTCTTTGCTTGTAGTTACGCTATGTACCTTGTCATGCTTACACGGAAAGTTGGAAAGGAAAAAGTCCTGGATATTCCTTTATTTTTTAGTGAGTCCTCCGATCCTTTTGACTGCTTTGTATGCTTTGTTTCCCCGCGTTTTCTGTGTTTCTTTTTCTTTCTTATTGTTTCCATTTGATTGTTGGCAACTCATTCATATCAGACTATTGTTACATCATCTGGTCGTTAATTTTTGATCTCAAATTAATCCTTGCGTTCGTTTCCTCGTTCAATTCCTAACTTTACATTTATCGACCTCCTTTCATGATGTCTACCTAGCATCCTAAGGTACAGATGCGTTAATAACTTATGCTTATCGAGCAATGCATCCCTCGAGATGAGGGTTGCGTCGTCCATTTTTGGTCGTCCCGGTCTCTTATAGCCATGTTTGGGCTCCAAAGGATAAGCACCGCTACAGCTTCGCTGCTTCTCCAGCAGTGGCCGAAGGATGCTGTTCTCAACCTCTCAGAGCTAGGCGTGACAATAACGAACCGTGAAAAACGGGAGCGGCTCGTCAAGGGTTCTGGCGCGCCCGATTTATGATGATGATGATGGTCGAGTAGTGTACTCGTTCCTCGTCCTTTCTCAATAGATGACGTCATTCAAGACTCCTATGATTATGCATTATAATGTAGATTCATAACACTGATAAGTTATGCTGAAGAGCATTTCACTAGCCCTTTTTTAATCATGTAAAGAGCGCAAGATTCCCTTGATTCGTGAACGTTAAGGAATAGTTTGAGACACTGAGACAGTATCTTTATCAAGCTGTGTGCTAGTCCTTCTGTTCGATGTGACCACATCTCTGGATTCCTACGCCTGAAATAACAGATGGCCAGTAACTTTCCTCACTGTAAGTGAAAGTTAAGCTTGGAATGGGCTCGGAATGCTTGCCATAACATTAATGAGCTGACTTATTCTGTTGCGTCTTCCACTACTGCCCGATAAATCTTTATGTGCTAAGGGTTATTGTTTGTTTGATTTTGGTGTTGTAATAATTTTTTCATTGCTTCCCAGGCTTCGTTGGCTTGTTCGCAGCTCTGATTTTCTGGCCAATGTTCTTTATTTTGCACCACACTGGAGTAGAGACATTTGAGCTCCCTCCCACTAGAGAGGCGTGGCTCTTTATATTGTTTAATGGGATTTTTGGTACAGTCGTTGCTGAGCTTCTCTGGCTGTGGTATGTGTCAACTAAATAAGCTGTTTTCATTTGCTACCCAATTCAACTCTACCCTACTCCTTTCGTTCTTTTAGTGCACTCTACTCAACACTCTGATCGGTTCTTCTCTTCTCTGCATTTCTCGTCTCTAGTCTGGTCTGCTCTATTCTTCTCTAATCTTCTCTAATCTTCTCCAATCTTCTCCAATCTTCTCTAATTTTCTCTTCTCAGATCGAACCTTCTCTAACGAACTGTGACGAACTCTGCTCTTCGCTACTCTTCTCTTATCTTCTGCATTCTTCGCTATTCTTCTCTAATCTTCTCTAATCTTCTCTAATCTTCTCTAATCTTCTCTAATCTTCTCTAATCTTCCCTAATCTTCTCTTTTCAGATCGAACCTTCTCTTCTAATGTATTCTGCTCTCTTCTTCTCTGCTCTTCTTTAGTCTGTTCTTACCAACGTAACACTACTGCACTCTGCTCTATGCTACTCTACTCTGCTGTGGTCCTTTTCCGTTTTGCTCTTCTCTGATTTATCTGCTCGCTTCTCTGCTTTGCTCTGCTCTGCTCAGTACTTAATTTCATCTGCTCACGAAGAAATAATGAGTGGGAATTATTTGTCCTAGGGGATGTTTCCTAACTTCATCAGTAATTGGCACATTAGCCTTGGGGCTTGTTACGCCATTGACAATGCTGTGGGATATCTTCTTCAACAAGGTATTTCCCTCGTATTCCATTGATTCCCTGTATAGCCATCTCTTCACCTCCACTTGAATGGTCGGTCGATTCTATTTACTAAGTGTGTCCATCGACACGCTGATTCATTTCTGAACTCATTACCGGACTTCTTTTTGCTGTGTAATTGACAGAGCATTGGCTATCGATGGACGTCAAGCCAAAGAATATCGTAAAGGCTATCGTGCTTCATGAGTTTTTGCAAATCATTCTAGATTGCATTCATTTAACGAATTATTTTCCCGTCCTAGATTACTTTTTCTTGGATGTTTCTCGGAGGCACTGTCCCAGTCATCTTGTCGTTCTTTGCTGTTACCATATTAGGGCATTATGGGGACTGGGATCCCGTCCTGGATTTCTTCAAATGGATTTTGAAGATCTCAAGTTGCAAGTGCAAGCACCCTGTGTAAGTATTTGTATCTTTCATTTGCTGTAGACAATCCTGGTGTGGATATAAACAGTGAAAATCAGATTGCGTGTCAGAGCTTTAGCTGGCAAAAGGTTTACATGTCTTGTAAGCTTTTAGACTTCCTGTAAGAGGATAGCACTGTCAAGGGGTCCTCTACAATAGTAACTTGAAAAATGAGATATAATAAAAAGTGCAATCATCTTTGAAACAATTCGACGCTACTTGTTAGCAACGTTTTATCATAGTTTTACCTTAAGGCCCTTCCCGCGCCATCTTTGGTCAATGGGGTGGCGGCCATCTCCTGGCCTGTAGCATTTGGGCCGCACCGCGGTCAAAGTTCGAAGGGGCTTAAGAGGCTTTCGAAGGCGAGAGGAGGCGCCAGGTGGATCTGAAGCGCCAAGAACGAAAGTGCAAACAAGTAGCCACCCCTCCGTCGGCCACTCTGCCATGTGACTACTGCCCAAGACTTTTCCGCCAGAGGCTGGGCCTGCTCAGCCGCGTGAGGGCCCACACGCGACATCAAAAGGACTCGTAAGGGCAGAACGCGTACGAAACTGGGACTACGAGTGGAATCCGACGACGACGGCGACGACGACGGCGACGACGACGAAGAAGCATACAGAACATCTACCGTGTTTCAAGTCCTTGTTATGACTCGACATGGTATTGAGCCTTCGCCTACCGCAATCAAAACAAGCATTCAACCGCTGAGCCATGGTGCAAGACCTTTTCACAGTCTTTGGTAACTGAAATAGTAAATAACAAACACTTTTGTAAGCCTTTTCAAGACATTGCTTTTGAAGCTATTAATGGAGTATGCCTGATTTCACTCAGCTGTGACTCCATTCCATGACTTTTCATCCCTGCAAGAGATTCAAATAGAAGTTTCGTTTGTTCCTTTTCTTAGGGTCGAAGAGCATCGTGAACAGCAACAGTGCCTTATCGAAAACGACTTCGAAAACAGTCTTGAAAGCCAATATGAGAACGAGATGGAGAGTTCCAGTGAAATCGAGGTCATTATGTCATAGTGAGGCTTTTTATTTTGCCACAACGGGACTCTGATTACGATTTCAGGTAGAAAAAGGTGAATTTGTAAAAATTTAATTTGCAATCGTGAATGCTTATGCTATGTACATACATCGTTATAGGGGCTGTTGATATGGCGCATGGAGCGCATCTCTCTTGTACAGATGGGCCTAGGCCCGACGCACTCCCGATTCCGTTTCTTGATGTCCCCTATCGGTCCACCCAGCAGTAAATAAGTAACTAGCATAAAATTAGGGTTAAATTGCGGTGAGGAAGGCAAGTGGCTACCCTACCTCATATTGCCGTGTTTCAGGATGCTATCTTTCTAACATGGTGCTCGCGAGACACTCGCCAGTCAAGTATCTGAGCCAGCTTTGTTTGCAATCAAGTTGCAGTGCAGAAAGCTGCATAGCAAGGTACTTCAAGGGAATGCCTGATTTGGTATGTGACATCATAAGCAGGTTGCCTGGAACTCTGCTTTTTTAACTGACTTCCACCATTTATGCATTATCACGAAACACATGTCTGTATGTATAGAAAAATGTGTAGCAGAGGTTCGGGTATTACCGTATCATGTGCACCATACATGTATCTTCCTTCTGTAAACAAAGTCTATCATAGTTTATCTTAGCTGAGAAATTCCCAGAACAATGCAAGGCAAGGAGCAATCTGACTTTTCTCTCCAAAATTAAGTCAAAGGCACTCTATGTTTAAGCCAACATTTTCCATCAAGTTGCAATGGCCAGGCTAGCATTAAAATCGTTCAAGAACTCGTAAAAGATGGACACGCAACAAGCGTTGTTGATAGTAGTGAGAAGGTAGGAGAAAGTAAGACTTCTTATCTCGAGACGGAAGCCCTATACAGAGAAGACAAGATAAGAAAGCAATTTACTTTCGACTTCTTATTTAGCAATGTTTAATTGCCCCTGAGAAGTTTAAATCGAAATTGGATCTCATTGTCATTCTTAGAAGGTTGTTATGCTTTTCAAAGGCAGATTTTAGGATGTTGAACAGCTATGAGCATGTCCGGTAGTGTCCTCGTCCTTTCTTAGAGTACGACGTCAATTTGAGATTCCCATGGTCCATGCATCATGTGGGTTTTAGGGCACTGAGAAGCTATGCTTATCAAGCAGTGCCCTGATCCTTCCTCTCAATGTGATCTCACTTCGTGATTCCCACAGGCGGGGTATCGTTCTTTCTTTCTCCGTGCCCATTCGCAGCGTACGTACTTTGCCAAAATCTTTTCGCCAAAATCAGACGGGCGATCATTCGGCTGCGAGTGCAGTTGATGGTGAATAGCGCTCAGCAGAATCGGTTGGTTAGGCAGGGTCGCTTCGGGGCGCTTTTGCTATGATCCTGACCAGGCGAAGATCGTGCCGGAGCTGAAGTCGAACCATTTACCCTCTACCATCACGCAAGCGCCTCACCTTTGAACTATTCTCACACTTAGGGGGTTTATGGTTATAGATAGAACTGAAAGAGGGCAGTGAATTTAAGATTCATGAAGCGTTAAAGGACTAGGTGTAGTCCGACTCACCTTGGACAAGTATTGTTCTCCAAGGTTTTTCAACCAACTATTAATTTTTACATTTCTTGCTTAGCGAAGTTTGTAAAATCGTATACGAAATAATGTAGTCTAGATGCTTCTTCATAACACCAAAACGCACGTGATCACTCTTAATTTGACTCATACATCAATAGAATCAATATTTATGTTATAATTGCAGTCTTCTAATCCCAGGGATATATTCCTTAGCATAGTTGATTTCAATATCTCCATTGAGTAGTCAAACGATTTCCAAATGACACTGATCTTTCATAGACTATTTTTGCAAGTGATTTAGTGAGCATAATTTCTAAGGAGGTATGCCCTTTAATCGTGATAGTTGGAGACTATGGGCGGAAGGGTTGAGCTTCGGATTTTACGGTGGCGATAAAGCGTTGAACGTTATTTGTTTCATCTATCTATATATCTATGCCCTTTGAAAACCATAAGAGGATCACCTCTGGCCTTATTAATCTCCCCCATGTTTGTATGCATGGCAGTTAAGATAAATCTGGGGATAGAAGAACTGCGATTCACAGGTCTGTAGATAGCCAATGTCTTAGAATTTTCTTTGAATTTCTTTGGCCATGAAAAGAAATTTACTTGTAAATAATGACAGCATGATGGCTAAATTTTCCAATATGCTTAGCGTCTCCTTTCGTTTCTCCTTTCGTGGCCATCTTCGCATTCAGGAAAAGGTACCCAGGTCATCAACGATTGATTCATTTGCCAGCTCATAGTTGAATTTCGTATCTGATAATTTCCAAGCATTGAAATTCACTATAGGTTGAGTTCCCTCCCCGCTGAGTAAAATTAAATCTTAAAAGTTATTGGGAAGATTTATTGGAAATTTGCAACATCAAATAAAAACTAACTTCAAAGAAAACTTCAAGAAATCAATGAGAGGATGTAAAAGAACAAATTGAAAATGAAATTGTAACAAAGAGCTTAAGAGGTTATGGTGTTAAAGAAGCACCATGTACTTAGCGTGGCACACAAAGATTGATGTCTGGTAAGTCAGCCATTATGAATTTGTGCATATTACACGAGTATTCATTGCCATCGAGGTCAGAACGAGATGGATGTGGAGTAGTATTGCAGCGAGATTGTGAATAAATCTAACGGAAGGATAACTGGGGCAGGAAAGGGAGCAAGATGTGGCACGAAGCGAGGAAAATAGAGAAGAGAATTAGAGGGATCATGATTGATTACCGTCGAAGGGCTGAACGCCGAACAGCGTACTATGAAAGAATGGTAAATGCTAACATATTTCCACTTCGACTTCATCATCTTTTTAATCGATACCTCTTTTGGAATAAGGAAGGAAGAAAATATTTTCATGTAGGCCAAGCTCTATTCCTTTAAGTATTTTACAGCAGTATTTCTATGCTATGTTAAAGCACGGTTATGCATGGCGCAGCTTATTGAAGTTGTGGAACATTGGACAAGCATTCTTGACTCTGGCGGGTCAATCGATGTCCCTTACTTACATGTAATGAAAGCATTTGATACATATGCGCCAACTGTTGATTTTGCCGGAGGGGGGGGGGGGGGGGCTCAGATTTGAACATTGAAAAAAACGCTACATGGTCGGTTTCCGTAATTGACAGAAGTGAAAAGTTATGATAGTACTCCTACTCAATTGATTTGATCCTGTTTTTTTTTACTCAAAAATGGATGAAAGTTACATACCCACTAAATCAAAAAGCAATGAAAAATGAGGACAGCTTGCTCAAAACAATAAAAGCAATATTTCAGAGGAAGATGATCCCCCATAGCATTGCCTAGAGAGGGCCAGAGCCCCCTCATGGTCCGCTGCTATGATTTTGATACATCCCCCAACCAGCGTCTTTTGGTAAAACTGCCATCATATGGAATAACTGGGAAAATATAAGATAGGATTAAACCCTTTTTGATATCAAGGAAACAAGAGTAGTTGTAAACAGTGTGGTTTCAGACTAGGCTGATGTCACCAGTGGCGTGCCCCAAGGGAGTGTCCTTGGACCCATGCTATTTCTCTAGTATTTAAACGATCATCCACCAGTTATTCAGATTGCAGTGAAATTGTTTGTAGATGATGCAAAAATCTACTCCATAACTTAATAGTTGACAGTTGACAGCCTAGAAGATTGCAGAAAAACTACAAAAAGATCTTGATGAAATCAGTTATTGGAGTGAGAGGTGGGATGTCCACTCCCATCCCCAAAAATGCAAAATATTGCAAATAGGAACCCTTCATTTGATTATTGTATGAAAGATTCCGATGGCAGTGAAATAATATTAGATGCTGTAGATCAAGAAAAAGACCTTGCTGTGACCGTAGATAGAGAATTAAGTTTCAGGCAGCACGCTGATCTGATTTTATCAAAGGCAGATCAAAAAATTGGTCTTATCAGTTAAATTTATCGACAAAGGACTTTTTCATTGTTGTTCAAATTACTAGTATGACCAATACTTGAATGCAACAGCACAATCTGAAAACCATGTTTTAAATTTGTCGATGCCAAAAGCGAAGCTACAAAAAATGATTCGGCCTGAAATGGTCACTTAGACATTTCTTACTATTTGGGAATACATTTCATTTCCGTATGAGATATGGCAAAAGTTTGCATACAAATTTAGTAGGATAGCAATGCAAAATAGAATTATGGCTCCCTGCGCTGTTGCGTTTGACACCAATTATTTAGATTATGATGGTGTATTTGCTCCTGCTAAACGACTAGAGTTCCTTCCCCCTATGAAGAAGCTTTGATTGCCTTATTTCCATTATCAATAAGCTCCAGTGTGAAGAATAACAGGAAATTGTCTAGGAATGAAGGCATAGAAATGAAGAGGGTAGGCAAAGGTGGGGATAGTGGCATAGACAGAAATACAAATGAAGGTTAAAAATGTGAGACCACTTCAACCATAATCAATCTGACCACCATCACCTGAAACTGTTGTGTCACTGCCACCATCTCTCATCATCATTATCATCACCATCATCATCATCATCATCACTACCTTCATCATCATCATCATTATCATCATCATCATCATCATCATCATCATCATCACCATAATCATCATCATCATCATCATAATCATAATCATCATCATCACCATAATCATCATCATCATAATCATCATTATCATCATCATCATCATCATCATCATCACCATAATCATCATCATCATTATCATCATCATCATCATCATCATCATCATCATCATCATCCTTTTGGTCACTTGATAAGAGGCTTAGTAAAAATGTTCCTTCCAATTTTACAGAGAGAAGACCCCCATCAGCTCCTAAATTTACATGGTCAAAAATGCAAGTTGTATATTGACAATAGATCAGATAAGCCGTTGGAAGAAAGCCAGTTGTAAGTACTTGAATTGTTTTGTTCAACAAAAAATATGTAGTATTTTTCTCCAGCTTCTGAGTCTTTAACATGTATTGCTATCATTGACTGCAGTGCTATTTGATCCTTCCTTGCACAGTCCTTCTATCCCACATTCAGCCCTCCCTTCATTGTACCTTGCCAATCTAAAACTCAAACAGTCCTGATCAAATTTTGTCTTTCTCCCTTTGGATATGTTCCTTTTTATTCTTATTCTTATTGAAGTTGAAGAAGTTTATTCTTTTATTACCACCTTTTCCAGAGCTCTGCTCCTTTCTCGCACCAGCTTAGAGATAACAATAGAATGACCTATTCAACTATATTCAGCATCTGATCTGCAAGCATACTGAAGTAGAATTACTGACCTGAATGGCATTGTCTTTTGCAGAGTTCCATGGCAAGGTGACCAAGAAATTCTTATCGACAGGTAATCATAGTGGTTCCTTTTTTAGATCAAGCTTATTTCAGATTGTTTGATATTATCTCAAAGTGGGTGAGATTATTTCAGATTTCTTCCAATCACATAAGCTTCATTTTGTATGTTTTGCATGTATGCAGTTCATAGAATCTTTGAAATAGCACCTCTATCTTCACCCTGAAAATAAGAATGTTGTGTGTCTAGGGATCAAGCTCCTTTAAAGCATGTGGCTAGAAATCAATCCTGATCTGCTCTTGTAAGGAGTATGCTCTGTTAGTAGTTTTTTGGACAAAATTTTCAATGTTGAATTCAGCTGGACTTAAACTTGTTTTTATCAGTTTAATTATAGCCATGGTTTCTTTGAAAAATGAATTGCTACATAGATCGTAAACTAGATTTTCCCTGGAAATGGACAAGACCTTGATAAAGTAGCCTCAAAGTTGTGTAGCATTGACAAGCTTATTGTTATATATCCCTTCTTGCAGATTTGATGCAAGATCACATTTGGATTATTTGCCAGAGACAGCTCATGTTGTTTCAACAAAAAGGTAGGTCTTCCTTACAAAAATTTGATTGCAGAGACACTGATAAGTAGACTTAGTATCAACTGTTCTATCAGCTCATGGGGCAGTTAATCAGGGTGCTGCATCAGCCCAATTTTACCTGGATTTTATTCAATTTGCATTTTTAGTTTTTTTTTCTCCTTATCTTCTTTTCAATTTTAGTTCAGAGGATGAAAGAGAAAATGATTTGCACTATGAAAGATATAGAACCTTGGTAAACATTGAAGCAACTGGAGGTAAGTATTGTTTAGATTGCGAAAAAGGGGTCATCAGCAAAATCTTTTAAAGTAGCTATTCAAATATTTTTATCTAAGTTCTATTTTGTACCGTTACCTTGTTTTGGGATTTCTATTATTGATAAAAGTTTGTATCTTAATTTTTATATATGGCCATTTTGTTGAATTAGTTTGTTTGTAGATGGACTGCCCCTTGTAAACCAGCACTGCTGAATGGATTACCATCCTAAAATGATTGAAGTCATTATTAAAATCATTATTGTAATTCAAAATCCTTCCTTACTAAGGTTACTATTATTGAGAGATACTTCAGTTGTTTGTCATGTTATGCATTTCTTTCTTCAAGAGCTTATAGGTACTCTACACAAGTAGGCAACTATTTTAACAATGTTTTTAATATTCAACTAGTTGTGAACGTGAAATGCAACTTATTTAGTAAGTACATAGATAGATATCAAATGTTGCATTAAAGATGTGCAGAGTCATTGTAAGTGGATGTTGGAACTACTTTTCCGCCACTTTAAAGTATTTTCAGAGTAACTGATAAGTGATTCAAGCCTACATTTCATTAACTTGAATAATTCTAAAATGCCAAACAACAAACGCATAATTGTACTTTAATTTTAGCTCTGGATTGAAGAATAAATGAATTTATCATCTGCAAAAAGGATCACTATTTCTGGGACATTTTATCCTCATTTTCATATAGCACTTACTTGATTTTCAGTTACGGAGGAAAGCTATTTGAAACAGTTGGCTATTGAAGAATTTTATGGCAAGAAGCAAGCAGAGAAAGCCAAAGCTGAGAAAGAGGAAAGGTGAGTTACTTTATTCTGTCTTGCACACCTAAAATCAGGACAAAAGCCTAGATGCCAGCACTGTCTATAATAGATGAGTCTCTTCTGGAACCAATAAAATGAAATAGTTAAAATAAAGCGTAAGGGTTGACTCAACTCAGTCATAAAATTCAAAGAAAAACTACTACAATCCTAACTGTTTCTTGTATACCATTGACTGGTAGAAATTCGCTGGAGATATGGAAACTTGATTTGGGGTCATTTTCCTGAAATGAAACTTTTACATGATGCAAAAGATACAGAACAGGACATTTTATCTTATTGAATCCGCTCCTATTAAGGACAAGATGCCATTAAATTTCAAAGTCCAAGTTCCCTCCAATTTCCCCTGTGTGTGTGTGTGTGTGTGTGTGTGTGTGTGTGTGTGTGTGTGTGTGTGTGTGTGTGTTTGTGTGTTTGTGTCTACGTGTTTGTATACATGTGTGTTTATTGCTATTATCATTATCAGATTGTCAGCCCCCTGTAGCATTCACTGTGCTTGCACAGTTGTGCATCCCAACGGCAAAAGAAGTAGAGATGGGCACTGCCTTCATTACCGAAATGGGGAGGAGGGTAACTTGGAATTTAGATTGACTGTAATTTACAAGTGAGTCCATCTCTACTAGGCCAAGCCCTGTGTCTTTCAAAAGAAGAGTTGTATTGTGCAATGTTATTCTTCTATGTCCCTGGTTGATGTGCAAAATATCATAGGTTCAGCCTTAGCAACAATTGAGCCCCATTTGTGCATTTTTTATCTTCTTTGCTATAACCTTGTGATAACAGTAATATCAACAATTGTATCCATTTTAGCACTGACAATTGTGTGGTTTCCAGGGTAGCACC
Source organism: Pseudorhiza aurosa (assembly GCA_964026355.1). NCBI lineage: Eukaryota > Metazoa > Cnidaria > Scyphozoa > Rhizostomeae > Lychnorhizidae > Pseudorhiza > Pseudorhiza aurosa. The sequence goes on from OZ032121.1 coordinate 5,685,137, forward strand.
TGTGATGTAGCACCAGAGGTAGAATTGGACCAGCATCCCCCCAGCGTATTTTTAATGGGAACTAAAAGAGGTCAATGGCAGCAAGAGCATCTGATCATGTAATCCCAAGCAAATTCATCATTAAGAGATTAACTTTAATTAATCAGTTCGAGATGAAGAGGAGCATAGGTTTGTCAAATAAAGAGGGGAAATACTAAGATAGGTTAAGTTGATAGTGTGTAGAAGCTTGACTGCTGCTTGACTTAATGGTAACTGCGATGACACGCCAGGAATCTCATTTTCTGGGCGAAGCTTGTAGAAGTAGAAGCAGTAGCTATTGTTGTTGTGTCTTTTAGAGCAAAGAAAAAAGCATCAATTGGATACAAGTACGAGGGCAGCTCTGTCCTTTCAGACGAATCCGACAAATCTGATGATGATTCTGACCTGAGTGATATTGACATTTCCGTTAATGTCAATGAATTGACAGAAGATCAGACAACGTCTTTAGACAATCTTGCCACAACATTTGGCATTGCGGCAAAGTATTATTGCAGGTTTGTTGAAAGATAGGCAGATATGTCAGGATTCAAAGTGTGGTATTATACTTGCAGTAAATATCATTTGCATTAATGGCTGCCTTACATTTTGCTTTGATGAAAATCTCCTGTAAAATTTGCTCCAGTGATATTTAGCCTGATGGTTGCTTTAGTATTTAGAACTTATTGAAATTCACTTATCACTTACCCTACATTGCCTTGGTCGTCCATGTTTCTCCCAATATTTTTTAACTTTTTATTGATTTTTCAGTTCTGCTGCATTTTGCATCCTAGTGTTGCCCATTAGAATGCCAATGCAGTTGATTCTCTGCCTCTCTCTTCCTTTCGTTCCCCCTCCTGGATGCTATAGTCCTAAGCATCATCTTCTCTATCATCATCACCATCATCATCATCATCAACATCATCATCATCTTTATCATCATCATCAACATCATCGCCATCATCAATATCATCATCATCATCATCATCATCATCATCATCATCAACATCATCATCAACATCATCGCCATCATCAACATCATCATCATCAACATCATCATCATCAACATCATCATCAACATCATCGCCATCATCAACATCAACATCATCGCCATCATCAACATCAACATCATCGCCATCATCAACATCATCATCATCATCATCATCATCATCATCATCATCACCATCATCATCATAAACATCATCACCATCATCATCAACATCATCATCGTCTTTATCATCATCATCAACATCATCGCCATCATCAACATCATCATCGTCTTTATCATCATCATCTTTATCATCATCATCAACATCATCGCCATCATCAACATCATCAACATCATCATCATCATCATCATCATCATCATCAACATCATCGCCATCATCAACATCATCATCGTCTTTATCATCATCATCAACATCATCGCCATCATCAACATCAACATCATCGCCATCATCAACATCATCATCATCATCATCATCATCATCATCACCATCATCATCATAAACATCATCATCGTCTTTATCATCATCATCAACATCATCGCCATCAACATCATCATCGTCATCATCATCATCATCATCATCATGAATAAGTACACTCAAACCTGTGACCGAATGTTTTCATCTCTTCCTTCATTAAAGTTAACAGCGTATTCTTGCTGAGACTAGTTCCTTTATTTTCACTAATCTAAAATTCATTGTTATTCGCGAGAAAATAAAGATAGACCAGATGTCCATGTTTTTGGCAACTCTCAATTAGAAATGCTGCCAAAAAGTTACTTTTTACGTGCTAATTCTTTATATTCGCTAGGCAACTGTTAAAAGAGAAAAAAGAGTCCGAGTTTGCTAAGCTACTTGAAGAGGAAGAGGAGGAAAGGTCCAAATTATCTGTACGTTTTCTAATATTTTCCGTAGATTTCGTTTTAATTGTTCACGTTTCTAGCCTGTTGTACGCTTTCCTTGAGAAATTTAATCCAGGCTTTACCGTGTATACCGGTCAAATGCAGAAATAGAATCGAAGGAAGGAAATATCTGGTAGTGGCATTAAATTCATTCCATGTTTAAACGATCTATCCTTCTATCTTCTTTGGGAAAATTAATATGCAGTTGAAGCTGAAGATCAGCGTCACTAAGGTGCTTCTCTAAGCAAATTCTGCATTTGCACGAACTAGATTGAAGCTGCTTCAACTAACTTGTGATGTTTGATTACTAGGGTCGGCGGCGTAAAAGAGCTAGGCGAAGTTTACGAGAGAAGCAAAAAGCGTCTCGCACCACATCTCCTCCAAGGTAGTTTCACAACACATAACATATCACTTAGTAATAATATCTGTGTTTTGTTAAATGGTTTTCAATTTTTTGCGTAAAGGCAACTTGATTCAATAGCAGTTTCACTTTTTTCCGTGTTCTACCAGCATCAAAAAGTAGAGTTTTCAGAGCATCTGAAGCTATGCTTATCAAGTAATGCACTGTTTGTTTCTCATAACCTGACGTCGTTGCAAGATTAATATGATTCATGAATCACAAAGTAGATTTTAGTGTATTGAAAAGCTATTCTTAAAGAGCAGTGTTTGATCCTTTCTCGTAAGCTGGTGTCGTGTCAAGATAACTAGGATTCACGCGTCATGAAAAGTAGATTTTAAGATCCTCTCACAATTTGTACTTATCGAGCAGTTTCCTTGTCTTCCCTCTCGATATGACCACGCCTCGTGATTTCTGCGCCTGGAATTAGTGAATCTTCTCGATGTAAGTGAACGTTAAGTTTGGGATTCACATCCAGCTGCCAACAATTGGATCTGTAGTCGCACTGCTTTCCCACTTCCCTACCATAAATCATTATGGTTTTTCGGAACTTCATAAGAATGGTTTTTAGACAACATGCGATTCATCTTAGAATTAATGATCTATATATACGAGTCAAATATACGTATTTCCTTTCAGTTTTAATGCTTAGTATCGTATATATTTCGATTTCTTTATTACAGCTATGCGTTAAGAGGAAGTCCAACTTACGATCCTTACAGGTAAGTCCGTGTTTAGAGTTATAATTAGTTGACCAGTAGAGGGACCAAGAAACTGGAGTCTGTAGCCTGTAGCATAGTAGCCATAGGCTCTAACCACTTTGTCAGTTATCCATAGTACTTAGCACCGCGACATTAATGTTTTTCGATATCATTTCATTTTTACGTGCATCGCCCTTTACTTTTTCATATTTCCTCATCCACAGCCCACCTGGGAAACAAAACCGCTCAAGGTCATCGTCTTCGCGTTCGCCATCTCCAGACAAGCAAGGGAAAATCGAATACATTACAGAGTTCGGTGGTGCGAGTAGCTCTCCGGAGAAACCAGTATTGTCATCTTCCCGGTCGGTATAGCTTTCTTTTTGTCAATGTATAGACACGCGCATAGCATTTGAGGTGTTGTTGTTCAGTTTTGTTGGGCAGAATCGAGCCTTTGCCTTGGGAAGAGAGTCTTGAAATGGTCGGTATTTTAGAACGGACGTTCACGTCCATCTACAAATGATGCAATTGACAATAGAGGGAACGTCGGCCAATGGACATGCCGTCTGGATATGGTACGATAGTTTCAATGCTAACAGTGCTGCAAATGAGTGTCATTGTGTTTCGAATTGTGCTCTTTAAAAGACTAGGCATGCAGAGGAAATCGAAATGCCTCCAAGATGCGTGGAAATGAATCCAATTCCACGCACAAGCAGTTCTTGTAAACGTTTTGTCGTGAATGTACCGGTACATTTTTTGTACACGTGTTGTCGTGAATGTACCGGTACATTTTTTGTACACGTGTTGTCGTGAATGTACCGGTACATTTTTTGTACACGTGTTGTCGTGAATGTACCGGTACATTTTTTGTACACGTGTTGTCGTGAATGTAAGGCTATCACCATCCATTTGAAAGCAATTGGAATTTCTCTTCTGGTTAGCAGATAGACCCCGTTTGTATCTTTCCTGATAAGTGTCTACTTTCTGTAATAGTGTTGGTGTCTTGTGCAATCTGTTGTGCTATTATACGAGCAACCCAGGCTAAATTTCCCGTGAAAGCAAGTTACAACCTGCCCTTCAGATCTCTTGCCCACAAGCCCAACTGTACTGTTCATGCTTGGAGGGCGGCAAATGAGTACCAGTTAATCCTGCTTGAAATTTCGGTCTTCGGCGATATTATGCTTTGAGTGTATCGAATGTACTATAAGTGTGTATGCTGTTGTAGACCGACCCAATTTTCTCAGTAGCACGACACGCGTCCCAATTCATAGCTACTTGCTGTAGTATACAACAGTAAATGTCAGTAACAATATGCAATAAATCGTTGTTGAATGTAATATATAATGAGACATGGCGTCCTTTTCATGATATCGCTTGCATTTTCAAGTAACGTCTGTTAGAATGAGATTAGCACACTGTTTATGCGACGAGTTTAGAGCAGTGTGTATGTAAGAAACAGTGCTGCGAATACTCCAAGCATCGCAACTTGCATTTCCTAAAATAGAATATCGAAACACAAACTTCCGGGAGTTTTCTTTGAGTGAAATGTTTCCCATTTCGTGATTTTTGTTATGTTTGTAATAGCATCCTGTAGGCCATACTTTTATCAAATTTCCATACCAGACTAAAATCTTGTATGGTGTAGGAGATGTTTCTGCTTTAGACATAAGTCTTACTGTGCTCTTTTCTTTCTTTTTCATATTGGTTACTTTGTTCATTCGCCTACATTCACTGCTGGTATGTATTTTATTTTTTGTGTTATGACGACTTCTCCAACTTTGCTGCGATTGCTCAAATAGTAACAAAAGTCACAAAGGCCAAAGGGACAAAGATAAAAGGTCGAGTACCTACAGGAGTGAACCAAAGCGTGGAAAGCACAGCGATCGATGGGAAAGGAAACGAAGTGGGTCACGATCTCGGTCCCGGTCACGCCAGCGAAGAATGTCGAGGTCGAGGTCAAACAGATCTCGGACTAGATCAAAGTCACCTAGAAGGTCGAGGTCCCACAACAGATACAGGTCAAGGTCACGATCTCGTGATGGATATTACAGGAAAGGTAGATCTAGGTATTCTAGCAGGTCAAGATCATGGTCTTCAAGATCGAGGTCAAAATCGAGGTCAAGATCGAGGTCAAGGTCACGGTCTAGATCAAGGTCCAGGTCGCCAAGGTCATCGACCAGCTCCGTTACAAGGAAGTTCGAATCATCGTGAGTCTTTCAATATTTGATGATTCTCTAATAAGCATCTTTATTTCCATGATTTATTCATAAAAGCGGTTTTTTTTTCTTGTCAACCCGGCTTAATAGGATTCAAGAAATAGTTTACTTTGCTTTAAGCATTTCTCGTTCTCTTTGTCAGAGAGACCTGTTCATCAAACTTTTCAAAAAGTCTTTACATTACTCTTGCACTGTTTAACAATTAATGTTATCTTGATTGTGATAAAAATGATCTTGATTGTGATCCTTTTATGTCCATTTCGGATGCTAAAAACCCTACTTGATTTCAAACATCCTTTAACAGCAATAGATTAGATCCCCATCTCTATTATCTTTAATGCAATGACCTGTCAGTAAAGTACTATGCATTGCATCTTTTTAGCTGATTATACACTCCATCTTATGAATAAATCCTATCGTCAATCTTTATATAAAAGCTTGCAATTCTTCGGCCGCTATTTCGCAAAAAGAGGGGGAGGGGACTTTCGTTAGCCTTTGATCGCATTGTGATGCAAGCACAGTAAACACCCCAGTTGGGGGCTGGTCAAGTGTTAGCACTGAGTCTTAACTCTTAGCTCCTAGTAAATCATATCAATTCTTATCTTTTTCATTCTCTTTCATATTCATATGCTTTTTCTATTCTTACTTTTTTTGTTCCAGTGGATCAAAGAAACCCTTAGGAAGTAATGCTACTGGTGAAAGGGTTCGTTTATATTATTTTCATTTTTAAATGATAAAATTAACGCCTAAAATCATTTCGTCTGTTGCCTGTTTGCAGTCAATAAACCCATGCCGAATATCCTGAAGGAAGCCTATCGTAGTATTGTTCTAAGATCGCCTTAAGAAAGTATGCTTATACTTACTTTAAAAGGCAAAAACCTTCACTATCTTCGGAATAATTGTTGACTAAGGTCATGTTGCAGATTCTTTATGAAGTCATATTGAATGAAAGATATGCCAGAAAGCAGAGTGAAAACTCCATCGATGAGGAAGACAATTGGAAGTCGCCTCATAAAATTTCGCACCCCTAGAAGAAAGTCGGAGCATTGCCTCTGGTTTCTGGTAAAGTCAGGATCGAGTATGCTAAACAGTTTTTGTTTATATCGCAGCCAAAATTAACACCACAAGAGAGGCTAAAATTACGCATGCAGAAGCAACTCAGCAAACAAAGTAAGTATTTTTCATTTACTTTTATGTTTTATTTATTTTCATTGTTTTTATCTTTGATTCATCCAAGAGGAAAGAATACGTGTAGTTGATGCTGAGAAGCATGTTTTCATGCCTGCAACATCAATGCGGTTTGTATGGCAATGATAATGATAATTTTTTTTTTAAACTTCATTTTGATATATAAGCTAAACATACAAATACAAATCTCTCTAATAATAGGTAATTTGTATTCGGCTAATAATAATAGTAAGAAGGGAGTGAGATAAACCGTTGAAAAAATTCCAGGGAAAGTAAACAAGAAGAATTACAGAAGATCACACCGATAGGCCCTGCTCACATCCTCAAGAAGTTATGTCAACTGAATTATGAGACCCTGCTTATCCTAAGGTCAATGGATTATATATGGATCTACAGGAAGACAGACCTAGATTCCAGAGACACACAATGATGATAATAATGATAATGATACCGCGTTTTGGCGATGGATTTAACTTGGTACACTTATGTGTATTATCACTTCAGGACATGAAGGTCTCAAATTTCAGTACGCAATGACCTTTAGATTGTAACATGGAACCTGAGCAGCTTTTGACTAACGAATCAGCAAAAACAGAATCAAACTGGGGCTCAAATTGCCTTCACCAATCGCTCGTGGACCATCGCAAGATGTATCTCTTAACTGTGACGTCACTTCAGGCAGTTGATTTGAGTGGGTGCTCTTAAGTCTATCATCATTACAAGATCATTGGTCTCGAATTTCAGTACATCAGGCAACAGTAGACAAGGTCGAAACTTTCTCTGTCAGTTTAGTCATTAGATAATTCGATGTTTCAATTGTGCTTTAGTTAAACACGACAAGCAATCTGAGAAGAAGAAGAAAGATGACAAAGAGAAAGAAAGAATGGTATATATCAGAATGCTAATATGTATTTTATTCCCGTTAAAACGTGTTCTTTTCTCCTGCTTGGTCTATCCGAAGCACTCGATTATATCATGTGAGAATTTTTGATGTAGGTCTTGGCAGAGTGCTTTGCAAAAAACCTTTTCGTGATGTGCTTTAGGAAAACGGTGCAACATTTGCAAGCTAATTTTTTTCTATTTTTCACATTCTACTCAACTTTCCGTAGATTAATCGAAAGATACCAAGAAGCTATATTATGGAACAGTGTCTGGGTTCTTCCTCTCGATGTAACCATCTCTTGAATTTCCTATAAATAGTGATAACTAAGGGGCCCAGAGAAGCTATATTTATCAACCAATTCCCTGTTTTACCCTCTTGCTGTAACCATATCTCAAAATTTTTACCCTTGAAATTAAAGAGAGCCAGGGACTGCTCACGGTAGGGGAGAGTTAATCTCAGGGAGGGCTCAAATGACTTACTTTAGCATCTGTGTGGTATGATAATCGTGTCTCTTTCACCATGTCTAACGTGCATAGCCAGGCGAGAGAATCGGCAACCAAATGCCTTAACACTGCGCAATTGCCTTACCACTGAGCTACCCTTCCACACCCACTTTTGAGTACATCATAACGATACAATGCAGTGTAAAACTATGCTTGTTCCTATCAAGGTGTCAGCACAGTGTTTTATAAAAATGCCCATTTGAAAGGCACTATGGAATGAATTTTTCTGAAGGCTCGGATTGCGGAGTACTTTTATGTCAATAAACTGAAGGGATATTTCCACTCTTTCTGATGCGGCAGACCAAGATGCAATGATGTAAGATTCTCGTTGTAGGACAGAGATAATGATATCTATGAAATCCAAAGAAAAATAAGATACCGGTAAGTCTTTTATAAACCTTGTTTCCATTTTTTGGAATTCTTAAAACTTTGATGATCTACTGCTGTGGAATACGGTTTTCGAATCTCACGCACTTGTTAGCAAGATTCTCTTAGCATGGAAATATCTTCACATAAACTGTTAGGCATTTCATATGAATATAAACATCGGCAGGAGTGGCCTAGTGTGTTAGTATCAAGCGGACAGTAGACTAGCCTTCGCCCCTTTCGAACTTTGAGATTCCTTGGCGAAAAATCTGCCGCTTGTGCTACCAGCCCAATACGTGTCCTCTGAATTGTTTGCTTACACATGTCATCGGGCCATGTCTTTGAGAGGTGTCTATGAGTATACACCATAATAGATGAATTGATTCACGTACGTAGATTTGCTCACGAATGCCATCCGAAGCTGCTGCTGCAGCTTGCTGGAGTAAACTGTACGTCATATGATGCGCGCTGTTCAATCGTAGATCATGTATAACTGTTACAGAGTACATTTCGCGCAATCCCATTCAACCCCTTTTCATTCAAAAATCACAATGTTTTTCACAGTCCAAGGAATGAGTATAGCTATGGAAGAGATAGATCGCCTCGTAGATCACCGCCTCGTGCAAGTAAGTCATCAACAATTAAGTTTTTTCCTTTTGAATATATTGATTTAATAGCATTTCTTCATCTCCTATAAATTCTTCTTCTTTGTATATGTCTTGCGCGAGGGCGTTGGCTGTCTCGCCCTCTAATCTTTTCCATTTTCCCATGTTTGTGATTTCATTTCCATCCTCGTGGTTTATCCATTCCCTCATTTTGGTCTATACTCCATGCTCTGTCCGCCATGCTCTATCCCCCTCTTGCTCTTTTACCGTCAACCTTCCCAGCTAACGATCGCCGCTCCCTATCTTTTCCCGCATGGCGCATCCCAAAACTGTCCTTTTTGATGATCTGTAGCATTTCCACTTTACATTGTTCGTAACCTCTTCTTTAGTCTTCTCTAATCTTCCTCTTACAGGTGATTCATGCAAACTCATCCAAGTATATTGCTCTGTATTCCTTTTTAGCTCGTGATAGAAGATCTAATTCCCGTTCATCATCGAAATCTCCGAGAACAAGGTGCTTTGTGTTATCCATTGGTTATTTTGATGGATCCTTCTGATTTCTCAGACCTTTCTGGTCAAAGCTTCCACGAAACTCTGTCTAAATGTATTTATGCCAGCTAAAACAAATATCTTCAAACTTGCGGAAAGGTTTTGAAAAAATTTTATATCAAAATAACATGTCAGATTTGATGATGAACATGCTTTGTTCATGAAGATAAAAATTTCAACCCAGGGTTGTCGCCAGGATTTCCCCGACAGAGGGCTAAGTTCCCCCAACAACGGGGCTGAGCTCCCAAACAACGGGGCTAGATCATTATATCACAGAAGTTTGCGTTTGGTAACGATTAGTCAAGGACTTGAATTTTTCCCGATTGGAGGCTAGTGCTCCCCGACGGGGGCTATAGCCCCCTGCCCCCTCTAGTACTACCCTTGTTTCAACCTCAAGTAAAAATTATCAATAGAAGCAGAATGTCGCTTTCACGCACAAAATAGTGAAATGAGCAGTCTTGCAGTCTTTTCTTCCAGTCTTTTCATGTTCTACCTAGCACCCGAAGGTGGATTGTAGGACGTTGAGAATCTACGCCCATCAATCAGTGATTTGGCCCTTCCTCCTTATGAAGCCGCATGACTCATACGCGCCTTGAATAACGGAAACTATTGACTCTTTTAAGTGAAATTTTAAGCTTGGAGCTCGCCTCGTGCCACCGACTATTGAGTCTGTAATCAAGCAGTATGAATAGAAGTAGAATGGGAATTCATCCGTCTTTTCTTGAATATCATGCTTCAGTGCCATTTAGTTTTCTATCTCTGTATTTCGTAACTTGAACGCATGCTGTGATTTTATAGCACAATGTCATACAGATTATTACAACTCCTAACCGTTGTTAAATGATCATTGCCTTCATCGGCAAAATGGACCGTTTATTTGGAATGTTTCTAGACACAAACTGACCAGAATGCTCTCCTGGAGCACGGCAGTTAAGGAAAATTTGTAAACGTGTGTACTTCTTCTATGTTCAGAAATTTTTTTCATCACTTTCAAGGGCTTACGAAGAGGTAGGATGGCAAGTCTAGACAATGTTTTTAGCTGGTAAGCTAGTTTCCGATTTCTTTTTAACGTAACACAATATTTAGCATTTCTATGTTTTGTGCAACTGTCCTAACCCTCACCCTTCCCTATCCCTCTGTCAAGTACCACTGCAATGCCATTGGATCTCAGTCTTGACAATGCAGGTTGCACCCATCGACTTCACCACAAGTGTGAAAATGTTATGCTATTAATAGTCTACTTCGAGTTGCGGACTAATGCGATTTACTCAAATGAATAGGCGTTCCAGTCACCAGTCTTTCAAGTACGACTGTTCCCTTTGACTATTTCTATGTCTCATCTCTCTAATAATCTCTCCTATCTAATGAACGGACAATTTTAAGCAGGGCTTGTTGAAAGAAGTGTGCAGACACGAAGGAATTGAATGCCCAACTGATGCGAAGTGACCATGAAGAAATTTGTTTCAAAGCTAGACATCTTAAGATCTAGCCGTTTTGGTTGCCATTTTGTCAACCCTACTGAAATTTTGTTGATATTGGTGGATGTTCTGTCGCGCTAATCTTATATCTCTATATCATTTTAGCCCCCCCCCCCCCCACCCCGTAGATGAGCTAGGAGCTCTTAGGGTAAATGTAAGTAAAAGAAAATTTACTTGATTGAAAATTTTTTTTTGGTTCGTTATTCATTACATGTTTAATTTACCTTTCAATTTCCTGAAGGATATGAGTCAATGATCAAGTCATTTAAGCTGCCATCCTCTGTGAAACGCTTTGGACATGTCAATGCTGATGCTGAGCAATAAATTACAATTCATGAAGTTTTGTCTACACGAGAAACAAGATGAATCAAGGGCATTGCGTACTATGCCTAACAATATGAACCAAGACTACTATGTATTGTGTGTAACCAGAGGACCTAATGCCATTGCGGGCTTGCATCTGAAAGAATCAAGCCAAGAGGCTCTTAGGGTTTGTGAAAAGTTCATGGGAAATGGAACACTTTCTTCTTATATGGTACATTGTGGCTCCAATTGCCTGTCCTAAGCCCGGGTTGAATGGTGACGGTGACGGGGTAGCGGCACAGCGCTGGGAAGGGCATTCAGCTCTCTAAATGGCCCTCATTTCAAACCATAAACAGGTGCTCTTTTAGGTGAGCACCTATCCGCACTGGTGGCCCTACTTAAATGGCATTGAGGCCAGGAGACGAAAATGATTCTAAGTTGGTACATATTTGAGCGGCTGGTTGTCCCAAAAGTTCATTTCTTGTACATTTTGCTCTAAATCCTACTGTACGAAATAGCATCCCTTGCCCAGGTATCATCGAGGGATTTTAACTGAACTGTGTTGAGGCGTATTTTTAGTTGCCTGGCCCATTTTCTCTTTAATGATGTTTGATAGTAAGTAGGCAAAAGTCGCTTTTCATTTGGAAAAATCAGGCAAAATCGGGAAAATTGAGAAACTTGAAAACTGTAACCTTTATTCAAGAATTTTACATTTGTATTTTATGGACAGTATGCAACAAAGAATTTAATGAAGAAACTTTCTTTTCATTGCATCTTACTGAGACGTGCGTGTCTTGATTTGACCATTGTTGTCGTCTGCTTCTGCAGTCCTATTACAAATACTACATCATTTTTAAGAGAATGGGAAGTATTTGTTTCAAGGGTCTTTTGTCTACAGGAGACCACTTGAAAGCCTTTTTAAGTTTGTACAGTACAACGCGAGAAGTCTCAGGCTAGGCGCTTGTACTGCAATGTTTGAAGTCTTGAAGTGGCAAACAAAGTGAGGCGACAGCTAGCAGAATGATGTGATTATCATCTATCATGTGATTGATCAATCCCACCATGCTTAAAAGTCCCTCGTTTCAGGATTTCAGATGCTGCTACTCTAAAAACTTCCGCGACTCAAAAGCGCGCGAATGGCTGCTGTTGGTCTTTGGGTAGAATTATCATTGCATGTCTTTGTTGCTATTTTCGTTAAGAACTATCCCATACCGAGTTATGTATATCCTATAACCTAGGTCAAGGGAAGGTAATGTTTTCCACGCATTTTATGACTGAAGCACTAAGAATAATAATAAAAGATATGCACTTCCAGAGCGCTACAGTATTATTAATCTTTCGATTGTGTAAGAACAGTATAGTGGGTTAAATGTGTAGTGATGAATGGTGATGAACTGGACACTTCAGCTTCTTTCACACAACTTGGTCTTTCTCTTTCATCTATCTCACTTGGAAAACTCACATCCATTCCCTTGCTAAACATGCATCTCAAAAGCTCGGTTTCCTCGCCAGAGCCCGTGGGTTTTTCTCATCTTCTCACCTTCTATCTATATACAAGTCCCAAATATCTCCTTCTTTAGAGTACTGCTCCCACGTCTGGGGTGGTGCTCCAAAATCCACTCTCTGTCTTCTCAACAAAGTCCAGTTCAAAGCCATTCGTCTCATCAATAATCCTAACCTCACCAAATCGTTCCAACCTCTTTCCCATCGTCGTTTAGTTGGAGATCTTTCCATCTTTTACAGATACTTTAACGGACATTGTTCTCAGGAGATCAGGGATATTATTCCAGTTCCTCTGAGGCGTGTCAGGACCACCAGAAGCTCAACTCATTCACACCCTTTCCAAGTTTCACTGCCTAATCCACGAACTCTATCTCACAAATCATCATTCATCCCAAGAACATGCAACTTATGGAACGTCTTTCCTTCTTCTTGCTTTCCTGAGTCCTACAACTTGCCATCTTTCAAATCTAATGTAAATAAACTTGATCTTATCTCTCTATCCTCTTAGCTGCTCGCTTTCTTCTTTCTTCCTTTGTTGGGGCTTTGTATAGGTCACCATGGCCTTTCCTCAACATAACGCACTAAAAAAAAAAAATACTATACGTCGCAGTAAATGAGCCGTCCCATTCAGTACTATCTTTTGCAATTCTTGCAGACAAGGCTTCCCTGGAATTTGCTTGATATGGCCTTCAGTTTTCTTCTTTATCATACCTAATGCCCCAATTACTACTGGTATCACTATCGCTTTCAAATGCTCAATCTTCTGTATTTCGATTCCCAGGTTTTTGTATTGGCTAATCTTTTCATACTCCTAAAGTGAAAGGCTTGAATTATTATTACTATTATTTATTATTATTATTCACATTTGTTTATAGTTAGCAACGTGCAATTATAGCTAAAAGCTAATTAGAGCCAGTAAAATCTAACCTATTTACAATTTTCTACATGTTAAGATAAAAGATAACTATTAAAACCCTAAATTTTGTCAAAAATTTTGCATAATGTGCAGGCGCAATACTGTTCATTCCATTTTAGGTTTGCATTGGGTAGGAGCAAACTTGTAGACAATAATTTTCGAAAGCTTACATTCGGGAGAGCTGTATAAGAATTTCTTAACACTTAGGCTTATGCATGTTAATCTTTTTTCGTCAAGGGAGATTTGGCGGAAAAATCTTGAAGTGCTTCAAAACATAGACATACACGATGACGTAAGCATCTTTCAATTTTCATGCACGAGTGAATTTATTGAAGGCTCTTGTGACGTGCAATCACTCCGCTAATAGGCCAGCACCAGTCCTTTTCTTCTCCTACTATCTACTCTTTATCTGCTCTATTCCGTATTATCTTGTTATTGTCATAGATTCTCTTTTTCTCGTCTTACCGCATTTTCGATTCGACCACGCGGTTCATCGTGGTTCAATAGCTGAACCTCTTTTACAACTTTCCTTTCTTTGGGAAGTTGTGCAATTCAAACGAGGCTGAAGCAAGACGTAATCAAAGTCCCGGATGAACTATGGCGACAGGTCGACTGTAGTTGGATTCTTGTCTAGGGGAATTCTAACTCTCGAGAAAGAAAGAAATAACAGAAAATCCTGCTTTTATGTTGCTACACTGTTGTCAGGAGACGCCAAGCTGGCAATTTTGATGTCTGTGCGAAAGTACAACCGGCAATCTGAAGGGTTAGGGCATGTTTTGTTCATCTGCACTTGAAAGTGCTCCTCCTCTTGCAAGCACCAACCAAGTGAATTAAGTTAGGAATCGAGATGTATTTAGCTTGAAGTATATAATGTTCGATGTTAGTATTTTGATGGTAATTGAATACTAAAAAAAGAAGCTTTTATTCAATAGATGTTTTCCTTCTCACATTTTATTTTGGTTCTTGTTTATTGGGTTTTCTCGTTATCTGACTGGGAAGTGTGTAGGAAATACAAGCCTGGTATAAAGCAGAGTTTTATCGTAGTCAAATGCCTTGTTTATTATTGATGTTTCTTTCCTTTCAGGCATTATGACAAGATCTGCCTTCCAAATGAGGTATGTATGCACTTTATGCTGCTTTTCGCATCCAATCTGCGCGCTTTATAGCATTGTGTATAGTTAATATTCAAGTCCTAGGTTGGAGCGCTTCCAGTTACATCCTGGATTCGATCGGTAAGTAGACGAGAAGCAGGCAGTTTCAGAAGATGTTTAAGGTAAGAGTGATGTTTATTGTTAACCATGTGCTATGATGAAGATTTTCTCAAAGCATCTTCGTTTCTTGGTTCGTTTTGCTAGGTGCACAAGGCCTCGTGATTCAGACTAAATATCCTAAACAATACGACAAAATTTGACGCCAATTTGCCATCCATGGAAGCACCAGATTGTAATTTTTTTAAAGTTTGGCAATTTCTCGCTTTGTTACTTCTTGAATGAGAACAATATTGTAGGAAAACCAGATATTTCAGAAATAGATAGACACCACTTGTCATGGCCTATGCAAGTGCTCGCGAAACAGGTGTTTACTTCTTAATCAATATACATCAACCATATGCTAATTTCGTCAGAACTTTATCAATTTAGGCCAGTGTCTGAAACTTTGTACACATGATAGTCCTTATTGTTTAGAATTGGTTTAATATGGCATGATGAAAGAATTCAGAGCATGGCTTGAAATATCCTGATCAAATAATGGGATTTTTAGGTTAATTTGCAAGTTGTTATGCTCTGCTTGAGGTTTGATAATTCAGTACCACCATCCACCATTTGCCATACATTCACCCCTGTGAGGCATTTTAGTTTATATGTATGATGGAAAAATATATTTGTAATGTTTTGTGGCTTTTCAATGGTGTCATCTTTTGAAGGGGGCTAGTTTCTCAGTCAGTAAAGTTTTCTTAGTAGTCCCAAGGTTTTGGGTTAAATACTTCTCATCCTCAAATTCCCGTGTGAGTAGCACAGGCTGGAAAATATGACCTGTGCTGTAATATTCTCAGAAAACCAAGCAAAACTACTCACCAGGTCTATGTTAGACACTTGGCAGACAATGAAATTAGGCTGCTCCATTTAGTTATTTATTGTCATAAAGGCTGTAGTTAACAGTTTTTGTAAGCATTAAATCTTGGTGTAGAAATTAAATCTGCTCAAGTGGATAGTCAGTCTGATTCAGAGCACAATCATTTGAAGTAAAGCAGTAATTTCCATTACTCACATATATTGTTAAGGGAATAGAAATCTAGATAGATCTTGTTGACAAGAATGTTCAAAGGGTTTTTAGTTGAAAGTTGCAAGTTTCATTTATAAGAGTGCCTTGTTGAAATTCTATTTTTCATTTGAATAAGTTAATGATGCCACAAGTTCAGCAAATCTTGTCACAAAGTACAAAGTACAGTTTGACCCAATGATTTGGCAGCAACATCCTGCTGGATAAAAGACGTTTTCATTCATGTAAAAATGTTCAACCTTTGAATAATGGTGATTATCTTACATCGTGATGATAAGTCTTCTCATAATATACATCCAATAGATGTCAATAGAAAGACGTGAATTGTTGTACAATATTTCAAACTGTATTTGTTCGTGAATTTTTCTGTGTTTTGAAGCTTTCATGTGAAGAAATTATGAATGTGTACAATAGAGAAGCGCATTAGCTAACCAAAGGTGCATGAGAAGTAAATATGTAGTTATCGGTCCTGTCTTCACAGTTTAACAGTAGGCAACATAAATAAGTTTAGTCTTATCAAAGATTTCTTGATAATGGCAGATGATTTTTAGGAAATTATCCTAGAAAATGTGTCCTAGTTATGACTCAAGGGACATTGTGTTCTGTTTACTTGAGAATAATTTTTCAGTATCATTGGTTTTCTAGTGATGCTCTAAATTAGTTGTTTTGTCAAAAATTTGAAATAAACAAATTGATTCTGTTCTTTAAAGATTTTTTGGTTTAGAAGTACTTTTGCCCTTGCAGTGAACACATGATATCGATTAGATGCAAGCAAAACATCATGATAGTAGACATGTTGAGTTTTGATTTGCATTGCTTTGCTGCTAGCCATTTATCTTTAAATTCTTCCATTCCACTGTGATGATTAGAGTAAATGTACAACTAGTACATTTTTACTGCTAAATGCACTATTACCAGTAAAGACCCTGTCAACCGCACCTTGTTTCCAAATAAGTATGTTTCATTCGTCACATCTAACCAAATATCTGAAGTTGAAGCAATGTTAAGAATCAAGTTTCTCTCTAGCAATGAAACCCGAGGTAC
This sequence comes from Pseudorhiza aurosa, assembly GCA_964026355.1. Classification (NCBI taxonomy): domain Eukaryota; kingdom Metazoa; phylum Cnidaria; class Scyphozoa; order Rhizostomeae; family Lychnorhizidae; genus Pseudorhiza; species Pseudorhiza aurosa. The sequence goes on from OZ032121.1 coordinate 5,701,987, forward strand.
TTATATTTTGCGCTGTTTACAGCTGTGTACTGTCTGCTTTGGCCAACACAAGATCTTGTGGATAATTCATTCTTTAGTTTGCTTAATTTCATGCTTTAATTATTTCAAGCAAGAATGTATGAGATAATTGGATGAATGTTTGGGTGACAGTATTTGCAGCCTTCAAAAGTAGTTTTCACTGTTTTTATCAAATGCAAAGCTTTGAAAGGGATTGACTCAAAACCATAGGGTAAGCAAGCATAGATGAGATGGGGAGCATAAGTTATGCAAGAAATACTCAGGACTCTTAACATTGAGGATTCACCAATGAGCTGTTTTGCTAAACTGTGAGAAGTATTTCTTAAAAATCTCTTCATTAAATCATAGTACCACAATTATTATTATTGTTATCATAGTTATCATAAATTATCAGCTATAATCATTCGCACAACTTACTACGTATTCTGTATGCGTAATAAACCCTTGATTAACCCAGACCTTCTTTCCTACTAACAGTCTCCTTGCAACCTCTATTTCTTCTTATTAAATTTTTTTTCCTATTCGTCATCTTATTATTTTATTTATTCATTCGTTTTTTTATACTAGAAATACCTGCAATTAGGTCAGCCGAATACAAATTACCTATTGTTAGAGAGATTTGTATTTGTATGCTTAGCTTATATATCAAAATGAAGTTTTAAAAAAATTAGAAGACAAACATCATCCTCCTCTTAAAGATCTTAACAGCAATAATCAGCAAGTCAAATTCATTAATCTATCCAAGAGTTGTATACGCATTTTTGGCCAGTCCTCTGACTCTTTTCTGTAGACGTGTAAATGCATTGAAATCAACCAAAATCATCTTAATTATATCTTAACCAAAATCTCCTCCATCATTATCCATACCACTCATTACATCTTTGCTCCAGAACTTCTTATTAATTAATATTTACTTCATAATGCGACTTGTTTTTTGCTTTCTATATTGTTATTGTTGTAAGTCGCTGTGAGCCAGCCTTTTTAGTGAAATTTATATTTGTAACATTTGAAAGTAGGATTTTATATTCATATATATTTGCTGTTGTCACAGAATTCCTGTAAATATAATGTATTTAGTAAGAGGATATATTTAGTAAAATAAAGATGTGAAGCAGTGAAATTGAGTCTAGGGCCATCCACAAGCTTGAATCAGCTTCTTAAAGATCCACAACTTCGACAAGCAATCTTTCAGCCACTTGGAAAGAGTCCATGTTTACGCTTGTAGACAGAACATTGTTGTGGTTAATCTTTACACCATACATTGGTCAATGTAGTAAATTTTAGTGAAAGTGCAAATTATGGTAGACTGAAACAGTACAGTGGTCCATTATTTCAGTTGTTCATAGTTGTTAAGGTTTTATCGCCAGTTCCTTCATAAGCACCATTCCTCTTGCCAACAGCATATTGGTGATGCTTCTTTAGCAAATTTTTCTTTGACTTGGTGGATTATCTATCAACAAAGCCATTTTAACAGGGAAACAGTTGTGCATATGCATGTTACAGCATTATTTCCAGTAAATTAAATAAGAAATTCTGCAAGGATTTTGCATTTGAACTTGAATTTAGATTTTAAATTGTAAAGTCAAATGCCAATAATCTTCAACTCTGCTGCTGCTATGATTTAGAATTCAGTTTAGCAGCAAACACCATGATTTCTAATAATTGTAGCATGGTAATAGTCAGAATGCAAGGAGAATGCTACCACCATTTTCTAGTATTCAATGTGTTTGCTGGACCTTGTGGCCAGTGTGTTAAAGAAGCAGAAATTCATGTCCACTTTTATGCATAATAGGAGCAAAAAGCTGTATATTCTGACCTCACATTGATACACTTCTTTGGAAAATTAAATTTGGTCTAATAAATGCCTTGGGATGACAAAGATGCAAATTGATTAGCTCTTAGATATTTCTGATCAAGATAAGAATTGTATTCAGAAAGATTTTACCTCAAAAGTTCCCATGGAATTAGAGGTATTGCATGAAATACCTTAAGTAGCCACTGGCAGATTTATGTTTTTTAAAGATATATTTCACCTTTCAAATTAAGTCCACACCACATTAAAATTTGGTGATTGGCAATTCTCAATTTTGGTTAGTAATGCAAAGAGGTTTGAAATTGTTTCAAGGAAATGTAAGGTAATCATTGTATTCATTTAACAGCAAGCAAAATTATATTTTTATTGAATCGGAATCAATTTTTGGATATTGTTGCTGTTTTCAGAATGACAAGTACCTATCAAAAGCACACCAAAAGGCTATCTACAATGATGTCTTGTCCTCATCTAAAGAAAGAAGCTCTCCTCATGCCAGCCACAATGGTCCTTCAAGCAAAAGGCTTGATTCCTCATCATTGCAAAGTAAAAACAGCTCAAAGCCACAGCATTCAAGTAGTTCTCAGAAGCAACGAGGTATGCAAAATTTGTCAGTGTTTGTCTATAAAGCTACCCAGAGTTTTCATGAAAGCCAGCATATGACAAGCAGGCTGATAATGTGAAAGCATTTGGCAAATTTCTCTCCCTAGAGTTCATATAACTTGTTTACTCTTTGGTGTATCTTGGTTGCGTTTTTATTGTATCTCTCTTTGTACGTAGTCTGATAGGGTATTTTATCCTTGCTGATTGTGTTTTAAGCAATGTTTCACATTTTCCTAAACCAGATGTATCAGTCTTGCTGTCTGTAGGCACGTGCTCCCTGTGACATGATATTTTTGTGGCCTACAAGATGATATGAGAGTCAAATGTCAATGCACTTTGCAAGTTTTACAGGCATATGATTTATGTCAAATGAATGTTGCTCTAAAGATATCCTTTGAGCTTTATCGGTTAAAATGCTGAGTAGAGAGTTGCAGGTCTTTAGGAGGTAATAGTGAATAAGAGAGGTTCTGTTAAGGAGAAGCTTTTAAAGTTAATGCCCTGCTAGAATTTATGCATAAGAAAGCTGGATTATTTTGAGGGACTGTTTTTGAGAACCAACTGATGCAACCAACCTAAACGGGACTCCGTCTCCTGCAGCCCCAAGGTGATTTGAGAGTGAGGCCTTTGATCTAGACAAATGTAATATGATAGTGAGTATCAGTAGCAGCACTGTTTTAAGGAGTGATTATTGTGGCTGATTTGCCAAGTTTTTGAAACTTTGTTATGTCCAATGTCAAAGCTTTTTCCTTCTCTGTAAATAGATAGTGATAGTCCTTCTACTGACAGACATGGTAATAGCACATCTCGCTATGGGAAATCGTATGAGACCATTTCTAATGTGAGTTGATATTTTTATTCTAAAGCAGTGAATTCAGCATGGAATTTTATTAAGATTTGCCTAATATAAAGGACTTCTAATTGGAGACCCACGTCAGAGCTACATCAGGTGAAAATTGCAAAAGTATCAGAAATCCATCTGCAATTGGCTGGACAATCATCAAGAATCTATCAGCCAATTACTTGCCCCCATTTGTATTCTTATATTCAACTGATCATGTAGCCGCTTAATGATGCCAGTTTAGTACCTTCAAACTACGTACCATGCTGTATGTTTGAGTCTTTTGAACGTGTTTCAAAGAAGTGATTATGACAGTATTGGTCAAAATTAGATGAAGGTAGATGAAATTGTAAATCAATTATTGATCAGTCAATCATTGAATAATCATTGATGAATCAATTATTGATTAATGATTGGGAATCTAAATGAAGGTGTTGTTGATGGCCTCTTTTTCAATGCCAAATGAAGTCTACATCTTTCATTGATCCCAACAAACTTTGGTATAGTTGTTGGTCAAGTTTTGCATTCATGAAAGCATTTTAAAACATGGCAATTGCTGTCATTATTTTTGCATCAATTCTGTTAACCTCCTAGTGTGATCTTCTAAAATACCAGATTGAAATATTGCTAACAGCTATCTTGTTCATTTCTACTGTCAATCAATCATAGCCCACCATTATCAGTCATTACAAGTGACTATTTATCACCAGCAGTCATGGCAGTGATAAAATTGGTAGAAAGTTGCTTCATTTGATTTGTATTCACTGCAGTTAGCTATATCTCCGTCTAATTCAGGATGACTTTGAATGGACAATGCACACTAGCTCATCAGGGAAAATATATTATTACAATAAGAAAACAGAGAAGTCACAGTGGGAGAAGCCTAAAGAGTGGATTGAAAGGTAGATCTTGCTTGTTTTTGTGCAATCTTTGACAGCAGCATGGAAATCTAAGCCAAATTATCTATCTATGTCCTCGGGTGACGCACAGCAACTCACTGTAACTAGGGCTTGTTTATAGTTGAATCATGCCCGTGGTAGCTCTTTGTCTTTTGTAATGATTTATTTCTTCAGTGATAAATTTACTGCAACGTAGCCCACGAGAGCAGCGACTCTTTGAACAAAAGACGCAGTTTCTACTGTTCTCTTGTCCACTATTTCAATAACTAAAGCTGTTTTAACTCGTAAAGCCTGTTGCACTTGATGCTCCGTCCTCACAACTTCCCTTTTTATCTGTCTCTTGCTTCTCCCAAATCGCAGTATACAACGAACAATAGCAATGAGCTTCCTCTCCACAGCCTCGCTCTACTGCGGCCTTCTTTCCACAACTTCACAGTACTGTGTGAAACTTTTCGTCAATCTGAGGAGACTTGCACGGAACGCCATTAACTTCTAGTCCTTTTGCGAAATCTGCTTTCTTGTAAGCCGTACATTTGTTGACCTGTAGCTAGTAGCAGAGGTGTTTGTAAAATTCTTCCCCATTCTTTTTAACGGAATCGAAGTTGCCTAATTTTGCTATAAAGATTTTTTGCTTACTTTTGATACTAGAGACAGCAAACTGCGCTCGAGAGATAGAGAGCGAGAGAAGGACAGGGAGAAGGAGCGAGAAAGAGAGAAAAGAGCAAGAGAAACCAGCAATAGGGAGGCAAGGGAGCAATCAAAATATGCAAAGATTTGTAAGTATTTCCTTTTTAGAATTCACTATCAATTGCTTACTCTTGTCTAACCACTATTAGTGTTTTGGAGTATCCAAATGTGATTATTAAATGCCTAACTACTCTGTTGTGTAAATAATTATCCAGCGAATGCGTTACTTTGGTGAATTGCAATATAATTGATTAATTTTACTGTTTCTGAAAGAGCCTTAAAAGTGACAGCACCCTCCTTGGTGTTACCCTTGATTAGCGACGGCAACATTTGACATCCAATATCGTAAATGTTTCGATATCCCCCCCTTTTTCAATAACTACATCATAATTGAGCTCAGATTTCGTATGTCAGCTGCACCATAGCAAACATAATGTATTTGCACTACAATTTTGTGCCATTTAAAACCTAATAAATACCAATTCAATTCCAAATTTTTTTTTCCGGGTTGATACCAAATTAATGCAGAACTAGTATTAGATTGATACCATGTAGTGGTTACAACACGTGGCTGTTACGAGGCTTGATCCACGCTCGTTCCCTTTGCCGGATAACCACTCTCTTATGTGGTGCATCGTGCAACCAAAAATAGGAATTGGCCACCCTACCTCATAATGTTATGGAGCGCACCCCTCCCCTAAGACTCGCGTCGAGAATGGGACTTCACTTAAACGACCACATTTCATCTTTTGTTGCATAGCCCCATTCAAGAAGGAACATGTTTCAAACAGAAGCTCGACACAGTCACGGAGAAACCATGAATACACAGAAGTTGAAAGACCGAAAATCGTACAAACACATGGAAGCAGTACATCGGCAATTAGCACTGCGTCAAGCAGGTACATCATTTGCCCATTTTCTGTTTCTTGCTCGTTCACGTTTGATCCTCCCTGCCTTTGCTTGCGCCTAATGATCACGCATGCCTTTGTTATAATCGGAGGTCGCTCCATCATTGATCAGAAAAGTTTCTTATTACCTTTACTAGACGTGAATGTCATCTCACTAAAACACAGTTAAACAAAGCGGCATGTAGCGTGCATTATCTTTTAGGCTTACAGTTTCCTGTCATACAGTAGCCTTTTGTCTTTGCTCCAGATCCTTACCGTATTCATATTACCCTTGTTTAGCAGGTGCCATTAATTTCGCATCAGGCCTTTCTTCTACATTCGTATTTCCTTTTTCCAGCTTCTTTCGTTTTTTCCAATTTCTTTACTATTTATGTTTTTTCACCTCGTTCAATACTTAATCCTTTTTGTGTAATTTTGGTTGTCATGTCACTTTATCTCCTCTTCTAGATCTAGTGGATGCCCTACTCCGGACACTATCGGTAAATATCTTCAGCTTGCTTTGCTATATATTTAAGATGTATTTAATCGCGCTTCCAAATGTATGTAATCGGTAATATCTTGGAACCACCAGTCTGGTTGCTGCCAAATTTGCATAGGACATATAATGGGTGTTTAAAAGTGTAAAATCTAATTGAAGATCCTTCGTCTTTGACATCGGCTTGATCGGCGGTTGCAGTGTTACTTGAATGAGAGTATAGCATCCGTTTCGTAGATTTCTTTCGATCACCGTTACAAAGATCTGTGCTCTATCAATGCCAAGGCAATGTCTGCCGCATTCTTGTTATTTTTGTAGACGAAATCGTTCTAATCAGTCACTATAGGGTATGTGCCTATTGTATACACTCAAATATTTGTATCCTGTATTGATTGTATCCTCAGGTAGCCCTATTAGCAGTGTGCAAGACATTTCACCTCCAAGCACTCCATCGAACAGCGGAATATCGTCCCTTTCCCCCTACGTCAACTCTTCATCAGCAAACAGTATAGCATCGCCGCATGTATTCACCAGTTCACCTGGCATAACTTCCGTCTCCCAGTCCTCACACCCGGTCGCGGCTACCTATCAAAGCTATTACCGATACTCTGGTAATGATTCAAAAGCGTATTCCGGCATCAGCTCGCAAGCTACGTCGCATAATTCTTCATACACTGGCTACACGACACCGCAAAACAGCGGGGAAAGTGCCAACGCTACTTCGCCAACACCCACCCTACACCCGTTGCAGCAAGCAATGCTTCTTCAGCAGCAGCAACAGCAGCAGTTAGTGGTAAGTGCTTGCAGCTAAATCGTATTAATGCTTGCCTTCTAATTTATTACCAAGATATATTACATTCAGCCTGAAGATTCCGCTTTGAACAAACGAAACTATATTTGTATATTCTATCTGCTCTTGTTGAGATTTTTAAGAATCATTTTCGGATGGAAGTGCAATATGTTGATAAAAGTTCCAATGACAATTGTTTCCTCTAAGGTTATTCTATTCTTATGCTAACCTTGATCTTAAGTAATAAGGAAGTTCTTGAAATATGCTGCATTGTTTGCATTGCCGATGGAATCATAGCATTATCATAAGTGCAATTTAGGCCTGCAAAAGCAGCTTCTTACCTCAAATTTGTACGAACTCTGCGTGCCATCAATAACAGGTTCAAATCATTTGGGAAGTTTTCCGAATCTCAGAAATGTTTGAGCTCTGCTGAGTGAAAGCTCGTTTGCCACTTCGGAGATCGACATTTTGAGCGTTTGAAATCAAAATATTGATGAAACCCAGGGTTGCACCAGTAAGATCTGGTCCGTGTAAAAGAAAATATTTTTGATCTTTTAACGCTTACCCGTTAATTCGTGTTGTGATTTGATTTATTTCTTGTCGTAGCAGTCGATGTATGGCGCTAGTTCTCAAGCTCAGTCATCTTACGGTGAGTGGCAATGTTTTCACTGATATTCTTTTACAAGGATTCCACGCAGATGGATTCACATGCAATGACAATCTGCTCCAAATTTTAACGTTTGATGGAAGTTTGATCAATTATACTATTTCTTGCATCTTTGACCGTGCGACTTTGTAACCAGGACATATTGCGATTTTAGGTGTGTCGCCCAATGTCCACGAGCAGAAGCATCGAAGCGAGGTAGGACCTCCTCCGCCTCCTCCGCAGCACCCACAGAGTGTCGTCGTCGCTACACCCCCGCCGCCACCGCCTCCGAACCAATTTGATGGAAGTCCTCAGACGCCTGGTGGATACCAGTCCTCGAGATATCGTGACCCAAGATCGGACAGGACTGATCCGAGGTCGGATGCTAGATCTGGGGGGAATGGCAAGAATGCTTACGGTCAGGCGCAAGAAATTACGCACGGGACTGGGAGTCTTGATAATGGGAACTGGGATGGTATACGTAGGGGGGAGACAAAGACACCTGAGACGCAATTGCCTGAATTGTCGGATCTTACATCGTACGCACAGTTTTGTTGTAGAAAAGCATATGAAGATGTGGCAGGTTGGATGGGAAGCATATTTGAAAGACAGGTAATTTTAGATTTTAATAGTGCGAATAGTCGTCTTCTCCTATTGACACCATCGTACCCTGAAATGTATTTTTGCATCCGTTCTTCTACGAAGGATTCCCTCTTGAGTCTGAAGCGGCTGCAACCCATTTCATCAACTGCTTTGCTTTTTATCCAACTTGAGCGGTCAATGATATTAGTGTCAGTCATGGATGGGTTTATTATTTATAGAATTTAAGCTCAAATTGAATGAACTAAAGTGTGGTTATCCGACCTTTTTCAAGAAGGTTCGCTTTCTTATGTAGGTCATAGATGAAAGGACACTCTCATACGGAAAGTAACTTTCTATCAGATTTGGCCTCAGCATTGACCACTCGGTGGACAATTCTGATTTAAAGCACTGTGAAAGCTCCCTTGCACACCTTTCTTGTGCCCAAATCGTCCCGGTTACCTCGATTGTAACCTGCTGTGAAGCACAGAAAAGAAGACAGCTTCTTTGCATACGAAAACGTGAATAAACGAACTTAGTATAAGTGTAGTGTGAAGAGCGAATGTAAACGTTATGAAGCAAAGAGAAGAGACGTGATGTACCGTTATTTATAGTAAAGGGTTAGTGGTTTCCAGTCTCCTTTCGGACCCAGACCTCAGTACTTGACACCTACATTAAGCCAATAAAATTGGTGACGACAGATGTCCTTTTTTTCTCCAGGCTGCGATGGCATCCATCGAAGTCGATTCGTGTCTGGCATTGGCCGGTGAGAGATCCAAGTCGAATTTGTTGCTAGCGACGATGTCATCGTTGATTGCAGAATCGAGGCATCAGGTTTCAACCGCAAGGTATCACTCTTTTCGGTACTGCATTTGTCAATGAAGAATTTATGGGGTTTGTCTGTAGAAACTCCACTTCTAAGCACCTTATAATTACTTTTTGGCTCCACATTGACTGCTGTACTTGGATGTTTTCTAGCACTGTTTTCTGGTCTTTTTTCTAATGTTATGTTTCAAGTCCTTATTGCTTCAGATCAGTATGCATCAAATCTCTCTGATCAATTACTTCTGCACTAAAACACCAATTACTAGACCATTGGACCTTAGGTTTTCTCTTTTCTCTTCCTACACTGTCTTTATTTGTCACCGTTGGTTTTGTTGCTATTGATCTGCGTATGTTTCCCAAGTAGTTGAGCCGTAGTGAGGTGATGGAGCATGCAGACCCATAACACCGAGGTGGTGTGTTCCCATTCCTGCAAGGTTCACAATGTAAGCACTATTAGCAAGGAAGACGATGGGAAACCACCTCATGAAGTTCACTTCCCTAGCAAAACCAGTAGCCCTTCTCTGATATTTGCTAAGATGGAAATTCAGTATTGAATGAAGTATATGTACATATCTATTAATATGTCCGTGTTAAAATCTAATATCGAGAAAATTCAGGGTTTTGTCTGTGGTAGCTGTTACGCTAGAAACCGTGTATTGTGTGCAGTGCATTTTTTAATCTGTGCTACTCTACCTCCCAACGTACTAGTTTCATTGTTGGATTAGAATTGCCTGATGTTAGATTACCCAAGGCGTTTGTTTATTATTCAATGCCGGGTTGCTCTATGTTTTCATAGCATTAGTTTACTTTGAAATCAACTTATAAGCGGTGTTTAGCAAATACATTTGCATCATTTGCTAAAATCTCTTCTCATCGTAGAACCAGTTGCATTCGCGACGTATTGGATCAAGTGGAGGGTCTTCAAGATTCAAGAATAGAGCGTCAGGATTCCAGATTGGATCGCCAGGATTCGAGACAAAAACGCCATGACTTGGATTCCAAATCGACACCTACGGATTCGAAATCTGATAAGAAAGATTTTAAAACTGAGCGCAAGGATACCCCACAATCATAGGCAGTATTACTATTTAGGATTTGAATCCTTCTTTTTTACGAGTCTTGCACTGGTCAGGGTCCCGATTTGTTTTTTAATGAGTTTGGTACGGTTCTAGATGTTTCCTAACTCATTTTATCGCTTCATTCACCCTTTTTTGTGAAAGCTTGAAAGCCAACAAATTATAGGAGATGGATTACAAAATCTTTGTAAACAGATATTTTCCTTGGTAATGGAAGGTTTTTGGATATGGAAGTAGTCTCTTGCTAAATTAGACACATTTTCGGCCCTGTTCTTATGAAGTGACTCGTTCTTCAACCTTTCAACAACCGATGTGGTAGAGCATATAAAATGAATATATATTTGAGGAAAAGCTCAATTCTTAGTGTTTCTTTTTTGGTTCTTGATAGATAAGCTTGACACAAATTTTACAGTAGTTTGTCTCCTGGGCTCCCATATATATATAAAGATATATATATATATATCACATAGAGGGTGCTGCCTTCTATATAAATATATATTTATATGTGTGTGTATGTATATATATATATATATATATATATATATATATATTTATACATATGAATGTATGTATACCGCCGTGAAAGAATCGGAGCATGAATTAAGCCAGTTAATCTTTGTACCAGAAAGTCCCCTTTTGCTTGAGACATTTCCACGAAGCAGCAGTGGACGTAGGTTGTAGTATGTAACTTTGGAGTTTAAAGTGAAGTAAAATCGAGTCGAATACTCGAAACAAACATCGGAAGTACCCTGTTAAAGAGATGCCGTCCTGAGCTACGGCATTGTGAAATAGGATGGTTAAGTCCTTTTCCTCGCGGCATTTTCCCTTAATGTTATGTCCTATGCCCATTTGCTGCTGGGTGCACAGATAGAGAGCGTCCCGAAGTATGGACGAGCGTGAACCGAACTATGATCTCCTCCACAGCAGACATATGTTCTACCTATGGCAACGATCCCCTCTATTTACCATTCCTTGGTATGCATTCTAGGCATCTCCACCCTCCTCTTACACTCGTGAAAGGTCAACACTATTTTATCTTGGTTGAGATCATTTAAATTTAGCCAAGGTTAAGTTGACTGTAGCAACGGAAAAGTACGGAAGTCGAATTACTGACTTTTTTAAAAACTCACTATAGAAAGTTAATTTTTTGTAACCATTTGTTAACAATTGCTGTATTTGTATTTCAACATAGAAAGAAACTCTTCGGCGTAGTAATAACATGCTTGAAGTTCCCATGTCAAATATTCGCAACTCACTTCTCCAGAGCAATCGTCTAACGTCGGTCTTCTCCTGTTTCTTACCCTGCATTTGTATTCGTATGCTGCGCAGGCGACGACATTTTGACGAGCGAAGCAGCGTATCGATGAAACCAAGGATACAAACTGCGAGAAGGATAAAATGTATTTTGATTGCTCAAGAACAGATTTATGAAAGTCTAGTCCGTACTTTGCCGCTATAGGCTTCCTGCCTGCACGTCGTTTTATGGCCGTATCCTATGTGATTTCCGTGGGCTTTTGTGGAGGAGAGTAGTCGTCAGTTGTCAGGCGTGGTCGTGTATCTCTTTTTATGTCTCGTTTTCAATCGTTTCAATCCCGTGGTCGTCGTTCTTTAATCGTTAACCGAGAATCGTCGTTTTTCCCCGTCTGTTGCCGCCACTTTCTCAATCGTTAAATTCAATGTGGTTTGTTTCCTTAATTGCATTATAGCCTTACCCTATTTCTAAATAATGCAGCCATTTACATTGAAATGTAAGTTTCATTGCAATTGTTATCATACCGTAAACTGGTATTTTACATTGATATTCATAGTTCTTCAATCGTATGCAGTCATAAACTGCCAATGGTAACGGTATTTGGCCTTGGTAAGCTTTGCTTGGCAATGTCAAGCCGCTTTACGTCTAGATTAAGAGACAACGAAACCCTGAAACCGGTCAATAATCCCTTCTATTTCCACTAAAGCCAGTGTTCCACCGCCGCTTATTTTAGCTTAGGCCAGATGTCAACAGTAAATTAAATTGCTATCAAGCTATCCCACCATCAGTCTGAAAACGAGGCTACTTTTTCAGCGTTGGAGACAATTACTGGGTACGCTCGAAGCATATAACTTCAATCACGCGATTTAATGTTAAGCCGCGTTAAGATATCCTGTTTTCTCCTAGCAGCTTTCTGTAAGTAGTATTTCTCGGTCACAGCAATCAGCAACCCCAAAACCTTCCCCTCTATTTTTTCTCTATGACACCATATTGTTATCTGTAAATTGTTTCAATGCTTAATGCTTTATTCCACTTGAACTGTTAGGTATGAAGTAGAACGAATAAAGTTAGTTCTTCATTTTGTCATTTCTATTCTGTGAGAGTGGGCTCATCGCTCGTGTCGAACTTGCTTCGGGACTCAAATTCTCTCGTGTGCTTCTAAACGTCCCAAGTGGATAAGGGTGCATTTCATACTCGACATCGATTCTAACCGGAACCACCAAGGAAATGGTTTATTCTGACGTGATTATTAGTTTCCGTCCATTCCATTAAGGTCTGTAGGGCGAAACATGCAGGGTTTGCACTCGCAGCCCAAGCGTTACCAGTCCTTGCTCTTAAGACGCTACTTAACGGCTGATGTAGCATGAAATCTGTATCTTCTAATGCAATTAGTCCAATTGAAGCACCTCATCGGAAAATTGTTCGTATTTCTGCATTGATTTATCGGTAGGTAAAAATCACGAGATTTCTACACATGACGTGTTTCTAGGAGTCAGACATGTACTATGAACTCTGAAGCATCGCCCATTTTTACTTCAGTTAGAAAATCGATAATCCCGTAAGTTCCTTTTTTTGCGTCAGCAGCTATGAACTTGCATGCAGATCAAAATACACCACTCATTGGTCTAGGCGGTGGTCAAGGCGAACAGTTGTCGTTACTGTCTGACAGTCGAAGGCTTTCGTGTTTTCACAGGCTGCTAGTCTCAAGCGGTTTTAGGTATGATTATGCATATGTAAACCTATTTTATACTTCAATGTGAGCGCATCTGTTTGTAGGGAAGTGTCTGGCTCCGATTTATCTTTCTCGGTGGCGAAGGAAGTGAAGAGTTTTGAAGATCTTATCGCTGAATTTCACAATCTTTCTTTCGGAACCTTCCCATCCCTCGCGTTATTCGAGAACAGGGGCTGTTCTTGTGGTTATTGGAAACAATAAAGGTTACGCTAATTCAACGTAGTTTCGACCATAATAAAAACTGCTTGAAATTTCTTTGGGTGAAATAGCCAAGACTTCCCACAAGGTAATTTCCATCTTTGATGTGCATACAATACATCAAGCTTCGGCGTTAGAGGTTTTGGGCGTCTGAACAACGTTGCAAGAGCCGATTTTCAAACAGTCTCAGACGTGAAACTTAGTTGCGTGTCCTTTACGTAGACCTTTACAAATCAATTTCTTTCAACGGGATCAGATCTACAAAAAAGAAAACGACTTTTAAGAATAGCTGCATCCAGTGCCTCGGTTTCGTTGGCTAACATGGTATATAGTTCAAAAGAGGCTTAAAGAATTCCCTCTTTCATGGGAAATATCTTTCTCTGTTCTCCAATCAGATAGCATCTGTATCCCTAAAATTTTCCGTCACTCCATTTTATGTAATCATTGCCTTTTCCGGTTGTCGGGCAGATCCTCGATTCACTCTGCTTACTAGATCCTAGTATTCACCATTATCGATAAATCATGGACCTTCTCTATTCGTGCGTCATCTTCTGACGTAAAGCTTTGGATATTCTCCCACCTTAAGATGCTAACCAGCTGTGAAGTACACTCTTCAGTCCCTTTTGATTCTAAGGCCCTTTCGGAAAAGCTGTATTGCTGTGAATAGAATCTGCCTAGAAACCTCGCAATTCTACATAAAAGTTTTTGCCTCTTTATAAAGTAGCATATTCAAACCCCAAAATAACCTGAATTCTTTTTGCATTGCGATTGAAATCTTATGGATAAAATGGCAACTAAAAGAGCAAGCCAACTTTTTTAGATGAAACAGCGGGCCTCATACTGAGAGAAACGCAAAAGATAAGTGTCCCAACCCCCCCCCCCCCCTCCTCTCCCCGCTTGGCTCCTGCGCTGTCTGAGTTGAGTCTGATTTGATCGTAAACGACCAGTCATGGCAAAAGAAATTCAGGAAATCTCAACCATGATTCAGCGAGTCATTCGCTTCATCTCTTTACCTGACTCTTGTCCAACGGATCTCAAATTATGTACTTGATATTTGAATCACACGTAAATCTATGACGCCAGATTTCTGAGCTATTAATCACAAGATGAAAAGTATGCCAAAGCAGAAGGAGCTTTACTGTCACTTTCGAATCGACTTTCAGTTTCCTTCTTGCGATCCCTGTTTCACAGTATATTTGTATTCGACCGCATAGAAACATACCTTAAAGAGCATAGCACGTAACAGGGCTCCAGCTCAGTGTTAAAACGTAATTTCTACTGGAATGGGACACGAAACAATAGCCATAGGAAAGGGATGGCCTAGGCTCTAGTTATTTCGAGCACAAAGAGTTCAAACAATATGGCATTGTTCCCTTCCAGACTACCCTTTTTCTTGTGACTACGGTGAAATGTTAGGGGCAGCTATGTTAGTCCATTCTCTCACGTTGGTGAATGCGACTTATAATATTGAAGCTTTTCAAAATCGTAAATCGGAAATCAACAAGTGAGAAATGGCAATGATAACTCCAAAAGAATCACCTGAATAGATAATACACTGTAGATTCCTGCTCGCTACCCTGTTAAGGGGGTCCTCATCGAATGGTGCTGAGGCTATGGGCATCGCCCAAGCCGATTTATCTTATGTTAGAGTCCTGCTATCTTACACAGCCCAGTTGTACTTAAATCTTCAGATAAGGACCAAATGTAAAGGAGTTATGAAAACATTGTTTGCACTTTTGGTAAAGGTAAACTGGGGGCAAATGGGCTAATAGCCATCCTCCATAAGCCCCACCAGCTGTTGTCCTTTTTTACGTTCAAAGTTGCCGATATTTGTGTACATCGGCATTTACACTTGAAACGAACGCGAGTCAATTTCAAGACCGATTCGTCCTATGGCCCAGACGATCGTCACCCGATGTTCCCTTTGGGGCTGTCACGATAACAGTAATTACTTTATTATTATTACTATTATTATCAAACATACTTTAACTGGTCAACTTTTTCAGAAAATTCATTCTGCTATCAATAAAGGACCTGAGTATAAAAGAAAAGGCTGAAAATAGAAATTAAAATCGAAGTGAGTCTAGAATTTAAAGACAAATTCAAACCATTCACCGACTGCATATTTGAAATGCAAAAGCGCATCTCTCAAAATAGGCGCTGTGTAATTGACTATTTCTACTTTATACTAATGATAATTCAAACAGAAAAAGAAACGAAAAGCAAGAAGGAAAAAAAATGTTCAATTAAGTGAAAAATAGTTCGGTCCGTCAAAGCAGGGTCTGTCCAGTCCTTGCTCCGTCGGCAAAATATGAAGTACGTGCATCGTATGAAAATGCTTACGAATTCTTAAATTAGGTGATGCCTTAAAGTGCATGGAGCGTATAAATTGTTGAGCATAGAAAGAAAAAGAATCGCAAGACGTGTCCAAGACTCCAAGAACACTTATTAAAACATAGTAATGATAAAGATTATAATGATAATGCACGACCATACCAGTGATATACTAGATGGCCTTGGTCCGCTGAAAAAGTGATGGAAAAGTACATCACCAGAATCCCTGGGAGAATCTAAACTCTCTAAAGACCGTCAGTTTGCGTGCCACCTCTGGCGACTCTATTTGCGTAGTTCCTCCACCCAGCCCTGTCCCTGCAACGGGCACTAGTCTCTCTCAGGGTCCCTTCACCGGTCACACCATCCAACCATCTTCTTGGCGGTCTGCCTCTCTTTCTCCTCCCTGGGAGCAGCTCAAAACAAGAAACTCAGCAGTGTGTCCTCCTTGGCACTGCTCATACTTTAAGGAGGATTTTGTCCATCAAATAAACTATTCCCCCCAATGAGAGCCGCAAGTTCATGGAATGAACTCGATCTCATGAGAGGAAAATTTAATGACGATAATAGTAATGATAGGAATATTCTAACAGGATAAAAAGCTTCAACAAAGATATGACTGGTTTCATTACTTGTCCTATCTTTTAAAGAAAAGAAATGTAAAATCCTAATACGCAGGCTTTGTGGGCTCCGATTCTGCACGGCTCACAACTTGAACGGATGGGAGAGGAAGAGGACGTGCAACCACCTCTTGAAAACCCACTTCCCTAGAAAAACTCAGAACCCTGTTTCTGATTTCTGCCAAGCTCGAAATCGAGTATGCAACGCAGGTTAAGTATGACTACATTGCTAACGCGCATACATTTATAAAGACCCATCGGTGAGGCAAACTCGGAGCCGTTCTTCTGGGTTCCTTTGAGCTTGGAATCACGTATGCAACGAAGCAGCCCCCACCTACAATTTTCCAAATCTTTTCAGGCATTTCCCTTTCCTTGTGAAGGTTATTTCCGGTAGTACTCAGTCCCCTTTGGGTATGCTTAAAGTTTGGTAAGGGTTGTATAAAATGGCGAGCCCTGCAAAGAACTGATACACCTATTGACGATTTAGTGATTTACTGATTAGCATGCTCGATTTGGTGGGATTTAATTGGTGTTAACAGCAGAAGATTTCAAGAAGTTTGCCTCTTTTTAATCATAACTTATCAGCAGGAATGTGAGTTAATCGTGAAAGAACAAAAGTTGACCATCACCTTAGGCCTAGGTTGGCCAAAGAGCAATCAGAAGGAACCATGGATCGGTCGCCCGAAGAGCGGTTTAGGGAACTTCAAGAACTGTTTTCTACAGCTGTTAATGGAAGGAACTCTGCAATTGCATGGGAATCACTTCTGGATACCCTGCTATTACTTTACAATGAATGCAACTCGTCGGTTTTGCGACGGGAAAAAAATGTTTTGGAGTTCCTTGAATTTGGTAAGTTTTATTTTCACGCTGATTATAGTTTTTTTAGATGATGCTAATCGCATGTTTTCCTCTGTATCGGTGTAAGTTACTGGCTTTACGTACCCAAATTTTTCACGAACGCTAGTTGGTGAATTGTGGCCTGATTTACCGATCGCCTTACACGTACCCCTCCTTCAATCATACACAGCCTTCAGCGAACCTTATTGCTGAGAGTATCCCATGCGGTTTGTTATAGTGTCAAACGCAACAAAAGGCTAAAACGATTTCTCAAAATGTATTTCTGTGACTTCTTTTAGCGAGACCTGTTACAGAAAAAATAAAGAGTCTTCTCCTTCGAAAAGAAGAGTTTGAGACGCTGAACGTAATTGGAAGAGGAGCATTCGGAGAGGTAATTACCGCCGCATTTCATTGAAAAACCCAGCGAAACTTGTTAACTTGTACAGCATACTAAGTACATTCACAACCTGTCGAACCATTAATGAAAACATGGTAATACTACTGAAATATTAACGAATGAAGGTCTCCAATTGTTCGTTCTTCGTTCGGATAAGGAAGTGTTGCCTATCCTTAGACTAGATTGGTGTAATCAAAAACTGCCCTCACTTTTTTGACGATCGGCACAGTTACGAAGATTGTGCTTTTGATATGATATGAAGTTTTTCGTCGTTCAGAATATATGCAGATTTACAATTTTTTCTGCCCAGAAGTATCTTGGTGATCTCTCTTGACGAGAATAGTATCCCATGGCTGTGTCAAGTCTAAAACCAGAGCATAGTAGTATTTTGTTTTTTTCTCTTCAAAATTTAGTGTTTTCCAGTTATTAATCCCCAGTCAGTGAAATGCATCTTCCCTGACCATTGATTTTTTATCGACAAACACTGTTTAAAAGGCAAATTAACTCAATACATGAAAGCGCATTGTAGTAATTGGATTACTTTGCCTGTTGTTTTGAAGGTCAAATGAGGGTTTTTATTGATTTAGTGCACTGTTTGTTTTGACATTACCTAAATAGATAGACCCCTTAAAGCAGACAGATGTAGTAATTGGGTATTAAGCTGCAACTTTATTACATCCACGCCTCAATTTCACTTTTTGAAACTATACCTAGTTATCAATCAATTTTCATCATAGGATCCTTGCAATTTTTCAGATGAAATGATATTCTGTCTTGATTTCTAAATGTGTGGTATTCAGCAGCTTTTAAAACACTATGTGCTAGGGACAGCGGTCTTCCACAAATGAATCATTTGAGGCTCATTTGTTTCTGCTTTTGTTAGGTTCCATGAAAAGTTTCAATATACCATGGAAGCAAAGTTGCAAATTGTGCGTGGGGTGTTGAGTGCTTTTAAAGGTTAATACTAAATAGGCAAGAGCTTAAGAATGGTTTCCCGAGAGATGCTTTGACAAGTTAAATGTAGTTAGTAGTTTACTTGTAAATCAGCATTGACGTCTTTTGGCAAGAGTGAGGCAGCTTGGTTGTTTCCATAAAAAATTGAAAGATGTCATGTTTGTGAAACGCGTGCGGTTGTTATAGAACATTCTGTGCATAAACTATGTTGTATATACATTGATTTTGATTTCAATTGGGTAAATAGGATGCGTAGCCTTGTTGTGTATGTAAACCCTTCGGATTTTACTATGACAGTGATTGGTAAGCCTTTATGTATGTTAACATGGATAAAAGTTGAAGCATATTGCAGCTTTAGAATCAGAAACCATCATCACCATCATACAGGCTATTGTTTTCAATTCAATGCAGGGAAAAAGCCCTTCCTAATGACCTCTTCTGGCTGTTTGCTCCACTTCATATTCTTATTAGCTATGTATGGGCTTTTTCAGCAGATCACAGAGCTCAAAGCTTTGGTATTAAGCAGTCTTTCCAGTCATTAAAGTATAGCTCATTTTGTTTTGTGAGTTAATTTTGGCCCCTGCTACTTTTATGGTGGGAAAATTGAGCCTTTTATTGAAATAACAAAGTGGTTAGGCAATTTAGCAATTCAAAGGCCATTTCATCCCCAGTAACATTCATTTCATTCCATGTCACCATCTCATATTTCCTTTAGAACATGTTCAGTGGTTTTGTAAGTAGCCAGGATTTGATGTTTCAGCTCTATAACCATGTATTATGTGAAGTGGGTAATCAACACTGGTTATCAAGAGCCTATAAGACCCAGCGCAAAATGATTTTTCATGTTCTGTTAGTAGTGGTGATCTTTACTTGTTTAACTAAGTTAATGGTTATTATTCACGGAAACATGAGTATTTTTAAACCCAACTCTAACTCTATTCCCATCACATCAGAGAGAGAAGTAGTTATGTTTATTGTCTGGTACAAGTCATTGGTTTTTGTGTACAGAAAATGAAGCAGTTTTTAATCCAAGCCCTTGCTCTATTTCTTTTTTATCGGAGAGAGTATTGGTGATCTTAAGTGGTTTTTAGAAGTCGCTAGTTGTTTTGTACAGAAGCATAACAGTGTAAAATCCTGACCCTTACTCTGTTGCTATTCTGTCAGAAAATTGATTGCAAAAAATTGACAATCTTTTCATAGAATATTGTACAATGATTCACTTTCTTGTTTTTTAGGTCTCACTGGTCAAGTTGAAATCAACAGACAGAGTATTCGCAATGAAAACTTTGAATAAATGGGAAATGCTGAAGAGGGCAGAGGTCAGTATGATATGTGCTAGGTCTTAATCAACTATCAATCATTTCTCTGGTGTTTGAATGGATTTTTGGTCACAGCGCTTGATTGCCGACTCAGTATTCAGTAGTTCAAGCAAGCCCAAGCTTAACTTCCGCATAGAGTGAAAAGAGTTACTAGCTCTGTGAAGTTCCATGTGTGTAGGAATCACGAGGTACATTTATTTCAAGAGGAAAAATTAGGGCACTGCTTGATAAGCATAGCTTCTTAGTGTCTTAAAATCTTCCCTTGGATGCTGTGTAGAACACGGAAAAGGAACATTGTTTTGGGAGATTTAGAACTACTGTACCTTAATGCCCCAATAATGTCTCATTTGTCATTTTTTTGTCTTGAATCTCCTTCAAAGCAGGGCAAATTTTATCATTGTTCATAGCAATTTTACTCATATTCAAGTCTGTTGAATTTCTGCTGAATGTTGAAATCCCTTGAAATTTATTCAATCGGACCAAATTTTATATTACTTACTTTGTCAGAGATGGTAATTATTTTTCTTCATAGACAAATGAAATTGATTTAACTGTATACTGCTTTGAAGTAATATCTATATGCTTATTGGTGTCTGTTAAATAGATATTAACCTCTAAATGTGCTATCTGAATATCAGCAACATATTAATGAGAGATCAAAGTGAGCTACCTTATAGACTTGATGTAAATGAAAGGAAAGCTATCATTTATTATTATCATTATATTATGTTCGATAGGCTGATACAGTGATGAAATTTCTATCACATTATTTGATGGATCCAGTTCATATTGCTAATGGGTCTGATCAGGGAATGGAATAGTCTCCTTTCAAACACATGGCAACATCCATAGATGTGCGGAAATCATTTTTGTTAAATTCAGAGTGATTCTCTTGCAATGAAATATTTTGCTTGTCAATAACACCATTGTTATTGATTTGTTAGTTTGGCAATTCTGTTTCGTTTGCATATGTGGCTTTTTGGTCTACGTCTCTTTACTTGTATTTTCAAAATCAAATCTATTTGGTTATTTCAGAGAATGTAACATCTATGTAAATCTTAGTGCCCAATCCAAGAACCCTTCAATCTCAATACCTCTTGTTATATAAGTGGTGACAATTTTCAGAGTTATTACTTGATTCTTGAGTAAAGTA
Organism: Pseudorhiza aurosa; assembly: GCA_964026355.1. Lineage (NCBI taxonomy): Eukaryota > Metazoa > Cnidaria > Scyphozoa > Rhizostomeae > Lychnorhizidae > Pseudorhiza > Pseudorhiza aurosa. The sequence goes on from OZ032121.1 coordinate 5,722,934, forward strand.
ATCAATTATTGATACTTAACTTAGCTTTTTAAGAATATCTTATCACAAAGTCTTTACAAAAGCAGTAATAAAGTATTGAAATGGGCACACGTGTTATCTTATGATTGGGGAAGACTCTGTTGATTTCTCAACCATGAATCAGTGTTTTTATAATGCTTTGTCATAGCCACAGTGATGTGGAATTTCTTTGTTAAAAAAATTCAGACCTCTTGTGCAGATTGTAAGCATTAGGGAAATTGTGGAATGGAAAGAGGCTATGGTAAGCAAGAAATATTCGGAAAAGGGCAACAAGTTAGGAGATCAAGAAAACGCTTTGGAAAAATTTAATAGCTGTCCTTGAGTTTCTGCTTTCAGGGGACTGAACAAATCCTGTTTATTTGAGATGTCAGGATACAAATGCTTTGACCACATATTGTAATTGTATCTTGGACATAATGATAATTATTGCAAATTTTTTTATTTCATTTTACTTTATTTGTTCCAAGTGAAAATTTCACTACAAGTTAATTCATCCGTAACTGGCTCATGGTAATCAAGAATTTTCATATGTAGAAAGAATAAATGTATTTGTTAATCAGAAAGGAGCACTTGGCTGGACCACAGTTTAACTCTGGATTGGAAGACGGCGATGGGAAAGAGTCTCGTTATCACGCAATGGAAATGGCATTGGTCGATACGATACCCATATCTTTGCACATCTGTAGAAATAATTCTGGAAGCTGACCAAATATCCTAGACTACTGATAGATAAGATCATGTATTTAACCTGGCGATAACCATTATTTAGATTTCTGAAAAGGAAAATTTTTATCTTCTTTTCGGCGAGAGTCGATATCAAAGGTCGTTGCAAATGCCACTGTCAGTGCAAGGATATATGAGCACCTGTCTGTTATAGCTAGAAACATATCGGGGCCGAGACTGTCCCTAATAAGAATTCAAGTAGAGGGATGGACAGGAAGGTCAAGGCACAGCTTTGGCGATCGTATGAATTGCAACGTTTGTGCGAGAAAGCTGAGCGCTGAGTTGTGTCGCCGTGTCAATCGTCCTTTATGTAGGTACCTTTTACAACCCACAATGAAATGAGGGAATGAATCAGGCTGAGAGCAGAGGGAACAGTTCAGAAGTGGTTGAAAGATTCCATAGATATAGGTTTTTCCTGGTGAAAGGTTTGTTTTTGAGACAATTGACAATGAAGTTAAAAATATGTGCAGGAAGCTTACGGTGTGCATTAGGCCAGTGAACTGAGTTTGATTAAGAAACAGTCTGGAAGGATTGATTATTGGCAGCTTGAACTGAAGCCTTTTAGTGTGATCAGTTCGGATGGTATGATCAGTTCGCGAAGTCTGTTTTGTGTTTTTGCAAATGTCATATTGGATATTTATTACGCAGTTTGTGTCGTCGTAATTTGTTTATTAAGTTCTTATGTAATTGTCTCAAAGAAGTGTGGAGGACGGTTTTAACGGTTGGAACAAAAGTTGAGTTAGCAAGAGTAACTATACTGATAATTATTATAATAGTGATGATATTATTATAGTTATTTAGTCGCGAGCATCGCTATTAGGTGCACATGCTACGTTTTCTGTAGGAGAAATAAATCGTGGCCTAATCCGAATTATTAGATTTTTAACTATTTTATTAATTTTTTTTCTATCTATTATCTGAGATTCTTGTTAACCGTTTGTTGCTGATAATTTTCTTTATCATTGTATCGATGCAGATAGCCAGTTGTACACTACCTGTTACTAGAGAGGTGTATAATTGTAGATCTTAACCATGCTTAATGAATGGAAGTTTCAAAAAAGAATATATGTGGTTAGCTTGCCAGTAGTAGCATTCATTTTATCTGTACCTAGATATAAACATAAAAAACCTACGAACAGTCTTAAAATCAAATTTGAATTAGTAACCAACAAGAGGTTTGCAGTCTTCTTCAAAAACCCTTCTCTAGTTCTACATTGTCTTCAAGGAGAAAAGTGTCCTCTTGACCAAGATTTGAAAGTCAAAGCTAATGCCATTCATGTATGAATTTGAAAGGGCGATTTTTTGAATTAATTGTATAGTTACTGCCATTAACTGCAATGATTATGTACATAATTATCTACGTATCTTTCCCCTCATTAGACTGCATGCTTCAAAGAGGAACGAGATGTTCTTGCATTCGGTGATAAGCGCTGGATTACAAAACTGCATTTTTCCTTTCAAGATGAACGAAACTTGGTAAGAATCATGCTGTCATGGAAGATTTTGTTAACCTTGAATAGAAATGTTCAAAGTCGAAGTCCTTTCTCGCACTAGGTGGTAGTTACTCTTGTTTGTTTCATTAGTCTAAGGTGCAGCAGTGAATTCCAATATTGCTTGTTGGCAAATTAATGTGATTTTCAGTATCCAGGCATATGTTGTACACTCCAGCACCCTTGTTGGAAGAATCCGCTATTGCTAGTGACATCTTCAGGTTGGGGCCTGGGGAGACCCGGTTAATTTTCTGCCTTCGTAGTAATCATAATCTCGAGACAGGGTCTATATTGGAGTAGTCACCTTACGTTCTTCAAAAGAGTATCAGAACGAGGTTGTCCAAATCAGGCTGATCGAAGATATTTTAACTTGATTTTCTGCTGTTTTATTTGATATGGAAAGATATGATTAGCATGCGTAAGATTAGGAACCAGTAATCAGCCATAATCTCAAAAGTGTTTATCCTTCATTTCGTCTTTCCTTGCTCGCCCCCTTTTGCCATCGTTCTTTGATTTTCTCATGCATGCTGTTGGTCCGAAACCTCACCTGTCCCCTTACATTTTCACTGATCTACACGATGCTTGGTTGTCATAGTGGTCGGGAAACACGCCTTCTGTTCGTAGATCCCTGGTTCGGTCTGGCGCTGGTTCGCATTTCTGGATGCTCTCTGTTAGCTCATTTACCAGTAAATAGTCATCGGTCGTAATGCCAAGCTGAGTTGCAGCGAGGAAAGGAAGTGTTCACTCTACCTCGCAATGTGCTGGCTCAGGATGGCATCTCTCTTACAATATGCTTCCCAGCACTCGCATTCAGTTTGAGGCTTAAATTTGTTTTTCTTCTTGGTTATTCATGAACTGTACGTCATTGAGGTCTTCTTTCTAGCAAAGACTCTTTCCTGATCTCTGTCTATAAGGAGCCTTTTATCTTTCGGTTTTTCGTCGCGCCACTTGTTTTTCAGTGCAAATAGTCATTCACTCAATTTTTTTCAGTATGCTTAAAACCTTTATAGGTTGATGTATTGTTTTATTGTTTCATCTCCCGCAAGCCCCATGAATTAGCCATGCTTCCGCCATGTGAGGTTAGTGGCCAATCGGTGCGGCGAGAGGTTGGGCGGCTCATGCAGCCTCCATCACGTGACGGAAGTGAAGCTCATTGGAGTGAGGTCAAAAATCCGGATTTGCGACCTCTTGGAGGTTTGAAGGCGCAACTCATCTCGCCTCCTTTGGAAGAGACACTTCACTACGATTCTCATTCCCATGTTGGGTGTAACTCCTTTAGCTTTGAACAGGAAGAAGCCCTACCAATCCAGTTAAGATGAATCAATGAAACAAAGCTGAAAGATTCATTCATGCTTACATGAATGTACAAGATGCGTGCGTTGTCTGTTAATAATCCAACCTTGAATGCATCTATCCTCCATGAAACATGTTTCGTTTACTAACTGCATTTCTCCTGGCTCACATCTAGTCTTACGTAACGGTTTTGTTGAGGAAGAAAGAGATTTTGACTCAATGGATTATCTCGAGTTAAGATGCACTCGTGTGACTCTCAATTGTACCATTGTTCATGGTGGACTTGTTTCACAGTCTGTGGGATCTCCGCAGATTTGAGCCTTGTTTCGATTGATTCATCTTTGGTTAAAGCGTTCTCTTTTTAGCCCTTATTTACATTTGAACGGAAATTATAAATCAAGTCTGGTTGGTGCATGGCGAGGAAAAGGCTTAACCTTTGATAGCATTTTAAGTAGAATTTGGCTGCCAAATGGTAAAGATGAATAAATAGCCTGCACCGGAAAATAGAAAGCGCCGATAACAATCCCAATGACATACTCAGATTGTTTGTAAACCAACCGATAGATTCATTGACTTTCTCTTGAAATTGCGTTACGTGTCAATTTTAATACATTAAACTGCCACCACGAAAATTCCAGCTGAAATTCCTCACTTCATCGCTCCCCAAACGCATTCTCCGAAGCGAGCATCCTACCTTGTACCAACATTTATCACTAACTCTCGTGTTAGGTTATTCTCCGCACCACCTGTTTTTCGGGGTTCTGCAGCTTGATCTTTGTGTGAGTTTTTACATTTGTTGATTTGTATTCACGACGGTCTTGTTTATTCACAGTATTTCGTCATGGATTATTATAGTGGCGGTGACCTGCTTACTTTAATCAGTAAGTACGAGGACCACCTCCCCGAACACATGGCAAAATTCTACCTAGCCGAGATGATTCTAGCAATCGACTCTTTGCACAAGATGAAATATGTACACAGGTAACATTTTCCTTTTTCCCCGATCAGTTTTAGTTACTTTGCTGAGTATGATCAATATAACTTATGTTAAAGTACACTAAATATCTTTTACATTAAAATTAGCATCTGAATAACGGTAACACTTTGAATCAATAAAAGTCGGCCTATTTACCCGTTGCACACCTCGCGTTAACTTGTGGTTCAAAGAATCTTCGAATTCCGCTAGAGAAAGCAATGAAGTTTTTGTCGACCTGGAGAACCAAGTGCTGGTCGGTCGTGGTTCAACGTGCGCACTCGTGACACAGGGGTTGTGGGTTCGAATCCTGCCCAGCTGACAAGAAAAACCTTATCTGTGAGGAAAGCACCGGGAAACAACCCCACAAGCATCTACTTCCCTCGAAATAACTCCGAGCCCTGCCTCGGGTTTCCGCTAAACTCGGGATCGAGTACGCCCTGCCGTCTAACTAAAATAGTTTTACCATTCAGAAAGTTGGCAATAGGCAGCCACGTCCTTGTTAGCCATATCTCATACACTGTCAATTGAAGCAGCAAGTTAGGCCAAGATTGAGTCACAGACGCGCTCTAAATGTATTCATTGAATCAAGATAGCTGCTTAATTGACATAATCCGTAATTTCGTCTCTAATGCGCTATCAAGAGAGCATTATTCATGGGAGCGTTAAGTGTATGGCTCAACCGTTATTAACTCAGATGATACCTATTATAATATGCCAAGTTGTCTCCAATTTATGTAGAATTTTCTTTGCATTAGAGATTAGGCGTCGTCTTCTATTGCACATCTTAAACACTTCGGTTCTCAATCGTCCCTCCGACATCTCCACCGTACTCCAACTTCAGGTTATCGATTACGTGCAAGTCCAGGCTCGGGTGGATCGATATGAGATGATGTTGATAGGTGACGATAAGGTCGGCTCCTGAAAAGAGTAACAATCGAGTTCATGTCATGTCGAGGTATGGTTTCACAAAAACAAGGACGAGGTTGTCACCAGGTCATCTGAAATGTATGGCCCACGTTGAAGCATCTTGCAATTCAGTTTTTCATCTTCATGAAGGTTGCTCCAAAAATCTGATAGCGGTTGGCATCTAGTCGCCACCACGTTGGTGTCAGGTATTTTGAGCTGATACCAGGCAATAATGATGACATTGATAGAGTGTTGTTAATCCGTGTGATAAAGAAAGGAGAATCTCACGAGAAGAGGTTAGAATTAAGCCGGATTTTATATGGTCGAGGCAAAATAGTAAATCGAGACAGAGTGATTTATATTTAGTTCATTCTCATGACAATAACGCGGCACCAGCTCCAAAGTTATCTCAGTTTGCATACTAAGACCACTCCACATAAAAGTTTCATTTAGCGATTTTTTCACACTTTTTCATCCCAAGAGACAAATACTTCATGCAGCTAAAATCAGAGACCCCTGAGAGGCACGTGGGTCACTGAAGAACGAGGCTGCTACTTAGGGACCGCACGTTGTTTATGCCTCGGGTTGGGACCGAAGAGAAATAGGTTGGGTAGATAATTTTTTTGTTTCCCAAGGGCTGGGTAGCAGATTTTAATAGCTCTATATTGGTTGCGTAGCTGTTATTTGTTTATTCCACAAGGCTGGGTAACAGAAAAATTCACCCAAATAGACATTTCTCTTCAGTCCCAACCTGAGGCATAAATAATGAATGGTCCCTTGTGCAGCGAGATATTTTCCCAGTTACCTCATGCATCCCTGGCTAAGAGCTTTTCCGGCGATGCACTAGGCCAGTTATGTCAAACTCAGAAACCACTAATGGTCGTATGGCTCGCGTTTGTGTTGTCATTTTGAACCACAATAACTATAATGACGATAATTATGACGAAACAATCATACTAAAGTAATTATTAGATCATTCGGCATTTGCCATTACATCATATGCTTTTTACTTGAACTTAGGAACTTGCACGGGCTCGTCACGTTTAAGATTGCAAAGCGATTGAATCATTATGTAGCAAAATATCAAGCGACCATGATTTTGCGGGTTGGGACTTCAAACTGACATACCTGATAATGCGTTGCCCACTCGATTTCGAGCGTAGTAGAAACCAGCGACAGGGAGGTCAGTTTTTTCTAGGGAAGAGAAATATATGAGGTGCTTTCCCGTTGCCTTCCTCACCAATGGTGTTTTTATTGTGATACGTGCAGGTCCGAACTCACAACTCCTGCGTTATGAGTCCGCACTCTCAACCATTACAGCCCGACACCTGTTCAGTTAAGGTCCATAGCCGGAATCACGTCGTGGGAGCAAATTAAATGACATTCAAACAATTTTGCTCTGTTTAAACCTCTTTTGCAAGCTTCCACTGCGCTTAGGGCTGTCGATTGAGTGATGTTGCCAATCCCATTCAGTTCGCATACATTGTATACCAATAAATTCCAGTCTTTCTGATGTTAGGCAGTTTGTATCTGACGAGCTTAGTGACACCATTTTTGTGATCATCGTGATGTTTAAATTTCTTGTAGGGACATAAAACCGGATAATGTTTTAATCGACATCTCTGGTAATATTCGCCTAGCTGATTTTGGATCGTGTCTGAAAATCGAAGATGATGGCTATGTACGTGTATTTCTCTATATTCATTCCATTCCTGAACACATGTCTGATTCATCTGTGTTATAGATATTTTGGGTCTTTCTCAAACGTTAGACAATGATTCAAGCACTTTTTTATGATTTCTGCCTTGCATTTAAAGGTAGAGTTTTGAACACCGGTCCTTTCTTTCAACATCATGTCACCTCATGATGCCTAAGCCTAGAATTACAGAGAGCTTGCGAATCTCCTCACTCTAAGTGAAAGTTAAGCTGCGTGACGATTTGTACCACCGACCATAACAACCATAGGAACCATTTGCAAGAATCTTACCACTGGGCTATCCTAATACCTAACCTTCCTAGTTAATCACAAAATTTATGGCAAGCCATAATCGATTCTCATCTTTTTTGCCTTATACGTAACACCAGAAAACAGATTTAGGACCCAGGGAAGCTCTGGTTATCGAGTAGCATCCTTGCCCTTCCTCTTCATTTGACGGCACGCAGTGATTTCTACGCCTGGAATTTCACTGATCTAGTGAGTCCCCGGATTCTCTGTGGATGATAAGCTCGAGGTAGGGGTTTAATCACTGAGCTATCCACACACATCTTTTCTTTCTCATTTTGTTCTTGCTTTCTTTCTCCTTTCGTTCCTGCTTTCTTTCTTCTTTCAAGTTATTTATCCACGAATGCCCTATCAGCATTAGGAATCCATTAAATTTGTGGGAATTTCTTCTAGTTTATTTTGAACAAAGGGATTGTGAGACTCGTCCTGACGCTACGAGGAATCCCATTCGATCTTATGGCTCCAGGATAAATGCAACCTCCCTTCGAGAATTCCAGATTTGCAATGGGATATCAATATCAAACTGGTTCCTACTTGAATATTCCATCTCGTTGTATACTTGCGTTGATTATCCTATAATAAAAAGGTAGCATGCAGACTTGATAATTCAGAAATTTATCAATACTGAATGCCTTCATTTTTTGCATCAGTGGTGATTTTTGCGTTGCTTCTTTTACAGGTTCATTGTGCAGTTGCAGTTGGAACGCCAGATTATATTTCGCCAGAGATATTGCAGGTGAGCGTTTGAATTGTTTCTGTTTTATGGTAGCAATGAAATGCATTTAATCGGAAAGGTCTGCAACCCATTGCACCTAAAAATACATAGCATTCCAATGCATTACTGTACAGTGCAAAAACAACATAAAAATGTAGAAGACAGCTCATAACAGCCGAGTGCAATGCAATACATTTAAGTGCAATGCAGTATGGTACGCTATGATATAGTACAGTACAGTAACGTACAGCATAATATAGTATAGTGCAGTACAGTACAGTACAGTACAGTACAGTACAGTACAGTACAGTACAGTACAGTACAGTACAGTACAGTACAGTACAGTACAGTACCGTACCGTGCAGTATAATATAGTACAGTACAGTATACTACACTACACTACACTACACTACACTACACTACACTACACTACACTACACTACACTACACTACACTACATTACACTACAGTACAGTACAGTACAGTACAGTCCAGTGCAGTACAGTACAGTGCAGTACAGTACAGTACAGTACCGTACCGTGCAGTATAATATAGTACAGTACAGTATACTACACTACACTACACTACACTACACTACACTACACTACACTACACTACACTACACTACATTACACTACAGTACAGTACAGTACAGTACAGTACAGTACAGTCCAGTGCAGTACAGTACAGTGCAGTACAGTACAGTACAGTACCGTACCGTGCAGTATAATATAGTACAGTACAGTATACTACACTACACTACACTACACTACACTACACTACACTACACTACACTACACTACACTACACTACATTACAGTACAGTACAGTACAGTACAGTACAGTACAGTACAGTACAGTACAGTACAGTACAGTACCGTACCGTGCAGTATAATATAGTACAGTACAGTATACTACACTACACTACACTACACTACACTACACTACACTACACTACACTACACTACACTACACTACACTACACTACACTACACTACACTACACTACACTACACTACACTACACTACATTACACTACAGTACAGTACAGTACAGTACAGTACAGTCCAGTGCAGTACAGTACAGTGCAGTACAGTGCAGTACAGTACAGTACAGTACAGTACAGTATAGTACAGTACAGTACAGTACAGTACAGTACAGTACAGTACAGTACAGTACAATACAGTACAATATTGTACCTTGAAATATAGCACAATAACATATGTCATGGAGGAAGGCAGTTCAGTACCGAACAGAAAAACCGTACAAAGCAGTGCACCACAACGCAGTGCATTGCAGTGCTGCATTGAAGATCTTACAATATTACCGTTTGAAAGAGAGCCACGAAACTTTGATGAAGCCTTTTTCCTACCAGCATTTTTACTCTCACGCTTATGGATAGCATTTCAGACTTGAATGACGGTTTTGTGTAATACAAAAATTTTCTGGGTTTTGGCGTGTCGATCATTATCAGAAATTTGACGTTTTCAGGCAATGGAAGAAGGCAAAGGTCGTTACGGCCGTGAATGCGATTGGTGGTCGCTCGGTATGTGCATGTTCGAAATGTTGTACGGAGAAACACCGTTCTATGCAGAGTCCCTCGTTGAGACGTACGGAAAGATCATGGACCATAAGGTATTTTCCTATCATTGTATATTGTTCTTGAATAGCTCAGTGGTAAAGGCACTTGGTTACAGGCGCCATAGTCAGTGGTTCGAGTCCATCTCCTACTTTACTTTCACTCAAAGTATGGAGAGTCACTAGCTCCATGTCATTCCGGGCGTAGGAATCACAGCCCGTGCTCACAGTGGAAAGAGGGGCCTGGGAACTGTTCGTGGGGACTATTGTTAGAAATCTACCTTATTATGATGTCGTAACATAATTAGCATATATTTGCATAATACATTTGTATAACGTAATCACACTGCCAATAAATGAATAGATATATTCACTTGGGTACTTTGAGAAAAAGGACGTGTTTCTATGAGTCATATCTATCAGGATGTATTAGAACACGATACTTATGATGCATGGGTCATAGTTATCTTGAAGCGACGCCCCTTTATGAAAATAACCAATTCACTGCTTGGTAATCATAGCTTCTCAGTGCCCTAAGACCTACGTTCGGATGTTAAATGGAAAATTTAAAAATATTCCTGATGCCGTCATTCAGCACTATGGGAATGTACCGTATCAATTGTCGTTTGTTCATTGTGGCGACGTTTCAGTCAGCAAGAGAGCGTAAATCGAGATTTACCTTTGAATGTATCCTAATTCCGTCGGGAATGGAATCCAGTAGGATTTAGTCTTTATTCTTATATCAAGGGATTAATGATTCATTGGCGCGATCATTGATAAATCTCGATTCATTAATCGATTCGATTCATTGATTGATTCGATTCATTGATTGATTCGATTCATTGATTGATTCGATTCATTGATTAGTGATTCATTGATGGTATGTTGGTTCTACCTACGCTTACGATCAAATCAAGTTTCGTAGGCAGGGCTCTGCTAACCCAAATGGCAGTAACCTAAGTAATCCTTTAGAAGAAATGGACGGTTGAGTGCTATTCTCAATGCTAACACTGAGGGCACCTTGTTAGAAAGATGCCATCCAGAGCCACAGCTTGGCGAGGTATGGTTGCCAGTTCCTTTCCTCATCGCACTGCTTTACACACCAGGTACCCTTTAAATGCTGGGTGGACAGACAGAGGGCACCCAGCAGACAGGATGAGTCCACCTTCAACCCGGGACGAAGAGTAAACAGTATTCCTTCGATCCCTTCGCCATAATCCTCCATCTTGATTCATTGTATCATTCGTTTTTTCTGGTTGGCAACATTTACCTATTTCGGTTTGCCTATGATTCTAATGATTTTAATAATTCTTGTGATTCGAATGATTGCCACCAAACAGTAGTACATTATTTTCAGTGCAATGATTTTAGCGATTGAGTTCTGCTCTAATTTTGATGAATTTTATGAATCGCATTGCAATTTTTTACACAGACAGAGCTCTTTCATTCTCCTTTTTTTGAATTTTTCAGTACCCCCTCTTATGCTTTCTTTTCTCACGAAATCTTTCACGAGTTAGTTAGCACCCGAATAGCAGCTAATTACTTGTGCTTGACAGATTGACATTCTGTGTCAATCGAGAGGTACGAATCCCATGCCCTCTAACCATTAACATTCAGGAATGGTGTTACCCAAGATTATCAATAACGTCGCTGGAATACTAATCGTTTCGCAATCTATCAGCACGATTATTCGTGCTATGCTAAGTACTTCGCAGTGTGGTCGTTTGACACTAGAGGATGAACCACTCATACAATTTCTCCTTGTTTGAGCTTCCGGTATCCAGAACAGCTGCTTTCTTTTCCCGGCTTAACGCGGGTTACCCAAGGGATGGTTAAAACCGCTGTTACAGTTCGAAAGCATAATCTCGTTTCACAAATCATTGAATTTCGTTTAACCATTACGTCATGGGAAAGGAATACATGTTAATTTATGAATGCTGGCCGTGTGATTTTCCTAATTGCTTTGAGTAGATGTGGTGCCATGGTGGTCTCATAACGCAGGCTTGTGAGTTAGAATCCTGCTCGTGTCACAATAAAGGCACCATTGGTATCGAAGGTAACGAGGAACCCCTTCATAAAATCCACTCCCCTAGCAAAAGCTCAGATCCCAGTCCTTCGTCCCTGCTCCAAATCGAGAATGCAACTCACTTTTTTTGAATTAATAGTTTAAGTGTTATCAAGCATCCCTATGAAAATACGATTAGGCTCACCTGGACTCTTCCACCTGTTGGCAGCTATTTTTGCTATCGAACGTCCATTTGTTGATTCTAGGGCCTAAATGTTTACTTCATTTTGATAAATGTATTTTATATCGAAATTGTGAACATTTATTGCGCATTGAATCACAGCGAAGAAAACTTTGAGCTCACTTCTTGCATAAATTTCACTGAGAGTGAGAGGAATCGGTCCTTCTTGGTAGTTCCAGGTGTAGGAATTACCAGGTGTTGTCACATCGAGAGGAAGGACGAGGGCACTGCACGATAAGCGTAGCTTATTAGTAGCCTAAAATCTACCTTGCGATTCACAGGAATTTTGAAATGACATGACATTGTTAGAAATGACCAGGACACTACTTGATAAACATAGGTTGTTATTGTACTAAAATTCACCTTTGGATACTAGGTATAGCACATGAAAACGCCCCCATCGTATTGAAAATCAAAGTTCCAATCTCCCTACCAATCTTTCACGTTTTATTTTCAGACAAAATTTCAATTTCCGGATGATTATGAAATTTCTGATGTAGCCAAGGATCTAATGAAGAAGTAAGCCTTGATAATTTCGCTATCATGTTCGATGTATTTTCGTTCAATGGTATCTTGTTCGCTTGACGTTGATGTGTTTATGAACATGATATCCAATGTGTTTCAACACGAGACAGTCCTTCGAACTGATGCTGGAAACAGAGGGAATTGGGACCGGGAGCATTGTATTCTGGGTGAGAAACAATTGATAGAGAGCATTGAGTCAGTAGTGGACAACAGTATTGACCAACAAGGCAACGTCTTGCCTTCCTCTTGCTTTACTGAATCTTACAACTTGCCATCTTTCAAATCCAAGATCAATAAACTTGATCTTATCTCTCTCTCCTCTTAGCCTTTCGCTTCTTTCTTTCTTCTTCCTTTGTTGAGGCATTGTATAGGCCACCATGGCCTTTCCCCAACATGGCTCACTAAAAGAAAAAGGCGTGTCCTCCTTCACTTTTACTGTTATCAGGGCATCTGTTTAGCCTCTGGACGACAGAGCTGTGCAGGCAGAGTAGGTGCAACAGTACAAGGCTGCCCAACTGGTACCAATGTCTGTTCGACCCTAATCATCTTTTCTAAGTACTAAGTGCTAGGCAGGGAATCAGCATGTTCTGTTTTCTAAGTATTTTCGCGTCGATCCAAACCCGCCGCAGGCAAAGAAAGCACTCTACTGCTGGGTAAGGGATCCGTTCGTGGCACTGTATTGTTGGTGTTGATTAATTCATCTCAATTAGTTAAGGTAAGGGATCCGTTCGTGGCACTGTATTGTTGGTGTTGATTAATTCATCTCAATCAGTTAGGGTAAGGGATCCGTTCGTGGCACTGTATTGTTGGTGTTGATTAATTCATCTCAATTAGTTAGGGTAAGGGATCCGTTCGTGGCACTGTATTGTTGGTGTTGATTAATTCATCTCAATTAGTTAAGGTAAGGGATCCGTTCGTGGCACTGTATTGTTGGTGTTGATTAATTCATCTCAATCAGTTAGGGTAAGGGATCCGTTCGTGGCACTGTATTGTTGGTGTTGATTAATTCATCTCAATTAGTTAGGGTAAGGGATCCGTTCGTGGCACTGTATTGTTGGTGTTGATTAATTCATCTCAATTAGTTAAGGTAAGGGATCCGTTCGTGGCACTGTATTGTTGGTGTTGATTAATTCATCTCAATTAGTTAAGGTAAGGGATCCGCTCGTGGCACTGTATTGTTGGTGTTGATTAATTCATCTCAATCAGTTAAGGTAAGGGATCCGTTCGTGGCACTGTATTGTTGGTGTTGATTAATTCATCTCAATCAGTTAAGGTAAGGGATCCGTTCGTGGCACTGTATTGTTGGTGTTGATTAATTCATCTCAATCAGTTAGGGTAAGGGATCCGCTCGTGGCACTGTATTGTTGGTGTTGATTAATTCATCTCAATTAGTTAAGGTAAGGGATCCGTTCGTGGCACTGTATTGTTGGTGTTGATTAATTCATCTCAATTAGTTAAGGTAAGGGATCCGTTCGTGGCACTGTATTGTTGGTGTTGATTAATTCATCTCAATTAGTTAGGGTAAGGGATCCGCTCGTGGCACTGTATTGTTGGTGTTGATTAATTCATCTCAATCAGTTAAGGTAAGGGATCCGTTCGTGGCACTGTATTGTTGGTGTTGATTAATTCATCTCAATTAGTTAAGGTAAGGGATCCGCTCGTGGCACTGTATTGTTGGTGTTGATTAATTCATCTCAATTAGTTAAGGTAAGGGATCCGCTCGTGGCACTGTATTGTTGGTGTTGATTAATTCATCTCAATCAGTTAAGGTAAGGGATCCGTTCGTGGCACTGTATTGTTGGTGTTGATTAATTCATCTCAATTAGTTAAGGTAAGGGATCCGTTCGTGGCACTGTATTGTTGGTGTTGATTAATTCATCTCAATTAGTTAAGGTAAGGGATCCGTTCGTGGCACTGTATTGTTGGTGTTGATTAATTCATCTCAATCAGTTAAGGTAAGGGATCCGTTCGTGGCACTGTATTGTTGGTGTTGATTAATTCATCTCAATTAGTTAAGGTAAGGGATCCGCTCGTGGCACTGTATTGTTGGTGTTGATTAATTCATCTCAATTAGTTAAGGTAAGGGATCCGTTCGTGGCACTGTATTGTTGGTGTTGATTAATTCATCTCAATTAGTTAAGGTAAGGGATCCGTTCGTGGCACTGTATTGTTGGTGTTGATTAATTCATCTCAATTAGTTAAGGTAAGGGATCCGTTCGTGGCACTGTATTGTTGGTGTTGATTAATTCATCTCAATCAGTTAGGGTAAGGGATCCGTTCGTGGCACTGTATTGTTGGTGTTGATTAATTCATCTCAATTAGTTAGGGTAAGGGATCCGTTCGTGGCACTGTATTGTTGGTGTTGATTAATTCATCTCAATTAGTTAAGGTAAGGGATCCGTTCGTGGCACTGTATTGTTGGTGTTGATTAATTCATCTCAATTAGTTAAGGTAAGGGATCCGTTCGTGGCACTGTATTGTTGGTGTTGATTAATTCATCTCAATCAGTTAGGGTAAGGGATCCGTTCGTGGCACTGTATTGTTGGTGTTGATTAATTCATCTCAATTAGTTAAGGTAAGGGATCCGCTCGTGGCACTGTATTGTTGGTGTTGATTAATTCATCTCAATCAGTTAGGGTAAGGGATCCGTTCGTGGCACTGTATTGTTGGTGTTGATTAATTCATCTCAATCAGTTAGGGTAAGGGATCCGTTCGTGGCACTGTATTGTTGGTGTTGATTAATTCATCTCAATCAGTTAGGGTAAGGGATCCGTTCGTGGCACTGTATTGTTGGTGTTGATTAATTCATCTCAATCAGTTAGGGTAAGGGATCCGTTCGTGGCACTGTATTGTTGGTGTTGATTAATTCATCTCAATCAGTTAGGGTAAGGGATCCGTTCGTGGCACTGTATTGTTGGTGTTGATTAATTCATCTCAATCAGTTAAGGTAAGGGATCCGTTCGTGGCACTGTATTGTTGGTGTTGATTAATTCATCTCAATCAGTTAAGGTAAGGGATCCGTTCGTGGCACTGTATTGTTGGTGTTGATTAATTCATCTCAATCAGTTAGGGTAAGGGATCCGTTCGTGGCACTGTATTGTTGGTGTTGATTGATTCATTTCAATTAGGTAAAGTAAATGAGAGGTAGACATGGATGAATTGGTTTCCAACTAAATTTGAAATTCATTTAGATTCGCGCTCATTATGGAACTTTTTCAACATCTTATTATCATCCATTTTTAACCGTTTTCCGTTTCCTTAAGTCTTGATAGAGCATGACTGCGCTCAAACCTTCGTCCAACCATTTCAAATATCAAACAGAAAATTAAAGCACGCGTTTCTCAAACTTCTCATAGCAAGCTATCAGCCCACGTTTTTGCCGCGTTCGAATGTGAAAAGGGAATTTCATATCTGATAAAGGCCTCCTTTCCACCTGCTCAACTTTTCTACTGCCAGCAGGTCATTTATTCGTTTTTGCACAATCTTGATAACGGACGTTTGTGGATTGAATGAGTCCGATATCAATCAAAATGGAACAGTGTAATTGGCGTGTGGCTATTGTATCCTTCTCCTTCCAACACTGATGGCCTGATCTCCGCCCATTTCCTCTGAGCAGGAGTTTCTAGGATGGCAGAGTTGTTAAGGCTGTATTTACCCTCCGTATCTTGCAAATGGTTCTCAGTATGAATACATGAATTTTCAAGGATTCGTAATCAATAAATGATGGTTGTGGGTCAAGGAAATTCCAGATTTGTCCCATTGCTTTTCAGTGAACATTTTTTTTCTTTATTTCTTCTAAAAAATTGTCCAGAATTGGAACTTCTTTGTTGACTTAAGGTCATGCCGTGTCCTCTTCAGATTAATTTGTGTGTCATCAGAAAGACTTGGCAACAACGGTGTCGATGATTTCAAACCTCATCCATTCTTTGAAGGAATCGACTGGGATAATATTATTGAAAGTTAGTAACTTGTATACAATGTTTTCATTTTCTGTTGAATTGCCTTATGATTATCAGAATAAAAATTGAGCGCCACGTTCGCTACCAGCTTCATCATCATCATCATTGTCGTCGTCATCATCATCATCATCATTGTCGTCGTCATCATCATCATCATCATCATCATCATCATCATCATCATCATCATCATCATCATCATCAACTCATCATCATCATCATCATCATCATCATCATCATCATCATCATCATCATCATCAACTCATCATCATCATCATATTCATCATATTCATCAACTCATCATCATCATCATATTCAGATGAACATTTTTGGTCAACTTAAAGAATTGTACGCATGAGAGATTATGGGTATTTTTAAATGAACCAATGAAGATTACCAACTGAGAAACCATTGATTCCTCTTAAAAGTAAAATTGAGCGCCACGTTCGCTACCAGCTTCATCATCATCATCATCATCATCATCAACTCATCATCATCATCATATTCATCATATTCATCATCATCATCATCATCATCATCATCATCATCATTATCATCATCATTATCATCATCATCTTCACCGTCAATATCATCATCATTATCACTGTGAAAATCATTAACTTTAAATATGCGTCACTAGTAAAAGGAATTATCTGCCATTTCAATCAAGAAATCGGGATTTCCTTCAATTTTTAATGATGATTACTTAATTCATTATTTGATCTAATTTGATGTAGGTACTCCTCCGTATGTTCCTGACGTCACAAGTCCAACCGATGTTTCCAATTTTGATGTTGATGATTTGATGGAGCCACGTGCTGCGGTAATTTTCTCTATACGTTCTGTCGTCTTCTTTTCTTAAAATGACTGAGGCTTTTCATGTCTAAAATGCGTGATCCAAAATTGCATCGGGAAGCTGTCTTTTGCAATTCGCATCAACCATCGGCCCTATTCACAGATAGTTTAAAATTCGGGTCTCTTACTGGCAGTAAACGCTAATGAGCTCCTTGCTAGATACACAGCATCCTCTACTTCTATCTTATGAGGTATGATTGCTGGTTCCCTTCCTTCCCAGCTTTTCGTTACGTGCCCGTGTACTGCTGAGTGGACAGATAGAGGACACCCAGATAAGGGAACGATCGTGGGACAGATTATTGGAACTTCAGCGCAGTAGACACATGTTATAAACACTTCCTCAACTCCTCCCACATAAATACTGAATGATTCACGGGTTCTACTTGAAGTGACATTTACAACATTTGAAATGGTGCAGCCGTAATTGCATTCACTTCACCATTTTTTCATCAAACCATATAAAATTTACTTCTCTCAGAAATCGTTCTCGTTTTCCGTTAAAAGTGAGGACTGCATCTGCTTTCGATGATATCAACTTGGTTATGATTATTGTTATAGTTATCACGATATTTACAATCTTCTATTCTTATTTCAAGGAGTCAGCACCGCCTCCCACTCACCAAGCTTTTACTGGTCATCATCTTCCATTCGTCGGGTTTACATATTTTGGAGAGAGGTTCGTAATCTAGAGGTGGTATTAAACATTTGAGTTGCGAATTTAGAAAAAGAAATTTTCAACCAGATTTTTCAAGACTGAATTCTTTCTTTTATTTAGCCTAATCTTTTATGACCTTAACTCAAGTTAATCTAACCTAGCAAAATTTACTGTCTATTTTTCAACTTTTGACTGAGTGTAACCTTCTAGCCCAACCCTAACCCTAATCTAATCTAAACCGAATCCAAGCATTAATCCTTATCTAACCTAACCTTAATCCACCTTTTTCCTAATTTACCCCAGTATTGATCTCACATGACCCTAATCCGTATCTAAAATAACCCGATTTAGCCCAACCCAAGCCAAAATCTAAGGTAATCGTAACCTTAATCTAGCCAAGGCGTAATGTCATCAAGTCCTGACCGTATTTTACTGGAACCTTACCTTTCTCAGAACAATTCCACCCCATTCCTTATCCAACCTAATCTAATCTAATCTACATAATTTAATCTAATTAAATGTAAACCTCACTAAGCTAGTCCCAAAGCTAGTTTGACCTTAGCATTCAAACACTTTGCTAATCTAGCCTAAACCAACCGAAACGAAACTAGCTTAACTTAATCTGCCCTACACTTACCTTAGCCTGACGTTTCAGACCTCAACTAGATCCTTTTTTTTGGATTATTATTATTATTATTATTGTTTTTGATTCAGCAAATATTTTTCAAAGTGTAATCAATGGATGTTTTTTCCTCAAAGCACTTCAGGGCGAATAAAGTCAGCTGCAAGATCACTTGATTCAGTTAGATATGACCCAGATGGTGCTCCAGGTAGCATGCTTCCCGTTTTTAATATCCATTGTACCAATTCAAAGCTGTAGATTAGAGCTGAAATCTCTTTCTTTCCCTCATAGTTGATACGCTTCTTTCTTACGAATTTTCCATACGACATTGTCTGTAGTAATTAATTCTTCTCTAGCCGGGATCATTCCCATTTGTCATCAACAATTGATTTTGAAATTTGAAATGAAATGAAATGAAAAGAAAAACATTCGAAATACATTGCAAAGATCTCTTTTAAAGGGCTTTGATTTTTTTATAAACAAGAGCAATTGCAACAAGGGAGATCTCAATACAGCTCAAATATTGAAAATTGAGCATGTTTGGTTTAACTATAGTTTTGATATAGAAGAACCCATGAAGTTCGAACAAGAAATCATTGAATACATAGATATAGACTACTGAAATTTTCACCTGCGTTTCTGTTGAATTTGGCTAAGATGGACCCCACTAGTTCCATTCAATTTAACTTTCGTAATCTTGTTACTTGTGGATTGAAGGCGGTGATTTTCCTTGAAAATTTTCTTGTTATCTTAAAGCTCCTAGCTATTGCAGTTGTCACTTGGTAAGGGAATGTTTTTTGATAAAGAAATTTTTTAAAGATTTAACATTTCTTGTAATTTGTAATTTTTTCTGATTTATTAACAATTTTTTCAGCAATTACCGAAAAATCAGGAGATGCGTCTCATTATGAAAAGAAAATAACGGAACTTGAAAGGCAAAAAGCAGACATGTCTCGCAAATTAAGGGGTATATACTTGAAAATCATATTCATCAAATCTGCTGTTCAAAGTATTTTCGCTTATATCTGGCTGGTTTGGATGAGTTGGCTTGGACATGTGGTGAAGAGGGAAATATTTTGTTGGAATAAGAATGAAATGGTTGGAATGCGGGGAGCGAAGAAAGCGAGGTCAAAAAAGTTAAGGTGAAGGACTGCATATATAGGAAGATTATGGAGCAATATAGAATGAACAAGAGGAAGATGTCACGGAAGGTTGCTGCGGAGGAAGGCGATCCGCAGCGGCGAGCATACTTGAATGGAACTGAAATCGGGAAGAGAATCCTGATGTAATTTCGTCATTTTTCCTCCACGTGCCATTCTTCTATTTTGGCTTACACATATTTAGTTGATTCTTGCAGCAAATATCCATTCATCCATAAATGATGTCATACAGTAATTAACTGCCTCTTTAATTCATCAATTGTTCATCCAGACGGTATATTTGGTAGATATGGTTACTTATCACGCTCTTATCGTGTTTTAGCCGCTGAGTCAGCAAAGATTAACCTTGAGTTGAAGTTCTCGTCAAATTCAGCAACTGACGTGAAAAAGCTAGAGCACGAAGTCAACGCGCTGAAAAAGAAATTAAACGGTACGACTTTCTATATTCAATTCCATCCTTGTATGATGCATTGTTTTTTTTCAGGGGGGGGGAGGGGGGAGTCCGGAGATGCATCAAACGGGCCTGGAACGTTTTCTGATTGTCAGAGAATATCATTGGGATGCAAAGAAGTGGCAGAGAAAGAATCCCGACGGCGCCTCGGGGCTGTGACTACATGAACTTGAACTACTATGATATTTAATAGTCAGATAATCCTCGTCTAAGACGTTCAAGTAATTTGGGAAAATCGTGTTTGTCAAACAGAAGGAATGCTTTCTCAGCTCCGTGATATTTTGAAGTGTCAGTTCTGAAGGAGCCTTAGTAGTAGTTGTGTTCCTTGCAGGAGCTTAACTAACAAACCGTGCCCGCTTTTAGTCTTACCGTTTCTCTGCGGAGCAGTCTTGCAACAAGTTTGAGGGTAAATTGCCAGGCGAGTGTTCGCCATGTGGCGACTGTTGCTCCTACTACTGGAATCGCTATTACATGAGAACTATTGGTACTCTAAGCAGGAAGCGAATCCTTGGCTAAATGGTAGGCACGCAGTTGCCTTAGCTACTAAGATGAAATGCAATTACACTTTGAATTGGGTTTATCTGAACTACAGCAATTTAGATTGAGATTACCGTTTAGCAATGCTGCAATTTAGGATGTGGGCTGGAATGCTGCGCGGTGCACAATGAAACCGTCATCGGTGAAGGAGGCGACGGAAAGCCATCTGATCAAAATTCACTTCCCTACCAAAAACTCTGAAGCCCTGTTTCCAGTATTTGCAATGGAGCATGCTACGCAGTTTATATATGGGAACAGGAATAGTATCCCTTATTTCCTGAGAGCAATGTCCATGGAGGCATCTATAAAGGATGGAATGTGGTTGGAGAGATTTTTCAATGAGGCGAATGGCTTCGGACTGTATTGTTACGTCCACTAGGGAGGAATACTCGAAGCGTCGTCTCTTGTTTCTTTTACGCTCGAAATCGGGTGTGCTCTACAGTGAAAATATGATTTACTTTGCCTATTCATGTATCGAAAACTGTATGATTTAGCATCTGTGATTGTAGTTGAATGCTGTACGTTCTGGTTTTGGTCACTCCACCTATTTAGCTTTAGGCATAGCTCACTACTCCGGTGGTTTGAGCACTCTTGGTGGGCGTACTATAGCTCACTCACGGTCAGCTGAGCTGCACTGGTGAGCAATGAATCGAATGTTGGTAATTAATACTCAAGGCAATGTCTCCGATCTCTGCTACGTTTGAAATCCAGTGTGATGTGGCATTTCTTATGTTGAATCGCATAGGATTCGATAGTCATTGAAACGTTCAATGGGAAATCGTTCGTAAATTGACCAGTTGTTATTCTCCACTACCAATGCATTGTTTCCTTCCTCAATCGATTCAGTTCTCTTTTGAGCAACCTGCTACGAGCTGTCTATTTGTTATAAGCAGATTCAGAAGAAAGGCAACAGAAAGCTGAGAGAGAAATTAACGACACTATGAAAAGCAGAAAAGAGAGTGACACTCAAAGAGACGGTAATAATTGTAATTTTATTCAGTATTCTACCGAGATAAATGCTCTTTGCTGCTTGTACAAGCACTTGCTTTACAGGAGAGAGCTTAGTTGGGTTCCTTCATTAACCGTTTTCAGAGTGACTTAAAGCATATCTCTCATCTTTGTCCGTGTATTTTCATTCATCACCAGCTGTCTGCTAGCTGCTGGGTGCAGTATGTTTCGAAGAGCAATATAGCAGTTCCGATTCCACCAAATTTTATCCCCTTATGAAAGTGACTCCTGAGAGACAGTGGTATCCAATCGTCGGTCAATGGGATTGACAGTCATTTTGTGTTTTCTCCACTGTTGGGCTCAAGTGAAGTATTCAAGCAACACTCTATTTCACGGGTATAAATCGCCTTCTTTGTAGAACTTTGCGTTCGTCTTAAAGACCTCGAAAAGTTGAACAAGAATCTGACGTCAGAGAAATCCAGCCTCGAATCGGAATTAGAGGCATTTAGGGATAAGATCAACGTATCCAGTAAAGAGCTGAATGATGTACACACACAAAGGAAGAAGACGATGGAAGAGTTTAGCGATCTTAATGACAAGCTAGCCGAGGTTCGCTCGCAAAAGATCAAGTTGACTCGTCTTGTCCGCGAGAAGGAAGAAGAAATAGGTTAGTAAAATCGTGCTGTTAGATTTGATTTTTAATGCTTTCTACCTAGCTTTCAAATGTAGTTTTAGGACATTGGAGGACTATGCTTGTCAAGCAGTGTTCTGGTCCTTTCTCATAATGGGACGTCATGTCAAGATTACTACGATTCATGAATCATAGGGTGGAAACTCAGAAGCTTTTTGCCATTTGAGCAGAAAAGAATTGATGTATTGGTGCTCGTAGTTGGTTTATTCCGTATAGTGATTTTATCCTTGTGTTTTGAATTTCAGAAAATGCAATGAGCAAAATGGACCAGTCGAGACAAGATTTACGTTCCTCTGAAAAGAAGCGAAGAGAGGTAGTTATTTGACTAAAAGCTCTCTAGAATGTCAAATTTAGAGATTGCAGGAACTGTTAAATTCTTCTCTGTTATTCCTTTCTTGATTATTTATTCCGTCTTTTTTTCATAGCTACTGGCACAAGTCGAAGAGCTGCAGGCGGATTTTAACAAGGAGCAGAAGATGAGAACGAAAAGCGATCAGGTTTCTATCCTCTTTTTACGTCATTTTTCCTTATAGAGTGCCATGGCCTCTTTTTGATGCGTTTTAGTCAAAGAGGAAGATGCTCAACGATGGCATGTCTTACAAAAAACTTTTTTTCGCAACAAATGTTGCAATTTTAATCATCCACGCTAATTTATTCCATTAGTGATTGATTTTTTCACACGTTTTCAATAATCCCAGGCTCTGGCAGAGTTTATATAAACTATTAAAAATATTGTGAAAATTCCTCAATTATTGTTTTGTTCAATGTGAATCTTATTTCTATTACCAGCAAGTGCAACAGCTTCAAGAAAATTATGATCAGTTGCAGGTAGGTATTAGAATTTTTGTATGAGATTTGACCGTTTTTAGTTAGATTTTTGAAGGCTGTTTTCATAGTAAACTGTCTTCAAAGTCTCCCATTAACCGCTAAACATTTACTTTTCAGAGCAAGCAATTTAGTGGTAAAGTCACCTTGAATCAATCCTCAAGCCAAGATGCCGAAAGAGAGCTTTCAAGGTGTTTTGAATATTTCTTTGAAATTGAACTATTTGATAATTCAATTCCAAGATGCCACTTGGTCAGCCACACATTAGTTAGTTTGCTCATTCAACTCAGTCTCTTATCACCTCAGTTGAATATAAAGTAAGATGGTAATACCAGAGTCCCATCTACATCACACAATCTACATCACTTAATCACGCTGCCAGTAAATAAATGTATAGATTCACTTGGGTACTTGGAGAAAGGACGTGTTTCTATGAGTCGTATCTGTGAGAATATGCTAGAACAGGATAGATAGCTACCAATATGAGTCACTGCATTATGATGTCGGGCGACGGGCTCCTTTTATGTGCTACACGTAAATATTTACTGCTGGATGGACGGATAGCGGGCATCCAGGACTAGGATTAGGTGTAGCTCGAACCGGGGACCTTCAGCCAGTAGGGATGTGCTCTAACCTGATCTTATCTCTCTATCCTCTTAGCTGCTCGCTTTCTTCTTTCTTCCTTTGTTGGGGCTTTGTATAGGTCATCATGGCCTTTCCTCAACATAACCCACTAAAAAAAAAAAAAAACCACTGTGCCGACTACCCTATGTAGCCAATCAAGGGTGCAAAATGCGTCTGACCATTTGGAAACGATTCTAAGGATTTTGTTGACAAGAGCTTTGGTAATTTATTGTGTATGTAGGTTGAAAGGAGAAATGGACAAATTGAAAGATGAACAAGAAGGAACGATAACCAAGGAAAGAGTTAAATTTTCAAAAGAAATGAAGGTAGGTTATATTTAAGGCTTCCTTTCTTGTCTTATGAATTTGATTGTGTAAGTAACTTGCATCTACAAAACTTTTGTGAATAATGATATTCCTAGAATTAGCTATGCCTCTTTTTTTACTAAATGGTAGATGGATGGATGGATGGATGGATGGATGGATGGATGGATGGATGGATGGATGGATGGATGGATGGATGGACGGACGGATGGACGGACGGACGGACGGACGGACGGATGGATTGAAAGATAGGTAGTTAGATAGATAGGCATATATAGATGGATAGACAGATAGATGGATAGACAGATAGATAGATATATAGGTAGATATATAGATAGATAGATAGATAGATAGATAGATAGATAGATAGATAGATAGATAGATAGATAGATAGATAGATAGATAGATAGATAGATAGATAGATAGATAGATAGATAGACTGATATAGATAGATAGACTGATAGATAGATAGACTGATAGATAGATAGGTAGATAGATAGATAGATAGATAGATAGATAGATAGATAGATAGATAGATAGATAGATAGATAGATAGATAGATAGATAGATAGATAGATTATTTCTACATGTTGTCATTTCTACAAGAATCCACAAGTAATTTTTCTCTCATTTTTTTCATCCCATTCGTAAAGGGTAATTTTTATCAACATTTGATTGAATAAAAGCGCAAATCTCTTTGTCGATAGGAGCTAAAAGCACGCTTAGCTGAAAGCGAGGGAAATTCAGCATCGTTGGAGTCTGAGGTGATTTTCTTCTCAGAATTTGTTAGCATTTGTATGACAAAGCTTTTTGCAATCCATTCAAGCGATGTCTAGTAGCATCATTGATCTACTGTTATTACCTATTACATTAAACTGGTATGAAGATGTTGCTACGTAAGTTGCTGTTAGACCAGTGGATGTTCTGTTAGATTAGTGAATTCCTTTTAAACATGGAGCTCTTTAACAAGGGAACTCATAACAGCAAACATTAAAAGGAAAAGCTCATTTGTCTGATTGCTGTGTACTTTAAACTCTTCGATCGCACATTTATTAACGGGGTCTATGTTAGTGGCAGGCAAAGCGCATTTCATTCACAAGTTAAGGTCTATTTTTTGCTTCATCAAGAACTTTTTGTGCTCTGTGAACAGAAATAAGATCGACTTCATTCCATGTTTTCAATTCACTTCATTTACTTCATTAAAGTTCAATCTTGTTTTATAGGTTGCTAATCTCAAGGCGAAACTCGAATCAGTTAGGAAGGAAAGGTTAGTTTTTTAATGCCGTTGCATCCCGTTTCATCTGTTTTGGCTGATTGTTGATTAACTCCATTGGACCACTCTTCTCTTCATTTTATTTAAAAGTGAAGTGAAAGCGTATTTTTTGTTAATGATAATAGAAATTTGTCACCGACCATGTCAGCTAAATAACACTAAGAATGAAGAGAGTTGATAAATCTACAGCTCAAGATGTGGTAGTGACATGGCTTGGTCACATCGATGATCATAGTTGCTTGAAGTCATATGATTCTGTAACCTTATGATGCATAAAACATAGGGATCTTGATATGACGTCACATTAGGACAATGGACCAGAACATTCGTTGATAAGCACAACTATCTTAAGATCCTTTTCCTGATGCCCTGTGCAAGGTTTTGTAATGCGGAAGTGGAAATGCGAAAGCTAGCCCTGTTGTTAAGTTTAATATCGAAATGAAATGATTAATTTGAGATGGATTGAGGGTGACTGAGTTGTTGTCTGTTTTTATTGCAGCACAAATCATGACGAAGAATTCATCGCAGAATTACGCAAACAAAGCGATCGAGATAAGTCTTTGTTAATGGACGAGAATAGGAAACTGACCAATGAAATTGAAAAGGTTATACCGATTTCATCCAGTATTTGTTTGACGTTTGATTAGGATGGAAATATTTGATTACAAGAGGGATGCCATTGTGCCAAATCTTCACAATGGTTTGAAGGGCAATTCCTCTCGATTCTTCACCGATTTCAGTGCCTTTTATACGTCATCATCATGATTATTAATTTTGGGATGTTTCTTTTCCCTGCCTTCGTTACTTTAGTGATTGTTGTTCCTTTTTCCACAGCTAACCCTCAAGGTAGACAAAGGAAACGCTAAGCAAAAGCAGTTGGAAGAAGAGCTGAGGGATTTTGCGGAGAAGCGAGAAGCAGTTACCCACTGGGAGGAGCAAATAGCTGAAATCATTCAATGGTAGGGGCTGTTTTAAGTTTATGGCTTTGTGCAAAAGCGTACGAAGTATTAGCCCATACTTGGTAGTTAGTTTAACTGAGAATTGAGATGCACTTTGCGTTCATCTAGGATTCACGATTACAGTACAGCATACGCCACATGGCAAAAAACTGAAGTAAATCTGAAACACGCTCTAAATCCACCCGTTTGAAATGAAAAATCTCATGAACGTTATCTTCGTTCCTCCCTTACTTCATTTCTTGCCTTTTTGTGTTCTTTCTGATATCTGAATTTAGGCTTAAAGGCACTGAGAAGGTATGCTTATTAGGTATTGCCCTTGCACTTCCTCTCGATATGACCATACCTCGTGACTTAATTGCCTGTATTGCAGATGGTTAGCGAATCCCCTCAGTCTAAGTGAATTTTCTAAGTCTAAGTGAATGCCAAGTTTCAGTTAGGGCTCAAATCGCTTGCTGTATGATCAATGAGTAAGTTCTCACCCATGAGACATCGTTACCTTTCATCCCCCTTCAGATTGAAAGGCTTTTCTCTAGACTTTATGTTTTGAAGTATAAAGATTTGCGTTTTTCAATAGGGTGAGCGATGAGAAAGATGCACGTGGCTATTTGCAGGCCTTGGCCTCAAAAATGTCGGAAGAACTGGAGAATCTAAAGGTGTCTGGACTTGCCAGTGGCCCCGGTGGTGTAAGTGAAAATATTTTGAAGAGGTTTTTTAAGTTGCAATCGAACTATGACTGCAGTGTCAAAGTATTGTATCCAAGGAATTTGGTAGGCAAAATAATTACAAGGAACTAATCGCTGCTGACTTTTTCGTAGTATGTCAATAATCAACAATTCATGTGTAGTCAAATAGAATTTGGGTCACGTTAGAGGGTTTGGGACCATCAAGAAAAAAGAATTTAACATTCTCTGGACATCAAATGAAACAGAAGATGACCAAAGCCATTCTGCAAGGAATATATTAAGGGAGAAGGCACCCTGGAAAACCTGCAAAAATATGGATAGACAATGCACGAGGGGCTGGACAGGCTTGATAGTAAGGGCTGCATACCATCCTGCAGAGGAGAGAACGGAGTGACGGTGGGCGATTGCCGTGTATGGGGGCAACAAGGGTCCTTTGGATTATGGTTATTGTTGTTGTTTATGGTGATAATGATGATGACAATGATGATGATAATGACGATGATGATGATGATGATAATGACGATGATGATGATGATGATGATGATGATGATGATGATGATGATGATGATGATGATGATGATGATGATGATGATGATGATGATGATGATGATGGTGATGATGATGATGATGATGATGATGATGATGATGATGATGATGATGGTGATGGTGATGACGATGGTGATGACGATGGTGATGGTGATGGTGATGGTGATGGTGACAATGATGATGACAATGATGATGACAATGATGATAATGATGATTATGACAATGATGATGATAATGACAATGATGATGATAATGATGATAATGATGATTATGACAATGATGATGATAATGACAATGATGATGATAATGATGATAATGATGATGATGATAATGATGATGATGACAATGATGATGACAATGATGATGATGATGATGATGATGGTGATGACCATGGTGATGGTGATGGTAATAGTGATGGTGACAATGATGATGACAATGATGATGATACTGATAACGATGACAATGATGATGATAATGACAATGATGATGATGGTGATTATGGTGATTATGGTGATTATGGTGATTATGGCAATGGTGATAATGATGATAGTGACAATGATGGTAATGATGATAATGATGATGGTGAAATGATGATAATGATGATAATGATGATTATGACAATGATGATGATGATGATTATGACAATGATGATGATGATGATTACGACAATGATGATGATGATGATGATGATGATGATGAAGCTGGTAGCGAACGTGGCGCTCAATTTTACTTTTAAGAGGAATTAATGGTTTCTCAGTTGGTAATCTTCATTGGTTCATTGAAAAATACCCATAATCTCTCATGCGTACAATTCTTTAAGTTGACCAAACATTTTCATCTCAATATTTCTTAGACCAAAAACTGGCAAACACGTAGATCACAGAGACTTGATAAACAAGAACTGCTTTCGCTGCAAGCCAACTTGAAAATGGAAGTGCAAGCGAAGAATCATTTGAGCGAGGAACTGAATAAAGTAAAAATGGCTCGAATCGAAGCTGAAAGGTCAGTTCTTATTTTTAAAGTCCCCAAAAGTTCTGGGAATAGTTGCGACTGTTTCAAAAAGGCGTTTGAATTTCGTATTTATTTTCAAAGTATTCCCTTTCGATTTATTGAGAAGACACCCTTCTTAACTTTAAAATTTGCTAAGGAGGTCCTGAAATGTTAGGAACGATAAGTTTTTGTTCGAATTAACCTTGTTAGCCAACACTACCCAATTTTTTGTAAAGAAAGGACTGGATTGACCAATTAAGCCTCTTACTATGTATTGGTTGCTTTTGTCTATTGTGGGCCTTCATCGCACTCTTCTTTCGCCCACACACGCACTCGCATATGTGCTTATTGACCTTAAAGACAGTTCCCTTTAGATGTTAATGCTCATGTTCCTACAGGAAGTTAAGCGAGAGGGACAACGACCTGCAATCAGCAAAACACGAGCTGGAAAATGTCAAATCTGAAAACGAAAATTTGAAGGCAAAAGGTGCGTGTTAATTGCGATCCGCATTTGAATTGTTTTTTACTGAACATCCTGTACTCATCTAACAAAACTAAAAAGTGAAATTGCATTTTTCATTTAAGTTTTCCCGCTTTGAAGTCATACTTTTTTGAAGTGGCAGGGCAACTTTCTTTTTTGAAAAAAAGTGGGACCCCAAATGCATGCGTAGAATACTTCTAGCTTACTCACTTCCTTTGTCGGAGTGATTTCATTTGCTTGTTATTCAAACGCTCTCAACGAATACTTAGCTACATGATCGAGACACGTTTGCTTATTAGTATTTTTTCCATGCATGATAGTAGGAGACAACCCAGTGCCCCAACGGCCACAGGGCTACGGGTATGACCTGACCTGACCTGACATGACCTGACCTGACCTGACCTGACCTGATAATGTCTAGCAGCAATTTGACCCATTCTACCCGACCCATCGACATTCGAAATAATTTATCAATCTTTCAAGTATACTCCAGTTTGTTCTACCAATAGAGTGATTCTCTTTGCTCCAATGTTGGCGTATTTACGTCAGTAACTGTTATGTATTATGTCTTGTTAATTCTTTTCGTATGAACTTGTGGCGTAACCCGCGGTAACCTTAAGTTCAAGCTGGTTTCCGTATCGTTAATCTTCATCTGTTTTCGAATGACTCATATCTTCAATTTTCAGCGAAAGCTTCACTTATTCTGAGGGCAAAACCTTTCCCAAATGGCGTCTCTTCGATACCCCCTTGAATTTTTTTTTCTGCATTTAATTTTATTTTATCTATCGCATTTTCATCTTACTTCTTGAATTGTCAGCAACTGGTCCAAATAACCAGTCAGCTCCTCGATTTTCGCATCATTAAGTATATAAACCTAACAGCTGCTCAGCGCGTCAGTCAATCAATCGATCAATCAGTAATGATTATAATTCAACCCACATCTCACACAGCTTTCTACTCTACTCATCTCGCAAACCACCTCTTTCAATTTTAGGTGCACACGGAGATCTCCCTTTCTTGACATTCTTTCAAAATTCTGGTAACCAGAGTTTCGATCTTTCAATGGTAAGTACGACGATTCTTTGTCAGACTCGTTATCTTGATTTGTTTATGACAGCAGTTGTTCTTTTTTTACAATGCAAGCCTATATAACTAGCTAATTGTCACCACCATTATCAATCATCATCCCCACTACCATCCTCATTGTCATCATCATCATCATCATCATCGTCGTCGTCATCATCATCATCATCATCATCATCGTCGTCATCATCATCATCATCATCGTCGTTATCATCATCATCATTATCATCATCGTCGTCATCATCATCATCGTCGTCATCATCATCATCGTCGTCATCATAATCATCATCATCATCATCATCATCATCATCATCATCATCATCATCATCATCGTCCTCATCATCGTCGTCACCATCCTCACAATCATCACCATCACCACCATCATCACCATCATCACCATCATCACAATCATCACCATCATCACAATCATCACAATCATCACAATCATCTTTATGATTAAGGTTATTGGCAACAATTTAATTTACTTAGGAAGGAATAATCACTGTCGTAAATGTTTTGCTCGGACTGCCTTTTCGTTTTAATACAAAATCGAGGCTGATTTTAGACTTTCAGACTCGGGTAATAAAGCTAGGGGAAAGAAGCGATCGATGTTATGATTAGACAAAAATGTGAACTCTTGAACTCGGTAGCTTCGTCTCTTTTTCATCGTTTTCTTGTTCCAATTTTGTCTCTCTATAATTAACTGCTACTACTTCTGAGCATAACAAAAATCAAAGGCAGGGCTCTAAAAAGGTTTCTTCTCAGTAAGTAGATTTATGAGATAGTTTCCAGTTTCCTTCCTCAGTATAAGTATAAGTGCTTTTATTGTGAATCATGTAGGATTCGAACCCACTGCCTCTGCGTAACCGCTCCACCGTGGCACGGCGATTCTTCTGCTCTTAGATATTATGACCAGCAATTGTTTGCTCTTATGAGAATACGACCCTTCTGCTTGCAGAAAGCATTAAAACTTTTTCATCCCATTTCATCTGAACTCCGACTGGTTTGCACCGTAGGACAATGAAACAGACGATTCGTTTGAGTCCACTTCGAGATCGAATAGCGTTAGCACCAAAAGAACTTCTTCGGAGCCGCAGAATTCAGTTTCACCTCAAGCAGCCTCACAGCCAGAACGAGCAATGACAACTACAGCAACAGCAAGTGCACCGGTTTGTTACTGAAATTTTTCCTTGCAATGAAATACTCGTTATACTTTTAATGCACGGTATTACTGTGAAAATGCGATCACTCAAAGGGCTTTTTTATCGAAGCGACGATGCACTCCTATACAATTTTTTTAACTTGCCTTTTTTAGACCATCACTTTTCAGCAACTCGAAATTACGATAAGTCAAAGTTTCGCCATTTCAGATCGATGATGCTGTTCTGTAAACAATCTTTATCATTTCATTGATCTTTGAAGATGTTTTTTAGCGCAAAGTGCATAAGTTTGTTGCAAAGACATACCCTTCGCCAACAAAGTGTCATCATTGCATGTCAGTTATGTTTGGGCATGTCAGGCAAGGAATGATCTGTGACAGTGAGTTTCTTTGAAATCTTGCTTGACTTTATTAACTTTGGAAACAATGGATGCGACCATTGTGAACGATTTGTTTTTGAAGCAGATATTACGATTGTTCGACGCGAATCGGTCGGCTCCAATGGTAGGGTCGTATCTTACAGTTCCGAGAATGCACAAGTGAACGAAGGATCAAGATGCTCAATGATCATGGTTTAAACTCGTAAACAAATGGATAATCCTTTTTAAGTTTTAGCGGTTGTCTTCATAAAAGTACGCTTGTCTACTCTTATACCTCAGATTGTTTGTGATAGTGTGTTTGTTTACTCTTATACCTCAGATTGTCTGTGATAGTGTATTTGTCTACTCTCGTGTATGAATTGTAATACTATGCAGCCATCCTGCCGTTCTCTTAGCTACTACAGAGCATTCATTCTTTTCTTGTTAACTGCATATATTATATGCATACATTTGCTGCATGTATTAGCTGCATATGCGATTTGCAGACATTTGAATTAGACCATACCTCATCATGACATTATAACATGTCGCCTCAATTCGTTTTCCACTGATCATCTTCATTTCCAATTATCTTTATGTTTTCAGCGTGTGGCTACTCCTGCCACGTCAGATGTACTGTTGATGCTCCACAAACTTGCCCCGTGCCACAGAATCTTCGTAAGTTTCCACTCGTATTATTTCCTGTACATGTGTCCACATTTGTATACATCTCTTTATGTTTCTCAATTCTTATTTGTTACTTCGTTCTCAATCGATTCTTGCTAAACAAATTTGGTTTTCTTCCATCATGTCTTCATGCATATGGTTTTGATTTTACTTTTCTACTTTTTGCCTGCTTGCTGATTTACACTGATTCAGTTGTTTGATTGATATAGATCGTTATTAATTCTAATGGAAGCGTTCAAATCTCTTTCTGCTTAGTTAGATATCAGACTTTTCTGCGACGTTGTTTTCTTTGTTGACATAGTTGCAATAAGCATTTGGCCTGTCATGCTTTCATGTTTATTGCCTCTGCATTTTAGTTGATCCTCAGGCCCTACCGAATGTGTCACCGCAAGTGCTTTACTGTGCTGTTCTTTTTCAGTTACAAACAGACCTCTGGGTATTGACCCGAAAAAAGGTACTGGGACTGCATATGAGAGTTTCGTCAGGGTGAGGAAACACGTTTTTAATTTCACTTTTGCTGAAAGTATTTGCTTGGATCTGAAGAGTTATCCTGCTCTTTGGCAGCTAGCTATAGGTAATAAACCCGTGAAGATTCCAACCAAACCCGTAGCCCTAGCCCGTAGCCGTAACGCTTAATTTCGCATCGAGTTCATTCCACAGCGTGCATAATTCCCGCGATAGTGCAGCCATAGAGGGTACAGTTGCCTTGTCCACATCTGCTCATTTCCAACTCTCAATCAATTTGAAAGCAATCATCGAGATAACTGAATGATTTTTTAGGTTCCCAAGCCAGGTGGAGTGAAGCGAGGCTGGATGAAAGCTTTTGCGGTTGTTTGCGATTTCAAGATTATTTTGTACGATATAAGTGGTTATGCTCAAGTCTCAAATACAATGTTACAAGTCATCGATATGAGGTGAGATGAGAATTTTCATCCGTTCTGAGCTAATAGTTGCTATAACCATGCAGGTGTATTTGTCACCATCCTTCCTGGCATGCTTTTTTGATTTCCTTGACTGGATTTAGACGCTACCTCGCAAAGTTTCCCTCTGTGCTGAATGCTTCGGGTTCCTTTCTGTCTCTGGGTGCCCTCCGTCCACCCACCTAGCAATAGATCTGTTTTTGGTTTAGAGCACCCTGAGTAAAGTGTAGCCGTCGATGTCCAGGGACACCAACGTGGGAACAATGCAGAAACCTCCACGTTGGTGTCCCTGGATATCGACCAACCGCCAAAAGTGATCCCAACTCATATTTGTCGGCTCGTAACCGATTCTGCAGCCACTTTCCCTCAAAGCATATTTGAGGGAAAGACTCGATGAAGAGTCCAGTGTGGCCAGGAAAGGAACTAACCAACCTAACTCACAATGTCGTGGATCAGGACGCGGTATCTCTCTAGCAAAATGCGTCCATACGCACTTCTCGAGTGTGGAAATTGATTTGGATTTATTATGACGACACACTTTGGAATGTGCTAATGACTTATGTATTGCCTTTTAGGGACAGCGAATTCACCGTTAGCACAGTCACAAAAGCTGATGTTATTCACGCCAACGAAAGGGATATTCCTTTTATATTTAAGGTTCGTATGTTGAACAGAAAGCATTTCTTGCTGTTATTTCATTCAAGTGGGGTCACTTGCGCATGCAGGACTTCACCATTCGCTTCATATATAGTCTGGCTTGGGCGGCCACGCCATTTTGCAGTCGGATGCCCCACCCTTCACCAACCCTATCCATTTACCGGGCGAGGTTACGGCACTAAAATAGATTTCATATTTCATGTCCACCGTCAGTGACGCAGTTCTTAAAACAGGGAAGTTGTCTTTTTTTCTCGATGGAGCCATTGGTATCTGCCTTTCATCTTCGTTTAGCCTTTCTCCGCACGTTTCCTCGTTCATAAAACGGATTCACTTGATCTTAGGCCATTTGATAGACATGAAGTTGCTTTTGATTACATCTAGATCACCATGTCAGAAATAAACCAGCCAGAGACGATTTGCAGCCAACTGTTACTGGCAGAAAATGAAGGCAACGCAAGGAAATGGGTGTCCTTACTTCAAGAACTTAAGAAGGTTCTGGAGAAAACAGAGGTGTCTGAAAATAAGGTATTTTCATAAGCAACATTGACGTCAATTAATAGCTAGAGATTTTCACCCGAAGGAAAAATCATTTTTAGGTATCATACCGAAAATATTGTAACTGATTCAAGAATTGAACTTGAAGAGTTGTAAGAAGCTGCACAGCATGCTTGATTTGAAGCTTGGCAGAAAATAGAGACACAGGTGTGAGCTTTTTCTAGGGAAGTGGATTCTACAAGTTTCTTTCCTTTCACCTCGTCGCAGTTGGCGTGTTTTTTATCGTGAACGGTGCAGGATTCGAACCCACAGTCTACTAGCTATATGTTCGCTCCCTTGAGTCGCTACACAACGGCGCCAAGGTTCCCTAAGGATGCGATGTCTATGTTGCGTTTTAATATGTTCGGCGCCGAGCCACGTATGATAGTGCTCACTGATTTGCTCGTTTTTCATTGCGCTCTCATTTTCGAGGCTGTTTAGTACGAATTCAGTCTTAATTCTCATATTTGCGATTCTTACAGCACAAGTTTAATATTAAGGAAGTTTGCGATGCCTCAGACCATGCCGTGGTGAAAATGACGCAGTGTGCTGCAATCGTTGGTGGGTCACTCCTCTTCACTTCAAATCATTGAAATTTATTTTTCATATGTTGTTTTAAATGCATTCTAAACGATATAGAAGATTCCCAAGATGATGTCACGAGGAGTATCGAAGTGTATAAAAACTCTGCGACCAAAAAACAATGTGCAGATTGAAAAGCTAATGCTGCACCGTTGTACCGCTTGTTGCATGCGGTTGACAGAAGTAGAGGTAGTGTAGTAAACCCTGTCTAATTCTAACTCTCTGGGGGATGGTAAAAATGCTCGAATTAGCAAAAAGTTTGAATTACACTACACGAGTTCGAATTAGGCAGAGTTGATTGTCGAGAGAGACGATTCTTACAAAAGAATCGTATCAAAGCAGACGCTTTTAGAGCTGAAGATATAAAATTCACAAGATCATGATTAAGATTATGAATTGCCACATTCCCCCTTAAGTTCCACTTCATTCTTTTTCCCTTTCCTTTGTAACATCTTTTATCTCTGCCTCGCGTCATGCTAATCCTTTCATTTTTCTGCTATAGTTCCACAGTAATTTTCTACGTTGCCTTGCAGATTCAGAGAAACTTGTTTTTGGAACAGAAGAGGGTCTCTTCTCTCTGGATATGACTGCAAAACAAGACGGTAAACGTGCTATTTCTGTCAAGTTCTTACCATTGCTTTGATTTTAAAGACTTCTTTTTTTGTTGTGAACAATTGTACTTGTCCGATGGACAGCGAAATTGTAATCAGTAACTTCCTCTGTGATGCACGACGCTTAGCTAGCATCATCAGCACTAGCATAAACAAAATTTTACCAAAGTTTTGTTTTTTTAAAAATTTAGCCCAATATAAAGATTTTTTACCAGATTAACCCTGTGAAGTAATAAAGTAGCGACAAGATAAGGATCCACTCTTTTGAGATATTGGCTTGGACCTCTCAAATTGTATCATAATCGTCATTGTTATTATCATTTGGATAAATGATTTCCCAAGTATTATGTCAGGCCTTTTTTAGATTTTTTCGTTTCTTCATCGATTGCTTTCCTTTCGAATGTAAATTCTGACATTTACTTTCCTAATGGGCATCGAACCGAAGACTTAATCAGTTTTCCTGAAGACGGCCTTTCAGCAGTAATTTTTTCATTTTTTGTTTGTAGAACAAAATTAGAATTCACATCACGATGAATTATATTCAATCCATTTGCAGTTGATTCTCTCATGATGCTTAAAATATTTTTCTTTTCGAATTTATCGAAACGAAACCTCCATTGCAGCTGTTACGAAAATTGGTGACACAAGGAAAGTCTTTCAAGTGGAAGTGATAACAGAAGAGCAGCTAGTCGTCGTCATTTCAGGTACATTGCTTAACAACATTGCATAACAACATTGCATAACAACATTGCATAACAACATTGCACTTGCCATTGCTTATTCATCGCTCACACGACGCTAATTAGTGAAGTGATGCCACATTTACTCAGCACGTAGCTAATGATCACGCTGCTATGGCATGCTACTGATTGCACAGGCCTTCTTTTCTCCATGTACTTCTTCGTGTAAGTTGCATGATTTCCTCTTGTTTTCGCTCGCCAGGAAGAGGAAGGCATGTGAGGCTGTATCCACTAGTCGTTGTATCCGGCCATGATCTGGAACCGATAAAAATTCCAGAGACAAAAGGTAAGTTCATGTAACGTGTCAGAGGTCAAGGTAATTTGATAATAACTGCCAAAGGTCTAGGAAAAGGTGTAAATGCAGACCTGTAGGTCAAGATAGTTTCATGTTTAATGCGAAAGTTCACGGAAAGCTGTCAACCGTGTTCATCCACTAAGATTTGTCAAGAAATTTATATTGCATACCATCATCAGACGTTGTCTAGTATGTTTCCTACATAGCATGCTTCGTGTTTTCTACGGGCCATGGTACAGTGAATGGATTCATAGCTTGAAGTGTAAAGTGTGGAAAGGGAGGGGTCTTTCTAGCAAGATGTTTCTAAATGCCTGTATTGAGTTTGCGGCTTAGCTTTACATGACTCTATTTACAGATTAGACCCATTCATAATGTACATCGATGTTTTGTGTCTTTGGTTAACTTTAAAGTGTGTTTTCCATTCGACATTTAAGCCGTCACTTTCTCATGATCTCACACAACCGATTGCAGACGACATGCAATGTTATGGCATAACATAACATTTAAAGGCTGCATTTCAAAGGCAATATTGAGGAATGTTGGAGATTGTTTTCGTCAATTAATTTGGTATGCTAATTGACGTCAAATCCCCTTTTAGGAGCAATGCTCTTCGCAACTGGCACCTTCAGACAAGGCAGTGCAACATGCATGTGTGTGGCTACTAAAAAGCACGCATTCCTTTACGAGTTGAACAGAACGAAAGGAAGACACAGAAAATTCAAGGTAATACTGAATGCTACTCAGGAGACTTCGAGCAATTTCACCATTGGCGGAAGTTGGTCATCGTAAATAGGTTCCGAAAATTGTTCATTTTAGATTTGTTTCTAGATGATGTATCCCATGTATAAACAGTCATTGGCATTCCCAGTGCCCGTTTCAAGTACGGTTGTGTATTATGTGAATAAGTAGCAGTAATTGTCAGTGAATTTCAGTGCTAAGACATTTCTTTTGCTCTACAGGACTTCCCGTTACCTTTCTCGGCTCAATGGACGTCTGTGTCCGAAGGGA
Source organism: Pseudorhiza aurosa (assembly GCA_964026355.1). NCBI lineage: Eukaryota > Metazoa > Cnidaria > Scyphozoa > Rhizostomeae > Lychnorhizidae > Pseudorhiza > Pseudorhiza aurosa. The sequence continues at coordinate 5,760,619 of OZ032121.1, forward strand.
AAGTTATCCTTGGTTACCCTTCTGGTTTTTCATCGTTGGATATTCATAACAACAACTCACAACTTCAAAGTAAGCATTTTCCCTCAACCCAAACCCTTCTCAGCGTACAACCCAAGGATATGTATGAATGCGTCAGGCATTAGCTTTTGTCAACGTAGCTTGAAGTTGACCCATCATGTCATCACCACAATCGCCACCACAATCGCCACCGACACCGCCACCGCCTCTAATCGGAGGTGCTTGCTTGGACTGCCAATCAAATGGAATTCGACCAAAGTAACGTCACCATGCCGCCTCTCTCCATTCTTGATTTTGCAACTCAGTTAGCAAAAGCAATTCAACTGGTGTTTCTTCTTTTTTTAGAGTTGATTAACCCAGAAGACCAGACTCTCAGTTTCATATCGACAATGAATTCCGATGCGTTACTTGCAGTGGAAGTGAAACACAACGAATTTCTTCTCTGTTTTGCCGGTACGATGCATTTACAGCCACGAAATTCTTTTTTCCCATGTTCATATGCTGTCAGTTCGAAATTTAGTGCGTATGAGTATAACCTGCCGAGTTTGTATGCAAGAGAAGCTTAAATACAATCGCTACACCCCTCTGGTCCACTTTCATTATATAAAACTTCCGATTCTTCCGATTGAAATGCTTTAAAAGGCAAATGCCAATATAATGAAACGCAGAGAAGCACTAATTTTCTCTTTCACAACCCGACCTCCATGAGTAATCTTGAAGTTTGTATGCGGGAAGTATTTAGCTTGCCAAATCGAAAAAGCGAGTAGAGTGGTCCTTTTTGGTTTTCTTTCCCTCTACCTTCTGTCTTACTGAGGTCGTCAATGAACTGCTTTGTACTCTTCCTCCATAAACCGCAACTCATTAGTCTGTTTCCTCAGAGCTGATGGTTGGAATTTTGATAACTGAATGCCCCTCTTCTTGCCAGCTCTGTCATTTTTTCGTGCATGGGACTGCTCCAATCTTCACTGCTTTGTAGCTTCCAAGCCCCTGGATTCATCTGTGTTCCCAGCCTGGCAACGGGCAACGTTCTGTCAGTTCCTTTGGCTGTTGCTCGTATGAATGACAATGTTGGCATAGTGTTGACATTTGCCGACTTGATTTTCTGATGCAGAATATTAATTATGAGTCCCGTTCCAAAGACTTTCTGCCTGATTTATGAATTTTGTTCTCAGCAATCAATGGCTGAATTTTTCGTTTGTTGTAGAGCTTGCGTTTTACGTGAACGAAAGAGGATTCAGATCACGACAAACTGAGATTGCATGGCCAACACCCATCACTCATCTAGGTACCTTAAAACAATCAAATAATCTCTATCGAATTCAGTTGACAGTAAAGGAGAATTCAATGTCTTCTGGTTTCTGCGATTACATTATATCTCGTCTGCCAGCAGGGGATGTCTCATTTTGTGCAGGACTCCCTCCGCAAGTCCTTCCATTGACGCGGGATAGAGACAGACACCAGGAGTCTACTTGATGGAACCCCCTGTGGCTGGGCTAAGACGACTCTTGTTGTTATTATTGCTACTTCATTATTCCGTTTTGTTCGTTCATGACATTGTATCAAGATGGTTGTCATTTATTAGCCTTGAGTTATTCACGTCAACCTTAGATAAAGAATTTATTACTGTTATTATTTCTCTTTATTGATTCTTTTGGTACCAAATTTTGGTAGATATTATCAGACGAATCATCGTCTCGTTGTTTTTCCGCTTTGCAGCATATTCCGCTCCACATCTTGTTGTGTACAGTGAAAGAGGTATCGATATTTTCAACGCTACGTCCGCTGAATGGCTTCAAACGCTATCACTGAGAAGGGTATGTTTCAAGAAATCATTCAGATATTGGGCATTGCCTATAATCATCAATTGTTTAGGAGTCATGATGGATTTTTTACTTACATTGTTAATAGATACTGAGAAGCTTTTTGCTTATCGAGCGGCGTTCAAGTTCTTCCACTCTATGTAGCCACACCTCGTGATTCCTAGGCCTGGAATCTGGAATTGCAGAGTGCCGGTGACTCTCCTCACTCTAATGAAACCCACAGGCCACTCGGAATTATTGCTGTAGTTTCCACTCGAAATCAAATACGCTAAGCGGGATTGTATTAGTGATTAAAACGAACAAGTATTTCCCATTTCTGGAGACTTAAACAGTGAAAAGAAATATTCAGAACCATTTAGCGTATGCTTACCAAGCGATATTATTTCATTGGCCGCGTATCGTAAAATCATTCCTCTACGCCTTTTATTGAAACCCCTTTTGCAGCTGTCCTTCCAAAGTCCCAGTTGTTTCCAATTCTTTCGAAGGTTTCGAGTCTTGAAAAATTTCTTGCTTTGCGTTTTCAATCGTGGTTATTGTTTTATTTTCAGTGTCAGCCTCTTTGTCGCAATGGTTCTCTCAACATGTGCTCTGGTTTCGACCAACTTACTGTCTTGTACCTTCGAAACACAGAGTCAGAAGGTAAGCTGCTGGTCATCTTAACATTTATGTTTTCCGTGCTACTTCATTTCCATTGCTTGTCGGGGAAAGTATTTGTGAAATTTCATGAGAAATTTTCAAGAAATGGAGAATAAAGTCAACGCTGTTTGACTTTCTTCCACGACAACCGTTATATATAAAAAGAACTAAATTTACACGAGGGCCACTAAATAAGCCCTATTCTCTGAACAAAACCAACCAATAGCAGCGTAAAAAAAAACACGTGATTAAACTGAACCAATAGAACTCGCTAAAGTAAACAAAGAAAAATGAGAATATTCATAGAAAAGCATGGTTTTTTTACAGTATTCATGCTTTTTTCATTAATGCAGACAGGAAGGTGGTTCATTCTAAGCCGACAAGGATCGCATACAGAATACCCCTCCTGCTCTGACGTAAGATATTTGCGTCAGCGTCTGGCATTCCAGCCACAGTTATCTAAGAAATTATCACATTTGTAGAAAAATAGTAGTACTAGTACATAATTGTAGAAAAATAGTACTCGCACAGTTGAAGTATTCTACAACAGAAGTATCTTACCCATAATCAAATTTAATGAATATGAAAAGCTTCGGTATTACATTTAAATTTGCTTGTCTATGGCTTATTGATATAGAAATCATGTAATTTTTGACTCATAGTCTGTTTTATCAGACAGTTTGTCTTTCACTTATAGCAAAAGATCTATTGATATACTCGAACAAAGGGAAGAGGGCTGTTTCAAGGTACTTGAAGTTAAAGAAGAAGAAAGGTGCTTGGATCAAGCGAGACAGCATGAGAGCAGAAGAGGCTGATCTCAAAGAGAGATTAATTTCATTGCCCTCAGACTTCAGTCATGTCACGCACATGGGTCCAGGAGATGGTAAAATGATATTGAAGGACCTGCCCGAGGTATGTTCGTCAGAAAGGACTTTTAGCGTAATACGTAATACGTAATACGTAATGCGTGATACGTAATCTTCAAAATGCCGCGAGATGTATCAAATGTGGAAGGACTCGGGAATTTCTCATTGAAGTAATTTTCTATGCTGATTTACAGAGTAAAGAGCAAGCTCAAAACAGTCCAGGAGGTAAAGTTTATCGCAGTTTCTCTCAAGGCCCCCGTGCCCGGAAGATGCAGTCAGCAATGCCTCCTCCATCACGGTCATCAAGTCAGATTACTGCCGCTCAGAACAGACCATACAGCATGGCATACCAACCTTCAGACGGAGCAGATTCTAATGACAAGGATGGGTAAGGAATTCTCGTCATAAAGGGAACTGTTTTTGTCTTTCCTATGCCAAGTCTTTTGATAAAGCAAGAAGTTTTTTTTAGTGAATCATGCTAGGGAAGTGCCATGGTGGCCTATACAAAGCCCAAACAAAGGAAGAAAGAAGAAAGTGGAAAGTGAAAGGCTAAGAGGAGAGACCGGTCAGATCAAGTTTATTGATCTTAGATTTGAACGATGGCAAGCTGTAAGATTCAGGAAAGCAAGAAGTTATCATTCACTTTTCAGAAAGATAGTATTAGAGTGTTTGCTGAAATTTGGACACTGAGAAGCTTTTTGCTCATCAAGCAGTGTCCAGGTCCCTCCTCTCGATGTGACCACACCTCATGATTCCTACGCCTGGAATTACAGAGAGCTGGTGACTCTCCTCACTCTAAGTGAAGTTTGGCCGAGGTGGGACTCGAACCACTGAAGATAGCATCAATGCGCAAGAATCTTACCATTGAACTATCCTGACACCTTGACGTGGAATTTCGTTCCTTCATGCCAAAGTGATTTTATCCTGTCAAATGTTTCCTAGCCAACTCTCCTTAGAAGCCAATGTAGGGAAGGCTCAACAGTTAGGCACTTGCACACCGATCCTACGGTCGGCGATTCGAGTTCCATCTGGAACTTGACTTTTACTTTAAGAAGGGAGAGTTGATAGCTCTCTGTAATCCAAGGCATATGAACCACTGCGTGTGGTCACGTTGAGAGGAAAAACTAGCACACCTTTCAATATGTATGGTTTCTTAGTGTCGTCAAAACCTGCCTTTGAATGCCAGGTGGAATGGATAAAAATCTTACTGTAGTTAATTAGCGCTGCAAAAGAATTTATCAATTTTCCTACATCAGTAATTTTCAACAGTATGTCATGGCCCTTGTTTGTTTCACCTTTTATGGTTACCTCGTCGCAAATTTTGCATCCTTAAGATTATGCAAAAAATACTTGGATTGTCTTCATTTGTTTTTAAAAGCCTTGACTTTACTCCATAGTCCTTTGCGCCAACGATCGCTGTCTGCAGAAGGAGCGGAGAACGCGGAGAGTTTTAGCAAGGTGGGTAAAAACTGTGACCATTTTGCATCTGTGAATTCCCCTAGCAGAAAACAGTGAACTTGCTTTCCTTTTTATGATTTTTCCCTACATATTTTTTTTTACTCAACCACCACTTCTGTATCACGAGGAATCTAAACAATTTACATCACAAAATTTAAAGCATTTGTATTTTCTTGTTTTTTTGGAGACTTGCGATAGAACGTCCATTCTATTTTAATGCCAATTCCCTTAAATGATGATAAATAATTGTGATATTGAGGGCTATAAATGATGATGACTATGATTTTTTTCCAGCTTCGTTTCTTGTAATACATACTAACATACAACTGCAAACTTATCGAAATAGGTAGTTTACAATTGGCTACTTGAACAAAATAAACGAGAAATATAAAGGAAAAAAAGCTACTAGAAAAGACGGGTTTTTTTTAGAATATCACGAGTTTGAGATTGTCCCAGTCCTTATTCCTTCGGTAGCAGATGCAGTAAGAAGTTCTTACTGCAATGGCCATTATCTAATAGTGATAGTAATTATCATGCTAACATTTTTTGTGCAGGATATTATTTTCAGTACATCAGTATTGCCGTCAACCAGGGCCTTTAGATGATTATGTTGGATTTTCTGTAGATGACGGCATTATAGTTGAACGAAATCATGCTGTTAGTTGAGCTAATAGAACCATGAAGTTGTTTGTTGAAGATCTTTGATCTCTATTTAGAAGGAGCAATTTTATGCGTAATTATGTATTATGATTATTGTTAGGGAACGCGACCTACAGTTATGACAACCTCGTTCACAGTTACAACCTCATTTGAACGTTTTAGATTACATCGACGCTAAGACCGAAAACAACGAGTGAGGAACAGCGACAGTTAAAAGTGGCGTTAGAGCTGAGTCGAAAGCAACAGAGTTACGAAGACCAGTTCCGGGTACTTGCTAGTTCAATAATGCTTTCGGTCGATTCAACGTGGTTTACGCCTTAAGATTATACTGACCGTTGCCCTTAAGATTATACTGACCTTTGCCCTTAAGATTATACTGACCTTTGCCCTTTCGAACTGCTCTGCCTCAGCCAACTTACGATGATCGTGGCTCAAGAATACCAGTAAGCTGAGAGCCGTATTCTACACGGGTGTTGGAGAGCACCTAGTTAGGGAAGCACCATCCCGAGCCACGACACTGTGAAATAGGGGGGCCAATTCCTTTTCCCACCTCATTTTCCAGCTTTACACCAAGGATCCTTTATCTGGTGGTTAGCATCCAGAAACGGTGCCTTCAGCGCAGTCGACACATGCTTAAACAATTATGCCAACTATTTCTATCACCATGAATAATATGCTAAATCATAGACTGCTGGTTACCAGGCTACCCCCCACGTCTTTTTTACGGACTTTTGAACAATATCCTTAAAGTTATGTTGCCTGAATTCAGACTAACTTTTTGTGTGGTCTACTGGAACCTGAAGCTATGTGTACTGAGAATTTATGGTTATTAGGCAGTTTCTATATATTTTCTCTCAATGTGACTACGTCTAATGATTCTTACAACGTGAATAACAGAGAGCCAGCTACCTTCCTCTCCTTCAATGAATGTCAAGTCCCTGGTCTATCTTGAACCACCATCTTACCCCTGACCTATACTTAACTTAACAATCAGGCAATCTAGACTTCCAATCGAAGAACAAAGTACATTAACCATGCTGCAGTCATTGACCTGACAGACTGTTTTTGCGTCCTTTCCAAAATATTGATTTGTTTCATCGACTTATCGGGTAGCCAAAGCATAAAAGAATGGAGAGTTTTTTGCACGCAGACTTAATTAAAAAGCAGAAGCATAAGAAAGCACGACTTACACAAAACCAGCCCTGATCAACTTTCAAGAAAAAAATCTGATTAATGCTGAAAGCAGTAATACCGGAAAGTGGCAATGTGACTCCTGTTTAGATAACCAATTCAAATCACTTTCCAGTCACTAGTTAACGATATCAGGGGGTAGACTAACTTTATATTGTAAAACATACGCTATACTGTTTTTCTTTGCTGCAATTAGATCACTGTTATAATTTTTGGTTTCATTTTTCCAGGTGGAAACAGACTCAGTCTCTTCAAGTAAGACCAGTTTTACATTTGAAGCAGTTTTTTCATCTTTCTCATTTTATTCGAAAAGCCTCTATTTGTTATGGAATTGTTTAGAGACAGAGAGAGAGAGAGAAAGAGTCAGAGAGAGAGAAGGGGATTTATAAAAAGCCTTATTTGATTGGTAATGATCTGGGGAATTAATTTTGCGCAAATATTATGTCAGTACTAGATACAGCCGAAGAGTCAAAAAGTGTAGATCAACCTTTGATTATGCACCAAAATGTTTGCATACCCTTTAAAGCCCCTTAAGACTGTCTTTTATAACTGCCTGATATTTCCTCATAATTTTTTTGAAGCAATTTTTGTAGCCTTATCTATTTTGAGACTATGACGATTCTCATCGAAACCTTTTGTTTGCAAAGGCTCGCGGTGCTCGGATCAAACATTTAGCGAAAGTACTTTAGATGATATAAGATGAAGCCATGGTAGGTTAGTAAGACTTACAAGTTGATTCTTGATGTCAATTGATTCTTGGTCCACTTACTAGACTTTGCTTGCTAATGTGAGTTATCACTGTCTGCCAAAAGGTTGAAGTGATCGACAGATTCGTGGGCTGAACGTAGCAGCAAAATTTTGTTATTGTTCAAAATTTCCCTAGCAGTTTTACAGGGAAAGCAAATGTGAAACTTCGTATATGTGAAAATCACAATCAGCCTTTGCAATCTGTTACTGCATGACATAACAGATTCTGGGTTTAGCAGTAGCCAGAGGCAGAGCTTCAATTTTTTCTAGGGAAATTGATTTCGTAAAATTAACTGTAGACCTTGCTAAATTTTTAGTTTAACAGAGACCTGAGACAGAGCTCCGAGTTTTTCTAAAGAATTTGAATTCTTAAAAAATAGATTTCTCAGCGTGTCAGTCTCTGAGCTTAGCAGAATCCGGAGGCAGGGCACTGATTTTTCTTTTATGCCATGTTTTTCCACTCCTTTGTTCAAATCTGATTTTCTATCGCAAACCCTGCAAGTTTCCAAACCCCCACCACTGCATTATGAGTAGTCACACTTGAAAACTGTTATAGTGCCACAATATGTCACTAGTTTTGTGGAACAATGGAGATTTATTCAACCAACGCTTTTTTTCTTTTGTTTCAGCATGAGTCCTTCGAATCGATCTTCTCTAGTTTCCAAGGAATCCTCAGTCACACCTTCAACTTAGCGACCGACCTCTCCTTGAAGTGATCCAACGAATAAACATGGCAGATGAAGTGATCTTGTACTCATTATCTCTTTTAAATTTCTGTAATATTTGTATGGTTATATTTTTATGTAATTATAGTACCCCGAAACTTTAACTTTAAGTAAGATTTTCTATTAGGAGTTATTTGTGTGATTATACCATCCCTTAAGTAGTAATCATTGTAGTCAGGTACCATCCAGCTAGCACGTGTAATCTCTGCTAAGCGAAATAGGATTTCTCATCAATGCAACTATCATTTTCAATGATTCACATATACCTGTCAGAGGAACTGTGACAGATGCTACTGTGACATCATAGCCTGTCTTTTTTTGGTGGCTCAGGACCTTCAAAAGATGACAATGGAAATAATCCTTTTCGTGCATGGATTGATAAGTCTTCCTATTTGCAAGCAAATAAATTCCTATTTTAAGATGTTTATGTTTGGTTGACTGCAAGCCCTCATCATTAACCTAATGATTTCCCCTGTAATTCTAACCATGACATCACCCTTATTCATTGCATTACCTTTGCCATTTTGCTTGTCCCTCCTGATCAGTCGTACTGCAATAAGGGTGATTTCGTGTGGGGTGGGATATTATTATCATTATTGATAATGGTAAGATCACAGGACTTGGAAAGATATTAAAAGGGTTTAAGATCCCGTTGATGACTTGTGGCTTTTGTCCCCTTACCTTTCACCTAACTTATTAAAGAGGTCACAAACTACTGGAGGCCAACCTGCAGAATAGACACCTCATTGAAGATGAAGTGAAGTCGACTTAAATGTTTGGAGTTTCTTGTTTTGTTACTTTCAGCAGCTACCTTAGTTCCTTTAATATACGATATGATTTGGACTTATTTAACACGTCACGTTTAGGTTGTCTTGAAGACACCTGTCTTACCTACGTCGCATTTTGTATTCAGCGTTTAAGTTTTCCCTGAGTTTTTCGTCATTATCTTACTGTGATTTATTTCCATCAATGGCAGCAGCATATCACCCCGTAAGCCCCGTCAATTTTCTGAACGCACATCAAATCCACCCACATTTGCTGTGATTTTTTCTCATAAGTTTCAGCAGTACTTCATCCTTAAGCATCTAAAGTTTTCTTAACACACCCGAAACATGTCCCAGTCTTACTGTAATTTATTCCCATCGATTTTAATATTACGTAACCCTACACCTTCTGGAAGCTTCTGAACACGGATTTCCCCATCAGTTGTTTCAAAGCTCGAGAGTCCTCGACAAACGGACCATCGAATATCCCGGTTCTTAACTGAGAATGGCAGCTAAATCAGTGGTACTTCTAACGATATAATAACATCATGTTTTATCCGCAAGTAAAAATTGTAAGCAACGTGTTGCTTTTGATATTTTGAGTTGAGATTAATCCAGCGGTGTCTTTAGTCGAAAAATTCTGAACCAGAACCTTCTACTAATAAACTCGTGTTGGTTATTTACCCAACTGCCTTAAGTTTTCCTTTTAGCGTGAAATGTTTTATCTTGAAAAATGTAATTATTGCTGCGTATCGTTTTAGGATTAAGATCGGAAACTGCACTTGGATTATCAGCATTTTTCAAACTATCTTTTGTTTGCGACTCTCCTCATCATCCCCAGTGATATTGTTTGTTGTAGGCTGCTTTTCCAGCAAGATGGTTGGATTATTAAGGTAGCAAACGACACTAAATATTTTCCAATAGTGATAATTTTTTACCATGAATTTCAAAAAAGTATTAGACTAAAATGAGGGAATCTTTGCTTTGTATATGCAAAGATGGGTATGGAAACAGGGCAATTCTGACAGATCGTTTTTTTGTCATTGTGCTAATTGACGCCAATTAGCAGGTGCGGACAGTGAAATTTTAGGACACAGGTATCTCTTGATCCAGTAGAGATATGATTAAGATTTTCTCGGTACATATAACTTGGCAATCCCTATCATCTGAATGAAAAATATTTCACATTTACTCAACTAATGGGAGAGTACCCAAGAAAAACCAGTTTGTGCAATTTTTTACCGCATTTATGATTTCTATGCTGACGAAATGAAACGCCGTCCGTTTAATGGTTTGCTCCCAATTTACTTCATTCTTGCTGCTTTATGAATCAATGTTTAGATGCTATAGCAGCATTTTATTGCAACATTGATCCCTTCCTTGCCATAAAAACAGTTCGTAGGATACTTAGGCCATAGAGCTCATTTACATCATGTGTAAGCCCAGTTCGGTATCTTTCAGCATCTCAGCACTTGTCAACTGCTGAAGCATATATTTAAGTTCCCTGTAGAAGGCAGACGATAGCACATTTTTATCTGTGCGTGTCTTTGCATTTTTCTCTATATTCCTCGGGTATTTGCACCAAGAGGTCTTTCCAGCTGGGCAAAGCATGTGTGAAATGTCAATGACTGCACTTGGTGGTAGATTCTTTATACTGAATGTAGAAAAACCTCCCACATTTTCTTTTTCAAAAGTATGGATTTCCTACATTCTCTCTAATTGGCCTCCCAAAATATCTTTGCATTGAATTCTTTTCCATCGTTTCGTAGTCTCTCCTTCCCTCCAACCGTCTTTCCACCATCCAGTATCATCTATACTTGTCACATAACACATCAAAGCAGATCCCATCTTTGTGACATTATTTTATCTCCTTCATTCGATAATAAAATGCACAATAGCAGCTACTGTCCTTTCCCTTATTGAAAATCCATCAGCCTGATGTAATGGGCTTAACCGAGAAACACCGCCATCACCAGCGTTGCTCCAAAAGTTATCATAATCCACACTAAGTGCATATTCTCGTATTCAATCCTTTCATTTTTCGTCCTTTGACAGGTCTCTACTTACTTGCAGGAATTTTCAAAAACAGCATCTGTTAAAAATCTTATTCATTGTATTGTAAAACCATGATCCTCTCTTCCCATGACTATGGTAAAACATCAGGTCTGAATCAAATCGAGGCTACAGACAGGGCCACGCAAGCAGGATACCAGAGGGTGCAACATGCATTTATTCACGTCGTTGGGGGGGGGGGGGGTGGGGGGGGGAGGTGGTTTACCTTTGAGCGAAAACGTTCACGTAGCAGCCATTGGGAAGGATATATAGCAACAGTTATCTATGGAAACCGTAAATTATTGTCTAAATTAGCAAAGATGAAGCGGAACTGGTTCATGTATCGTAATCTACAATAAGCTTTAGCTCAGAAAAGCTAGAAAATGTCTTTGGTTTTGAAATTCCTTTTCTTTGCAACTTGGTGTCGTTTACAACATTAAATCATTTGAATATTTCTGTTACTAGCCCTCTCCCTGCCCCCCCTATTGTTCTACGATCTCTCCTCGTGCGACTACTTCCTTTCGAGAACAGAGTTACCAAACAACACGTGATCAGTTTTGTTTCTAGCCAATCAGGAAGTGCAGATGGCTGATTCCAGCCAATAGGCTTCGAAGGCTCGGATTTGATAAATCAGGGCCGAAATTATTTTGAACTGTTTCGTCAGAAATGGCGGCACATGTAGACCGCAGCTATATAAATAACATAACCTGAAGTTTCCTCCTGTGTGCTGTTAACTCTGTGAATGGTGCATCGGCTTTCTTTCCCAAGTTTCTTTGCCAAATTTTGGACGGAAAGGCATGCGAAAGAGTCTGTATTTTAACTTCAACCACCAATTCAATTAAAATGCATTTTTATCACGTGTAGACGTCCTGAAGTGTTCCTGCCACTCAATATTCCAAAGGGTCTGTTGGAGAAGATTTCTACTGGTCTTGGTAACGGTGTTTCACTTAAAAGTTTCGGTTTGCTTCATACTAGCGAGATCGACACAGCGTTCAAAATGTCTGTGCTTCTACGCTGCAAAGTGCAGACAAGGATACACTCAACAATTTTTAGTTCAAGATCGCCATTGGCATCATTAGGACTGAGCAAAGAAACTGATCGACTGAAGCCTACAAATAATAGATCCTATTCCAGAAATGCGAACCTCAAAAGAGTTAGAGACAGAAAGGTATGCGTCTTCCCAAATGGATTTCATGCATGGTGATTTTAAGACGATCTTTTTAATTGATGTAAACATATATTAAGGAATTCTGGAATATTTCATGTCTATAAATCTTTAGACGCAAATCAAACTTTTGAATTTTCATGATGGCTGTATAAACTTGTCATCTGATGGAAGTATTAGTCAAAGGGATCGTTGCAGGAAAGAGCAATTGCCTTATTATCTACAAAATCTAGTTGAAGAACGATACGTGGGCAACTTTTGAAACTCTGCTTCACGATAAAATGTAATCAACTGGGTTCTAAAAAGCATCCTGTATGAAGTCGAAGGAAGTCATCAGTGCACCCGAAGGCAAAGAAGAAACACGTTTAACAGTGAAGCTGTGGGAGCTTTGAAAGGGCAATGAGGGTAGCTAGGGAGTGCAGCGGGTGTGGAATCAATATACTTCCCAGGTGTCTTTTTATATCAAGACATTACGTGTTCGCGCGGTGAAAGTGTTACTTTTAGAATTTTTAAATAGAAGGAGGCCTCATACGTCGAAATTTGTGTGTTAGCAAAATCTTGTGTTTAGGATTGTTCTGCTTTCAATGGGACACCATTTAATTGACTGCACATTTGAAGCACGATTTGCCCCACGGAGCTTTCTCAGATGCATCACCTTAATGCATGTTGATTACTCTGAGTGTTTTTAGCCAGGTTAGAAAACAGCTAGGAAGCTAGATTATTTTTCCTCGTAGCTTTAACATTCCGCGTCTTCAGTTTACAATCTAGTCCTTTAATCGTCGATCGCATCCAATTTTCCTTAAGGCATTAATCAAATACAATAAGGAATGGTGTGCCTGCCAATATGGTATGCCACAGTTGTGCCACAGTGCAGATAATCACAAGACTCTTCTATTTTTAAATACAAAGGTTTATTCACCTCTGACTATGCCAAAATGCTAGCAAATCCTTTTTATACCATTCTATTAATACCCTCCTTTGACAAGCTATTGGAGGTTGACTTGAGTCCCATAGTGGATTATTGCACCTTTTTAGAAAGGCATTATCCTAAGCCACTGCATTATGAGGTGGGGTGGCCAGCTCCTTTCTTTGCTCCACATGGCTGTTTGCCAGATGCTCACCTACTGCTAGGTGGACATATAGAAGGCAAAAAGAAACCTGAGCAAGCATACCTCCACCCTTAGACATGGTAAATACTTGTTCTATTGGGAACATACACACATAAAAGTTGAACATCGTCGGACATCACTCTTGAGAGAGGGGAATCCTTCTACCCTACGGAATCTTACAACCTTCCATCTTTCAAATCTAAGATCAATCAACTTGATCTGATCTCTCTCTCCTCTTAGCTTTTCCACTTCTTTCTTCCTTTGTTGGGGCTTTGTATAGGCCACCATGACCTTCCTCAACATAACCCACTAAAAAAAATCAAAAGACCTATCTTCATTGATACATTTTCCCCTCACGCTGTAAATTCTCCTTAAGATTCCCCTTTCTATGGTGGAGTTCACCTAGAAGGACTCTATTTCAAACTTATATTTTCGAAGTATAGACACATTCGTAAAATGCAACTTCACTTTATCTGACAAAACATAACTTGAATCCTTGAAATTTTTCAAGGCGGTGTCACTTGTGCTTGAAAATGGAACAAAATTGACTGGTTACTCCTTTGGTAAGCAGACATCTTCAGCTGGTGAAGTAGTTTTCAACACTGGACTTGTTGGGTATGTTAGTATTTGAATAGAAATGCATTTTATGTGTACATATTATATACATGTGATACTTTTTATGAGGCTGATCGATTGAGGGTTGGTACTGAAATTGACTGACTGAATCATTGATTGACTGATTCATTCATTGACTGGTTGATTTAGAAGGGGAATGGGTGGCTGCAGCATGGCGAATAATGGATAACATAAACAGAAATGATGTTCAGGTCTTTTTAATACTATTTTTGCCGTTGGGAAGGGCATCAAATTGTACCCAGTGCTCCAGTAAAGCTGTTCTTCTCAAAATGGGTGCCTTCCCCTTTCTTCTGAACAAAGCTGTGTATTTTTTGGGAAAATCCAGGGAAATAGACATGATTATTGTTTGATTCATGTTTAGATTGATTGCTTGATTGGTTCACAATTTGATATTTTTGATAGCTACCCAGAGGCAATGACAGATCCAAGCTATCGAGGACAAATCCTTGCACTAACGTATCCCATCGTTGGTAATTATGGTGTGCCAAATATGCGGGAAAAAGATAAATATGGCTTGTTTAAATATGCAGAGTCAAGCCGAATTCAAGTGAGCTAAAAATTGTATTCTTACAGATGCTAGCTGGCTGCAAAGCACAGAAAGATGTCTCATTTTTGTGAAAGAAATAAATGATAATGCTAAATTTTCCAAATGGGGGGGGGGGGTTCTCTTTGTTTCATCTAGATTCTTACAGAGAGTCCCTTCTTTAATTAGTTTTGCCCATAAAATGCATCTAATTGTCCATGTTCTATACTCATTGTATCGAAGTTGGTATTTATGTTATAATTCTTCTGTAATGTTGCTTTTGAGTTTAGTTTATCTAATAGTTACGTATTATCCTGTTAATGGTAAATCGTAGAACTTATCACCTCCTGAAAGAAAGTTGTCAGGATTTTTATTCTATAGTAATCACTGTATGTGGAAATAGTAATCTTTCATTTCCATACAGGTTGATTTGGTTTTTATATGAAATGCACTGTTATTCTGTTATCAATTAAGAAGTACTTTTTATCCTACAAGATAGTAAATGAGATATTTAAAAACAAATGTTAAGAATCTAGAAGAAAAGGATAAATACAAATTTTCTTGCTAGAATTAAAGAATCATTCAATGCATTGTTTTTTGCTTCATTTCTTAGATATCTGGTCTGTTGGTGCAAGATTATGCCCATAACCATAGTCACTGGAATTCAATGCAGTCATTGTCAGGATGGCTGCAGCAAGATGGGGTGAATTTTTTAAAAAAAGATTTAGATTAGATACTACATTCATTGGATTGATAACTCTGTAATTAAATTAACAGATATTTATGTTTCTCATTGTGAAAAAATTCCATGATAATTGGCTATTTGCAACAGTACTGAGTTGCTATGATTTTCCTTGGTTGCCCAAGTCAATTTTAGCACCCCTGTCACTTAATGTGCTGTAGTAATTGGACGGACCTTGTAACTGCGGTGTAATGTCTTTTGCAACAGTCTATGGTTACAGGCTTTTGCAATTTAAATTCAAGATTTCATGAATGTGTTTTGATGAAAAAAATGTGATTACAAATAGAAATGTACAATTTATTTCTGATATCTAGCCTGGTTAATCATGTATGTAATATAATGATGATGATAAAATTTATACTGGATTTACACTGCAGCTGCTGCTGTCATCAATGTGTGTCCTGTATATGATGCATGTCTCTTAATTCAATCAGGTACCAGGTATTTATGGTATTGATACAAGAATGCTTACCAAAATCATCAGGGACAAAGTAAGTGTAGAATTTCTTGTCGATGATAAATCTGTCAATATTTCTGAATAAACGACCTAATGGTGCCTTTCGTTAAACTTGAAAGAGTGATTTGTTGGAGGTAGAAATAATTTTTCTAAAGCTTTTCATTTGATTGAGTGAAATAGGCAGTCAACTAAAGGCACTGTAACATTATGAAATCTGGGTTTTCAGGGCACTGTTCTAGGAAAAATCGAGTTTGAAGATCAGCCAATTGAATTTGATGACCCAAATACAAGAAATTTAATTGCTGAGATTTCAACAAAGGTAAGAAGGCATTTTTACGTCTCCTTTGTTCCAGCTGTTTGTATAATAAAGACATTGTTTTCAGAAGTGAGTCATTAAACCTTGCATGGTAGTGCATTTATATTTGTGTCAGTCAACCATGGACCAATGTCCCTCAGGTTTAAGAATAGTGAAGTAGTTGAGTTGCTTGCTCACAGATCCTACAGTCAGTGGTTCAATCCCTCCTCAAGCTGAATTTTCATTTGCAAATGAGCATGGAGAATCGATAGTCCTCTGCCATCCAAGGCTTATCAATATCACAAAGTGTGTTCAGATTGAGAGGAAGGACTCGAACAGTGCTCCATGGGCATAATTTCTCAGTGTCCTAATAATATTACTTTGAATGCTAGGCAGAGAGCACAAATTATTTTGAAAAAAAACATTACCTAGTATGGTTTGAATTGAAGAGGAAGGCCATTGCTTGTGAAATTTCTATTTCATCCAGGACGTGAAAGTGTATGGAAAAGGGAACAAGTACAAGATCATTGCCTTGGATTGTGGCATCAAGCAAAACATGATAAGGAGTTTGCTCATGGTACTTGATATACACATTTTTTCAATGTTCACCCCTTCTGCAGTTGCTTTAAGCTAGATGTGAACCACTAGTGAGTCGGGGGACGCGTGGGACCCCGACACCACCCTGCACCATGTTCCATTCAATCCAGTCCAATTAGGCTTGGCCGTTGATGGCGTCCACCCTTGGTTTGGAATAGACCCTTCCCAAAGACTTCCAGTCTTCCTCTGTCCTTGCTGGACAGTACCATTTTTCATCAATATTTTTCCAGCTCGCCCCGCCACCTGGTCCTTTGTCGCCCTTTACTTCTTTTGGATCTCCTTGGTGTCCAGCATGTCAATCAACTGGCCCACCTGTCGTCAGTTCGTTGTACTGCATTGTATGCATTAAGTAAATAAACGAGAAGCAGGAACTATGAAATGTGACCATTCGTTCCACACAAGTCGCACCAGTTGGTCCCAATTCTACCAATAATCTGGTATAGTTAGATTGGATCTTTTTTGACGATAATGTATGTGAAATAACCTGCAAAAAGCAATCCTGCTTGGATGCCACATGCCAAGCCAGGCTTTTCTTAAAGTAAATTACCACGCAGCTTTCTGCAATGCAACATGATTACAAACAAAGTTGAGTCTCATGCTCGAAACGAGGATCGGGGATCACCTTTGTAGCGAGGCATCATCCAGAGCCACAGAATTTTGAAGGAGGGTGGCCGATTCACTTCTTCGCCGCATTTTACCCTCAACTTCTCGCTGTGTACTCACTTTCTTCACTGTGGACGGATTGAGGGTATCCAGAAATTACAGGTGTGTGCCTCTAACCCGTGAAATTTCGTTCAGAAGGCTTGTGCTCGATCCACAATACAAATTAACCGGATCTCTTCAACTTACTTAGCAATAGCATTCATTGCCCAGCTGTGATTCCTATACCTTCCTCCTCTTCTTTCTCGTCTGCTTCCTATTTGGGGTCTCCACAGCGCGTCATTCTTCTTTACTTTGCCCGACCCACCTCGTCTCCCTCCATATCTGGATCCCAGCCGGGATTCCCATGTATTCGTGCAAATATTTATGTTTTTGTTTCGATCTAGCGTGGTGCTGAGGTTCACGTTGTTCCGTGGAATTATGATTACAGCAAAGATGAATACGATGGGCTCTTTATTTCAAATGGACCCGGAGACCCGGCGTATGCAAGAGATGCAATTGAAACTCTAAAGAAGGTAGGACATCCCACTGAATTCACTATACATTCATCTTTGGAAGCACTTGGGCGGATAGAATCAGGAACCCTTCACCACGGTTGCGCTTTTGATTGTTATAGACCAGGGGTGGGCAAACTTTTCAGCACAAGGGCCGGAGTCACAAATTTTAAGTTTTAGAGGACCGCACAGCAAGTTGCCAAGGCTGTTTCAAAATTAGATTGTCCCGCAATAAAAATGAAAAATATGCTTACATCTTTTGAAAACATAATCCATTCTCAGTATGGTGAAACATTACATGTTTATAAAGAGTTTATACGGTATCAAGCGATTAGAAAACGAGAATAACGGGAGAGTTTTTGCTTGATACAAGTTCTTGTTGGGCCACAAAAAAAGCATTCGACGGGCCGCATGTGGCCCGCGGGCCGTAGTTTGCCCATCCCTGTTATAGACTATTCATTGTATACTGTTGTTTGTTCAGTATGGAACGACCCTCAGTTCCACCTCCATCATAGCCAAATCCTAGGCTTGCTTAGGATCGCTAGCTGTTTGACAACACAAGATATAGTCAGATCAAGCAAGAAGGCCAAGAAGGTACTGCCCAAGTAACATTTGATCTTAAGATTTGATTCAGTCCCCAGTGTATAAAGAGGGTCGATTTAACACAGAACAAACTGGCCTTAGGGCATACTATACTCTAGATTATGTTGCTTTAGACAACAACTGAGGCTAGACCATTTGTAGCAGTCTACAGAAGACTTGACTTAGTCCAGAACTGAATTAGCTCGTGCGAATTTACCGACCTCAGATGGATTGAAACCTGAATTCGCTAAATTTCTCCATCTGGGGATTAGTGTAGATATCTCATATGACGAGAGGGGTATATCCTTAGAGTCTTATGACCAGAGAGCGGATTTTCCAACATGAGAGTACCACCATTTGTTACAGAGGCTGTTGTACGTCTCACGACACACCTCTTAAACCTTTCAACAAAGCAGTATCTCTAAATTCGTGCGATCGTTAGAGGGTGCATTATTCACAACGTGCAATCATTGGTTGTTTATCATTGAAGGTTATCACTGGTGACAGGAAAGAACCAATCTTCGGGATTTGTATGGGAAATCAACTCACAGGTCTTGCAGCTGGTGCAAATACATACAAACTGCCACTTGGAAACAGGTATTTAATCTTCACGTCAATCAGCAAAAGTACGACATTTCTCTCCGATTACTCCTTAGGAATAAACTCAGTTGTTCCAGTCATTCCCATTGAGAGGTTTTTGTATATGTTTATAGTAACCTTTGCTTCCTTTGCTTTTCGGCCGCACAGATGTGCAAGTGCGAATATCTCTGTGTTTAACTCCGTCAATTTCCCATTCGTGCTGAACCTTAGGCGTAGGCGTAAGGTTGGGGATTGAGGGACTCGAGCTGTCGCTGAATTAAATCAGGGGGCTCATGCTGCTAGGGTTTAGCAATTGGCTATGTCTTGATAGCCTACCTTAATGGTGAAATTAGGTGGTGAAATGAGGTGGCGAAATTAGGTAGGAAGAAGTACTCGGAATTTTTTTATTACTCGGGCTTAGAAGTACCTCGACAAATGTAACGTATTAGTTACATGATCGTCTGAAGTCATTGTAAAATTGACATTTAGGTGATCCATGAACTCGAGCCTTGGCCATAAGGTCAATAGCTAGCTTTATGGTCCCCCTCCTCATGGGATACTTTTCTCCGTCTTTATTCTGAATATGAGACAGGGGGATATTCTCATTGCTGTTGAATTTTTTTGTATCGCTGTATCAGAGTCGAACCCATATCATATCACGTGTTCAAGTCGGACTCAGTTACCGCTGTTCACATCTTGCTGTAATCTTATCGTAAGATGGATTTCCTCAAATGCTAACTTTTCTTTTCTTTCAGAGGTCACAATCAGCCCGTGCTAAATTTGCTGAACAACAAAGCATTTATTACATCACAAAATCATGGCTTCGCAATTGATGAGAAAACTCTTCCAAACGATTGGGTCCCTCTTTTTAGAAATGCTAATGATAAATCGAACGAGGTCAGCTTTTAGACCAGTCAAAACAGTGACCATTTTTGTATTTCCTTCAATTCGTCTCATTTCTTTGTTGTTACAATGGAAATTTCGCTTGTTTAATTCAGACTGGAATAGCAAAAAGAAGACTTGGCCTTTTTCCATAGAGCCCTAAGTACGATAAGAATTCCTCATGTGAGGTGCTTTTGCGATTTTTTCATAGGGTATCATGCATAAAGACCGTCCCATATTCACTGCACAATTCCATCCAGAGCATTTTGGTGGACCAACTGATACCGAGGTTTGTTCCAAGAGCTTCTAAAATGGTAGACACTTGGATTCAACTTGCAGAAGGGGCAAAGGAAGCCGCGTGTGCCCTGCGGTTGCAGTTGCGAAGGCCCTTTTCCCGTTTCATTAACATCACAAATTTCTTGTCCATTTTTATCTCTTTATTTCCATTTCTATCTCATGAGTGCAGCTCCACCTGACTCTAAAATATCCTCTGCGTTCCTCATATCTAGAGCTCAAGCCCTTGTACTCTTTCTCATTGCGCTACCAAAAAGGGCTTTCTGTCGTGATGCTTCTATCAACCCTTGTCTTGTTGGTAGGCACCCTGATTTCTTAACTATTCATATTTTTGACTTCTTGAAGAAATTTGCAAGAAATTTGCAAGAAGTAAAAAAAAATATTTATACAGGAAAAGAAAACGTAGGGGTGCTGTGCTGCAAAGTAGGTACTTAGAAGGACATCGGTTCTGCCAAGAACTTTCCCAAGTAGCTTCCCTGCCAAAAATATCCGTTCATTTTCCAACTTCCAATTTTTTTTGCAGTTTTTGTTCGACAATTTCATGGAGCTCGTTAAAACTAGAGATCAATCTGTCTCTTCCATCTTTCCAACTGTTAAATCGACCAAAGATGCCACGACGAAGGTTTTTATCCACATTTATCTTTTGATGCTACTTTTTTAAAGTGAAATTCGAAGCAGTCTTCAAATTTATGAATGCTACTTGATTCTACTTGAATGCTACTTGATTCTTCACAGCTTCGGGATTGGATTTAAGAAATTTATAAAATGTTTGTGTAAGAAGTAAGGATCTTCTAGCCTAAGATAAGGACAAAGAAAGGGCAGAAGATTTTCTCACAGGCTGTCTGATTGATCAATTGATCGATAGATACTGCATTGATTCGTTTATTGATTCTGATGCTTGAATGATTAATGTCATACCTCAAATTTCTCTATCGAAGAGTAATATACCTCTCTGTCTTTCCTTAACCTGTTTCATTTCTGTCTTAAGTAAATACGTATATCGTATCAATATCTTTCTGCTCAACAGATAAACAAAGTACTTGTTCTTGGATCAGGTGGTTTGTCGATAGGCCAAGCGGGAGAGTTCGATTATTCTGGTTCACAATGCGTCAAGGCTTTGAAGGTAAATAATATTCCCTTGGTTTCGCAATTCAGTTTTTTCCAACGGATAGCGAAAAGGTTTATCGACTTTTAAAACATAATGAAAATGTGAATTTCTTTGTCTTGTTTGTTGCCCTGTTTGTTTTGTCCCAGCGCCGATCCATCCAAAGAAAAGCAGACTGACCTGCTACCTGGATTACCTCGTTATGCTTCTATGGCCTTCGCTGCTTTGGTGTATTGTCATTTCATAATTTTGCAGCTTTTTGACCCAGTTTTTCCCTCTGCTCGTAAACTTTGGTTTCCTTTTCTCTCTTTAATTCTTGACGAATCCTCTAAAGCTGCTTCAAAGATGCTCTTTGATAAAAAGTTTTAGATGCGGCAAGGTAAAATTGCAATATTTTATGAGAGAGTGCCATATGTAAAGAGTGAGCCTTTCGGGAGAGGAGGGCAGTTTCTGTTCTAACGGAGGCTAGGACGGAGAAGCCTCGTTTGATTGCTGATAATTCTTACCCCATTTTACTGGCCCCCGTCTCGTTTTTAGAAACTCAACACCAGAATCTTTCTTCGCCCGTTAGTCACATCTTTGATGTAAGTACAAGATACCCCCGTCCGCTGTTTTTCAGTTCCGATTAACTGCGCTCGAGGCAAAGATCTTCAGGTTAACAAGTGAAAGGATCAGCGATTTGATGGTGACGTATATCTTGCATCAATAACCGGAATACCACAAACGTTATGGTATTGTATCCGCCAATCGAATGGGGTTGAAAGAGCTGACGAGTTCAAAAGGTTTTGTCCAGAAGCGTGGGTTGATTCCATTGATGGATTGGATTGCAAGAGGAAGCTAAACAACCAATCTTCGTCGATCTCGCTAAGGAAGTTCCATGTCTTTTGGCTTTGAAGGCCATTTTAGATCGGTTCGTTTTTCATATGAGCAGATAATTTTCACTTGCTGAAAAAATCAGTTGACGAGTTAAATCTTCAAGAAGAGAAGTCAATTTTTCTATCTGGTCGTCGATTCTTCTTAAACTATTTGATTCACTGAATGCCTTCGGTTTTTGCTGGCATTAAGTGCAATCCATCTGATCACTGCTGACGGAAATTTGAAGGCTGATGATTACATTTTGAATGATACCCGACAAACGAAAGCCAATGATAAGAAACATCGAACAGGTAGAATTGCTTGAAGACTGCATCAAGGAAAATCTTTGCGCAAGCGAAGACAAGTAGCCTTTTGCTATCAGTGTGAATCGCAACGGCTTAACAGGACCAGGGCCACTTGATAGAGAAATTGCTGGCATGAATAAAACCGGGATGGCGAAGACGTTTTGCTTCGGCTTGAAATCGTTCCACTTTCAACCAACCACACCTGTCGTCGGAACTGCGGTCGGAGTCTCTGTTTTCAATATACTGTTTTCAATCACTGCTGTCCTTGGAAATAGCATGATGCTATTCGTTTTAACGACAAAGCCTAGTCTGCGTTGCCCGTCTAACTTACTAATTGCTAGCTTGTGTGTCACTGACTTTGTCGTTGGCCTCGTCGTTCAACCGCTACACATAGTTTCACGTCTTTACGAGATCAAGAACATTCATCTCTGTAGTGTGAAACTGGTATACGCGTATTTTGCCTTTCTATGCAGCGGTGCCTCTTTCCTTAATATAACACTCATAAGCCTGGACAGATGGTATGCTGTCTGTCATCCGTTTCGGTACTCCCTTAATGCGACTATCAAAACGCACGTGATTGGTGTCGCTGTGGTGTGGCTTTTGTGGACCGTCATGACTTTGCAACCGTTTATCGGTGCCGTATCTCCCAAACAGTATAACGCTGTTCTTGTTGCAGCCACTGTGCTCTGCGTTGTTGTAATCAGCATTTGCTATTTTTTCATATACAAAGTCGTGCGAGATCACAAAAGGAAGATTTCCGCCGCAGTCCCTTGTGATAACGAAACTTGCCCATCAAAGACAGCTAGAGTAAAAGAGCAACGCAAGTCCAACACTATGGCTATTGTTATTGCTACATTGTTCCTTTGCTACATCCCAAACATTGTCTGCTCTCTACTGGAGAGTATACTCGGTTTCAGTCTCGCTTTGGGCTATGTCGCATGGCACTGGACTAGTCTGCTGGTCTTTGTCAACAGCTCGCTCAACCCTTTTTTGTACTGCATACGAAGCAGAGATATAAGACATGCTTTGTTCCTTGAAGTTCACAAAAGAACAGGCCTTTTTGCATCATACGTCAGTGCTATTGTTCACTAGTCATGACGTCAGTGGTTACTTTCAGAGACTCATAATCTTCTGGATTGTCTTTAGTATGTAAGAAAAGCTCAGTAGTCATGCACTTACTCATTTGTCGTATGGCCCTTGATAATTGCCCACCTCGAGCTTTTTTATGATAGTAATCCTTATTATTTTTTTTTTGGAAATGTTTAGCGAGGGTATCCCTTCAGCTGAAGCTGGTTTTTAAAGTGCCGTCCATTTACATACAAAATGCTACAAAATCTTAAAAACCTATTTACAATAACTTTATAATGGAAAAAATTAAAAGAAAGCTTATCTTTCACTTAGAGTACGCAGAGTTGCTTTCTCTGTGTAATTTGAAATGTGCGTAGGAATCAAGAATTTCAGTCGCTTCGATTGACAAAAGCAGGCACTTGTCTATAGGCAGCACTTTTCAGTTCCCCAAATCTAGCCTCGATATTACTTTTCATAAGAATCATGAGAGGAAATCATATCGAGAGGAAGGGCCAAGATGCTGCTCAATTAGCAGTGCTTCGCAGTGTCTTAGAATCTACCGTCGGATGCCAAGTAATAAATGTATTTAAAGATACCGTTGCTTTCTCATTTTTTGAATCCTTTCTCGCTCAACTTTGTCTCACTGTTTTCATCCTGTCATGTTTTGCTCTTTCTTCCCCCTCCCTTTCTCCCGTTGATTCTTCCCTTGTCTTGTCAAATTCTCCCTTAACTCTTTATATCTATCTTTGATGTCTCCTTCCATACATCAATAAAGTTAATGACTGTATTCCGTAGAACATTATGGCATTTAATAGATATCGTTTTGTATTTGATATCAATCAACATAAAGTAGATATATTTTTTAGATGAATGATTGACCAAAGCAGAACGAGGAATGGATTAAATCAAATCTTGTACACTATTATAGCTGTTTCTGATTTTTCAACTCCTTTTAAAAAACTTTCAAGGAAAAGATTATATTTTCGTTATCTCAGTAGGAAGCTGAGACTTGCCAATTTGTCTTCTCTTGTACTTAATCTCGTCAGATAGGCTATCATCGTTTCCTTTCCCTTTTGCTTCCTTTATGTTCCTAGAAGAAGGCATAATCGTATTAGGGGAGGGGCAGGGAAGATGCCCGCCCATTTGGAATCGTAGGACTACGGCGATGAAGGCTGGATGCCCCTCTATCACTAATGATAACACAAAAAGGATTTGAACTGAATCTTCTCATTTAGGATGACTTGGCATTCAAATTGTTCCTAGTATTGCAGGCAAGGTGTTAGGGTACCTCAGTGGTAAGATTCTTGCGCATTGACCCCATGGTCCGTGGTTCGAATCCCTCCTCAACTTAACTTTCACATAGAATGACTGGAGTTACTACCTCTGTAATTCCAGGCGTAGGAATCTTGAGTTGTGGTCGCATCGAGACGAAGGACCTGGACACTGCTTGATGAGCAAGAAGCTGCTCAGTGTCCAAATTTCTACCTTTGACATGTACGTAGAATCGTAAAAAAATTGTTCCCAAATCAGATTGAAGTATTTTGCTACCGTATCTGATTCTTGAATCATTGGAGCTTATTCGACCTCAAAGGATATGAAGAAAAATCAAGACTTTATTTTTTTGAAGGAGAACCACATTTTTTTCATTCTTGGTGCAATGCAGTATACCAAGCAATGAAGGATGGAATAAATTTTGTTCTCTTCATTAGCACTTTCTCTTTTATTCTTAGGAAGAAAACATTCAAACTGTGTTAATGAACCCAAACATTGCCTCTGTACAGACAAATGCAGAAGGAGAAAAGCAAGTAAGTCATTCGCGTTTTCATCAAGCCTGGATAATGATGCTGCATTCATGTAGAAACTTGACTTGGATCTCTAATTAGTAATTAAAACTTGACGCAATAGAGTGGCATAAAAAGGCACCATCCAGCCCGTTGAAGCAAAGATCAACGTCAATCAATATGTAAAAGATATCCCTGTATTTCATGCATTTTATCACCAACCAAATTTCACTGGTTCGCTGTACGATGATAAGTTCGTAAATAATTCCATTGCCACAGTGCCATAAGGCTGCAATTGGATTTCTATTGCAGTAGAAGTTATTTAGAATTTCATGCCTGTTGAATTGAAACCATCTACAACTTTGGCAATTGTTTGCTTCCTACCGATCATAAGTAATGTACTTTAACTGATTTTTAAAGGCAGATACGGTATACTTTGTGCCAGTGACAACCGACTTTGTGGAAGAAGTCATCAGGCGAGAAAAACCGGATGGAATTATCTTATCAATGGGAGGTCAGACGGGATTGAACTGTGGTACGTAATAACAGGACATTTCCATTCTTAACGTTCTGACTAAGTTCACGTTGTTTTAGAAAATTATCTGACTTTGAAAAGCTTTCTCACCTCTTTTCACCAAGTTTTGATATCTCTATCTTATAATTAATTATTTCAAAAAGTAGGTGCAAGATAGCTATTGTGATTAATGTACAATGTTTTTGCCTAGTGTATCAGAATTTATCGTTATTACTATTTTTGCAAATATTATCGTATCATTTTATATCTTTAAATAAAACAATTAAACACTCTCGCAATATATGATTTTACTTGACAGGCTACGGTTATTAACGGTCTTAAATAATATGTTGAAATTAAAAGAGTTGGTCGCAAAGGAGTTACTGGTTGGACCATGGTTTATTTGCTGAGTAGAATATGCAATAAATCGTACAGATAATGATGATGCAAGAGATTTTAGTTATTATGTAGTTAAGATGATGCTCTTCTTTGTATTTCTGTTTTCCTTTTTTTTGCATTTAAAGAAATTAAATTTTGACATTCAGTTTTTTGCATAATCATAGATTTATTTTACACATTTACAACTAGGCCAGCCAAATAAGAAGTTGAGAGATTTATTTTTTGTGATTAGTTCATGTAGATAAAAATCAAGTTGTTCAAAATGTTATCCAGTCCGCTTCATTGTTAGCTTTTTTCATTTTTGTTCTCTAATGCGTTACATTTTTAGTTGATTTGTTCCATTGTTGATATATTCATTCATTGTTCCTCCTTTGATTCATGTAATGGTTTATCCTTCTTCTTTATGTACATTCTTCTTTATTCATTCCTATGTTCTCTGTGGATCTCCTTTTCTTTCTTCCTTTTTTCATTTTCTCCTTTGATATATTTGACCATTTTTCAGGAGTTGAACTTCACAGGAAGGGGATCCTAGAAAAATATGGCGTGAAGGTGAGTGACAATAATCACAAAAGCACCCTTCATCAGCTTTGTTTGGCTGCAATTAATTCATACGTTATATATTTATTCTTGTTATCAATGTTAAGTTGGCTCGTTCTTATATTCCATCAATTCACCATGGAGAGGCAGAAAGATAAGTCATTCTGCATCCCAAACGCAACACAAACTGATAATAACTGTACAGAGTCACGATGCGTTTAACACGGTGGGATTTAGCTATAGATTACATAATTACTTCATGATACGTTTCCCTAATACTGAATCTCACAAAGCACTTTTCTCTTATGTTCAAAGGTACTTGGAACTCCCGTTTCGTCTATAGAGGCAACTGAAGATCGAGATATTTTTGCGAAACGTTTACAGGAAATTGGAGAAAAGCTAGCACCAAGCATTGCTGTTGAATCAGTAAGTGTTATGCTTAGTAGATTTGCATTGATATTTCATCGCTTTCTTATTTCTTTGGGAGCCTTCATAGCAATTGTGATCAATTTTGAAGATGCGCAATGTAGAAAATGGAATGACTATGATTGATAATGATCAAGAAAAATTAAATCAAGCCACTAACTGATCTATTGGCTTATTCACTCACTCAGATATTGATACTTTATACATTGATCGATTAACTAATCGCTTCATGGACTTATTGACTGATTCATTGATTCGCCAATCGATTGAATGATTGCTTCTGTTGTATTTTCGTTAATTTTCTCATTGGTTAATTGATTTTCATTGCCTCATAGATTTATCTATCGATTGACTGATTGATTGATTGATTGATTGACTGATCAATTAATTGATTGATTGATTGACTGATTGATTGATTGATTGACTGATCAATTAATTGATTGATTGATTTATTGGTTGCTCCATTAATCGATTCGTTGCTTGCCTCATTGATTGACCAGTGGATTTATTGATCGAATGATTTGTTTGTTCTTGATTGCTATTTATTTGATCAACCAGTTGATTGATTAATCTTCTGGATATTATTGCGCAGCTGGAAGATGCCGTTAGAGCTGCCGAGCAAATAAACTATCCAGTCATGGTGAGAGCTGCTTATGCCCTTGGTGGACTTGGCTCTGGTCTTTGCAATAACAAAGAGGAGCTCACCCAAACTGTTACTCATGTGAGACCTTTATTTTCATTCATTCGTTCTACCATGTTGTTCTGTTTTTTCTCACTTCAGCTTATGATGGAACGGCGCAGTAAGGCATTATTCCCGTTAAGCTCTTATTGATTGCTTTGAAAATGTAATTTGCTGCTATTTCTCGTATTTTCGAGTTTTTTCATGGCTATTTTCTTTCGTAATAAGATCCAATGAAGACTGCTTGTAAATTTGACCATGATATAATTTAGTGAAACAATAATCTTGATATCTGCTGGATTCAAAGTGGACCACTTTGCTTTAGCTTGGACCTGAATGATGAAGGGGATTGGATGACAGACAGGGGTGTGTGATGTAGGCATGTCAGTATATCAGTTAGACCATGTGCTCCTCTAGCATCCACTGTTTGTATCAAGTCTCTTAACAGGATTATGACCTTATCTTAGGCCCTTGCATTGTCAAACCAAGTTTTGATAGAGAAATCTTTGCTCGGATGGAAAGAAGTTGAATATGAAGTTGTGCGGGACTCATCTGATAACTGCATTACTGTCTGCAATATGGAGAATTTTGATCCGCTTGGTATACACACTGGCGATTCGATTGTAGTGGCACCAAGCCAAACGCTGTCCAACCAAGAATATCACATGTTGAGAGAAACTGCTATTAAGGTATGATCAAATTAATATCTACGTATCCCAGAAATTGTAACGTACATGAAGAAATTTCCGGAAGCTCCCAGGATTTCTTACCGTAGGTTGAGTGGACAATCAGCTTATACATGTTACATTAGGTGACTGAAGTGAAGCCAGGTCAAATGAGGTCAAAGCTCCTGACCTGTGACCTCTTTGAGGCCTGACACTACTACTCACCCTTAACCCATCCGTCCTTCGGGAAAGACATTAACCTATGGCTATTGAGCCTTGGTAGGGCATGCGTAGTGGGGTTCAGTTTGCTTTGAATAGGTAGTAGCCCTTCCAATCCACTTCAGATGAGTTAATGAAAAAAAAGATAATGAAAACAATATTTCTTTGAATTTTTTAGAAAATGTAAGAAGTCTTTTTAATCAATGCATTTAGGATGGATGCATATTTGCCATTTAATCCTTTGTGAAGCTTCAAGGAAAGGTGCTGAAGAGAGGGGAAGAAATGCCTGGGAGGGAGGGGGGAGAATTTTCTGTGTATTCATATATATGGGAGCTTCAATTAAAAGTGCAACTGTACCCTGCCATCCTGTGGAAAATAAGGAATTTCACGAGCTAAGAATTATTTGTAGGTCGTTCGTCATTTTGGCATTGTTGGGGAATGCAATATTCAGTATGCACTGCATCCAAGCTCTCTTGAGTATTGCATTATCGAAATAAATGCAAGGTTATCGAGGAGTTCAGCATTGGCATCAAAAGCGACGGGGTAAGCTTTTTGATACCTCCTTTTCTCCAAAGTAAACTGGCCTCTAATGCTGTTGCATTTTTAATGTCACTAGAGCATGAAAGAGGCTCGTGTTTTCGCCGTAGAGTGACTCCTTTTTAAGCGCCATGCTGCAACTTAGTAAGGCATTCCATGTGGTGCACCGGTAATGGAGAAAAAGATGGAGGGAGAAAGAGGGGGAAGAGAGAACTGAAGGCATAGAAAGGGAAAATGGATAGATAGATAGATAGATAGATAGATAGATAGATAGATAGATAGATAGATAGATAGATAGATAGATAGATAGATAGATAGATAAATAGATAGATAGATAGATAGATAGATAGATAGATAGATAGATAGCCATAGATAGCCATAGATAGCCATAGATAGCCATAGATAGATAGCAATAGATAGATAGCCATAGATAGATAGCCATGGATAGATAGCCATAGATAGATAGCCATAGATAGATAGCCATAGATAGATTCTTAATTCACCTCTGAGGTGAGGCTCTCATACTGTGCATAAACCAATTTCATTCTGATACACCTTCATTCAGGTATCCTTTGGCGTTCATTGCTGCCAAACTGGCCCTCGGGATCGATCTGCCATCTTTAGAAAATTCGACAACCAAAAAGACAACTGCATGTTTTGAACCAAGTCTTGATTACATCGTAACCAAGGTAACACCATTTTGTTGATGATGCCACATGAGTGTTGTGATTATTGAAATGATTTTCAATGTTTAGAAGATATCGGTAAAGCAATTGCTTTCATCATGATCATCTCCATGATGATTCAGTTCTCATGATATTACCGGCCCTATCGTGCTAGTGTATGTTTATATGAATGTATATCCCAAAACCTGTGTCTTCAAATTAAAAAGGCTTTGAATTTTCACCAAAATTGACCTCGATTACTTTCAATCGTTTTTCAGATACCTCGCTGGGATCTGGACAGGTTCCATTTGACGTCGAAGCAAATTGGTAGCTCTATGAAGAGTGTAGGAGAGGTATTATCCGATCGTATCTTATCACATGTCCGACGTGAACTCGAAATATTCCTTCCATTTTGCGGGGGTCATAATTAAGGGATTCTTTCAAACTTTTCCATTGCTGCATCACCGTGCAGAGGTGACGGGTTTCTAGTCCGGTACAGGCGCTGGTTACAGGACACCCGTCTATCTGCGTCACCACCTGTTCCTCACCACATCGGGATGAGAGCACGAGCTATTAATGGATTTGCAGTGCCCAGATAGCTAATGCTGATTTCATTGATCAACGGTTGCAAGCTTTTTATCTTAGTATTTTCATACGTAAAAAAATGATTATTGTTTTTTTCTGGTCACCAACTTGTATTTCTATTTAGTAGGCTTAATTAGTTTCTAGCTATTGCATTGCACGTCTTTATTCTGCCTTCTGAAAAATAAATATTTACTTTTAATGATGATGGTAATAATGATGATAATTGTGGTGAAGTGGAATATTGGAAATTCTACGTTTGCGATAATTCTTATGTACAACCCATGCAATTTTCACTGAACCCACAATTGGCTTCGACAATGTA
The DNA here is from genome assembly GCA_964026355.1 of Pseudorhiza aurosa. Classification (NCBI taxonomy): domain Eukaryota; kingdom Metazoa; phylum Cnidaria; class Scyphozoa; order Rhizostomeae; family Lychnorhizidae; genus Pseudorhiza; species Pseudorhiza aurosa. The sequence continues at coordinate 5,791,233 of OZ032121.1, forward strand.
TTTCTATGCTAAATTTAATACCAACTTTTCTACTACACTATTAAAAGTGGCAGTATTCTCGATTATTGGACATGCTTCAAAGACACCAAACCATAGTGTATTTTTTCTTTTCTAGGTTATGGCTATTGGTAGAACGTTTGAAGAGAGTATCCAGAAAGCTTTGAGAATGACACACCCAGCTCTAGATGGGTTCGGCCCTACGGTACGTATCACACACTAATTTACCACAATGGCAAACTGCATCAGCCATGTGCTGCTGTCTTGTAAGTTCTGTTTTTTAAACCAACCCTTGCTCTCCTGCTTGCAACAGGACATTCGACGTCAGCAAAGGCATGCGGTCGGTAAAAACCAATGCCAATCCAGAATGATGTGCAAGACAATTTTGCCCCAGCAACCCTAATTACGTGGAATGGGAGCCACAGACGAAGAGGAAGAAGCAGACATTATAGTTTGCTTCATCATCAACTAGTTTTTGAAATTCTTTTTTTACATTACTTTATTGCATCGTCTACATAACTTGTCTCCGTTTTTGATTTTAGCCATGATTTGATTCTCCATTTCTGACTCAGTATTTTCTTTCCATTAAGTAACTGTCAGTTGAATTTTTTTGAGTCCTGCTCTCTTTTCCAACATTTTGCTTTATTTTACAGGCCCCCGGCGATAAAAGTGCTGAAATCGTGCCGTCAGATGAGCTTGATAAGAAACTGATTGTGCCTTCAAACACCAGAATTTTCTCGATCGCACAGGTATTGTATCAATGATTTTCAAATTCATGCAAAGTGAACTGGGATATGTTCACCATGTTTAGAAGGCGGTATATGTGTGCTATATAGGTAAAATGACTGTAGATGAATCCTACACTCATTCGAGCATCGGGCAGCACCTTACTATGGATGTACCATTATACTGCTTTTGCTATTTTCTTTTATTCCATAACGCTAGTCTGTACAATATGTTCATTAGAAATTTATTTTAGGGTTGGTTACTGCTTGTGTTAGACCGAAACGCTGTAGGGACCATGTGTTATTGAGAAATACAGTGACTGTGAGAAGGGTCAAGATTTTTAACAATTGCTGACAGTGTATCAAGACAATCTGGCCTACATCTAGCGACTCTGCTAAATTTGTGATTGTATTGATGTAAGGTGTATTGAGATGACAGTTTACAGCTCAGGTACACCATCGTGAGCCATGACGTTGTACGGTACAGTAAGGTGGCCAGTTCCTTGCTACCTAGGAAGCTTTACGCCAGGTGCCTTTTACTGCCAGTTGGACGGATGGAGGGCACCCATAAATAGGACGGTGCGTGTCTCAAGCCGGGTACCTTCAGTGCAGTAGGCACACGATTCGTGACATATGCCAACTGCATCGGAAAGATTGCGAAGGACCCAGAGCTGACACCTCAAGGACGTTTGATTCGCTTTTAGCTCAGAGTGCATATTTCTTGACATTGGAATTTTCTGATTAGCGTTCAAGTATTTCTTAGTTATCCCGGAATAGACCGGGACCAGCGCATCTTCTGCGGGCAACTGAAGAGGATGATGGAGGTTTCCCAGATAATGATCCGACAGGCACTGCTAGGCACTCGTCTTATAAACGGATCAGACGGGATAAGAAATAATGGCAACATGCAAACTCTGCTTAAATTGAATTTGTGAATTTGATGCTTGACAATTTATACCGTCGAGCGCTGACTCAAACTTTCATTGGAGAAGCCTGTAGAAAAAGAAGGTTTAAACATTTCGTACTCTGTTTTCAGGCATTTTCGCAAGGTTATAGCGTTGAACGCATCTGCGAACTCACCGGCATCGACGCGTGGTTTTTGCACAAGCTTCAGGATATCTTCCATTTGGAGAAAGATATTAGAAACACTGGATCAATGTAAGTGTAAATTTAATGGCTTTTAATTATAGATTTATTTGCAATGGGTTTTTAGCATCTGCTCTTTCTCAAATACACCTGTTCTTTTCGTCTGTTTTCCATACAGCATAAGTGCATTAAAGTGCACTTCAAACAGTATGCAGGTTCTTGTTTCTAATGGGACATTTCGATCACGCATCATAGCATAGCCTATTGGCTCAGTTGTGATGACTCATAACGCAAGGGGTTGTGGATTTGAATCATACACGGTTCGCAACAAAACTCTGTCAGTTAGGAAGACAATCTGAAACCATCTCATAGATGATTACTTCCTTATTAATACTCGGAGCCCGGTTTCTGGTTTCTACTATGCTCGAAATCAAGCACACTTAGTGGTGTCAATGAAGAAGACAAAATGAGACTAGCTCGTGAGAATTTACTTCCCAAGGAATAACTCGAAGCCGGATATCTGGTTTCTGCTATGCTCGCAATTTTCAATGCCGTGAAGCAATTCGTACGAAATGTTAGCAGGCAATTCATAGAAAATGGTACCGTTTTTCTGGGAATGAGCCTGCTGACTCATGGCGAGGTGCTTGTGGGTTTAAATCCTGCATTCACCATCACTGAGTCGAGTAAGCCAACAGGACGTCTCATCTTTTTTACATTCTGGGTCAGTTGCATTTCTTTCGACCCAGCAATCACAGAGTTGCTCTCCTTTCGACCGGTGGTTGACCTGCAAACTGTAATCTTCTCAGAGTTTGTTCATCGAGCTATGTCACCCAGCCATGTGTCTAGGACGGGCCTGACTTCTTTGTCAAAGGATAGCTCCATGAATGATGAAAATCAAGCCATCTTTCTGAATTTTGTCATATCCGTGAAAGTTTCAAGCCGTTGACTTGCGATGCATTCCATCTCTTCTTTCACCCAAGAGCTTATGTATCTGCATGTCGTAATAACTGACTCCCAATTTCTTCTGTAAATTGACTTCAAATGCCTTACACTCGGCTTCAATTAAAAGCCCGTCACTAAGAAGCTCATTTTTATAGAAATTTGGCTTGGTAGTTTCTTATATGGTAACAAAGGAAGAAGAAAATCTACACTGTACAGTTCTTATGTGCTCACTAAGAAACTACTACAATAACGTATGTAACATAATATTCATGGTTAGAGCTGGGTCAATGAGAATTCTTTTTGATTTTTTTGTATTTGAAAGAAATTATGCCTGTACTGTGCTGATATTTTGTCTTTCTGAATGTCCTTTCTGGCATTATAAGAAACTGAACAAAACATTTTGAGACTGAGTTCTTTATTATAGCTGAGCACAAGTGAGTTCATGTAATAGGCTGCAGTTTCTTCTAAGTCAGTTTCTTAGTGGTGGATTTTTACTGTACGGAGTTATGGGTCCCTGCCTCGTATCCGTAAAGAAGGACCCGGGCAGCTATCAACCGGGAGAGGCGGTTGTCGCTTGGAATGGATTTCGCTTCGCTGATCCTGTTAAGAGTTGTATGAGCGATGGCTATTTTGATTTTCACCTCTTCGTAGTGTTATCCTGCATTTTCGATTGTGCAACCTTGATACTTGATCTGATTCACTTGTTATAACTGTGTACCGCCTACTTCGATTCTTGCCTCAATGTTGCATTATGTTTCACTGGTCACCATGCCAAACTTACGAAATGTCTCATCAAGCCTTTTGTCAACTTGCGTAGTTCTGCTTCAGACTTAGTGATTAAATTTACTTCATCTTTAAATCTGAGGTTTTCACTCGCCCCCCTTGCATCTTGAAATCGCCTCTAGATCCAACATGGGCTCTGCTGATGATTTTTTCTAAGAAAGCATTGAATAGCAGTGGCGACAACAGAGATCCTCGTCTCACCCCAAGATTTAAAGAAATCGTTACAACTATAACCTATTTGGACCGCACTTGCTGCCACGTGGTACAGATCCTTCAGGGCTCTCAATGTCTCGCTGTCAATTCCATGTTTCCTCCCAATGATTGTCCAGAGCTCATCACGCCTTTCTCTATTAAATGCTTTCTTTTAGTCTATAAGATTATCGAAAATTCTCATCTGATGGTCGATGCATTTTTCTCTGCGTTCGCGCAGGCTAAAATCTTGTTCCGCTGAGCTCCGATTGCGCCTGAGTAGCCGCATAAAGACCCTCTTTCCTTCGAAAGCTCAGAGCTGGGTCTCTGGTTTATGCTATGCTCCGGATCCACCGCGCAACTGGCATTGTAATAGGAGTAAATGAAGGATTGTATCTTGAATCGGAGATATTTGGACACACTTCCATGATTTATAACAAGGAGAGGTTTTGGGATCGGTCGCGAAAGTCTTGCACTAGAAGATGATTCGTGTTAGAAAGAGATGAAATTGAAGGGTTTCTAAAATTTTGTTCGAAACTGATCTAATTGGGGACAAATCTGTGAATTTCGTTCCAGTGAGCAAATTTCTGAAGAGATGATGAAAGAAGCAAAGCAGTTTGGTATGTCTGATAAACAAATTGGACGCTTGCTGAATGTATCTGAAAATGACGCAAGAGTTGCAAGAATTAATCAAGGAATCAAGCCATGGGTTAAACAGGTACGAAAGCATTTGTTTCAGGTGTTCTTCTTCAATGAATGGGCTCGTATGTAAACGAATAGTTGAATGAAGGAAGGCTAGATAAATTGATGAATTGTTGAAAGAGAGAATGCACCAGGCAGTGAGTGAGGGAAAGAGTTGATGAATGATTGTAGAATAAATGGAATATGGATGAGTTAATTTATCAGTCGATTAATTAAGCAATTTTTAATGAATAGATTGATAGCTAAAAGAGTAAATGAGTATGTGGATGAAGGAATGAACGAGTTGAAGAATCTAAAAATAACAGAAAGATCAATAAAAGAAAATCAGGGATTTGATAGCTTAATTCATTAATCAATTAACCCATGAAATAAAGATTGAATGAAAAAATTAATGAATTTATGAGTGAAAGAATGAGTATTTTGAGAGTGATGAAGATGACTTTGGAATGAAGCAGTTGATGTCAATGATAAAGTTTTAGCATTCCATGCGCATAAATCTTTCCCAGTTTTGAAACACTTGTTTAGATCCAATGAGAAAGCGAAGAAAATTGATTTTCATGAGTGGATTTTAAAAATTGATTGATCTCTTTTTTTTTTAAATTTCGTACTTAGATTGATACGATGGCAGCAGAGTACCCCGCAGCAACCAACTATCTGTACTGCACCTACAACGGAATGGTAAGCTTTGGTTTATTCCACGTATATTTACATGGCACAAACACGTGTGCCTATTTATGTTTACATATGTATTCATCTATATATTTATACATGTAACGTTATATAGAAGTATATTTCCTTCAAAGACTTGCTGCTGTTCCCCGTGTCTTTTGCTTTTTTTACATGTCGTCAATCCGAATCCCTCGAAATATTTTCTGCATGTTTCTCCAGTTTCTAGTGCTAGCCTTCCTGTCACACTCTCAGCTCTTCACACCCAGGCGTAACAGATGATTTCACTTTGTTTATAGGAACATGACGTCATGTTTAATGACCCAGGAGTTATGGTCCTTGGATGTGGACCATATCATATAGGTACTGTCTCAAATATTTTAAAATACTAATTATCAGTCAATGCTCTCTATCCAAAGACGTGGATGAAAGGATTTGTCCCTCGCCACATTTTGGGAAAACGATAAACCGACTGACGTACAAGAAACGAAAGTTGCTGGAAATTTTCCTGGGTCCCGTTGTCCAGCTGCCTGTGGACGTCTATGGATTTGTGTATATGATGAAGTCCCTAAATGAAATCATACTCAGGACACGTTTGAAATCACTTTATGGAATTACTGTTTTGATATCACGTTCTTCTTAAGAATCACTCGATAACTTTCGTTCTTGGTGCATTGGTGCTCAAAGACTAAATTTTCATTCTAGGTAGCTCTGTCGAATTTGATTGGTGCGCTGTTTCAAGTATAAGAGCTTTGAGGAAATTGGGCCATAAAACGGTAAAGAAATCTAAACTCTACTAAGAAATCTTAAGATCAAACACTGTCTCACGTTGTTCAAAAACTACGCGTTCTACCGAACATCCAGTACCAAATTTCCAGTGCAATATTTTAGGGCACTGAGAAATTGTGCTTATGAAGCAATGTCTTGGCCATTTTTCATCCTATGACGTTTTTCAAGACTTCTATGATTCATGAATTATAAGGTATATTTTAGGTCCCTGAGAACCTATGCTTATCGAGCAGGGTACTGGTACTTGCTCATATTGTGACATCTTTCAAGACTCCTATGATTTCCTGATCATTAGGCAGATTTCAAGACACCGACAAGTTATGATTGTAATGCAGTGCTGTGGTACTTCCTCACAATGCGGTTCCAGCTCTCGATTCCTACGCCTGGAATTGCAGAGAGCCAGTGACTTTCCTCACTGTATTTGCTTCTTTTTTCCTGCATCTTCTCATTCCCTAAAGATAACAAGGGGATATATGTAATGGACGGAACGAAATTTGAAAGGGAAAATAGAGGACGGTGTACAACTTGCAAGGCAATTTTCTCCTCAAGGGGAATCCATTTGTTTACTTTTGTTCATAAATTGTACCGAATGTTGTTAATCATGAAGAATCTTCATGTTCGCTATTCAGATTGTTGTTAACCACAACCCAGAAACTGTGAGCACTGACTATGATGAATGTGATCGACTTTATTTCGAAGAATTATCACACGAGAGAGTGATGGACATCTACCAACAGGAAGTAAGCAGCCTTTTACGTTTACCTGTTTCACCAGCATTAAAGTATTCTGTATCTTCTATTTCTGTTTGCTATCCTGAGCATCAGATGGTGAAGACCCAAATGGTCTGAACCCACTTGTTGATTCACGAGGTCGTTAGCTCAGTTGTTATAGTATGTGTCATGCTCATTACTGTTTGAAGATGCCCTCTATCCGGTCAGTTTTTTCTAGCGAATTGTGTTGAGGAAAGGCCACTGTTGCCTCTACAAAGCCCCAACAAATAAAAACAGAAGAAAGCGAAGGGCTAAGAGGAGAAGGGGATAAGATCAAGTTTATTGATCTTATATTTGAAAAATGGCAAGTTGTAGGATTCACGGAAGGAAGAATGAGACAAGATGTTCCATAAATTGCATGTTCTAGGGATGAATCATGATTTTTGGGGTATAATTCGGGTGGTGTGGGGAACCGGCTACCCTGCCTCACAACGCCATGGGTCAGTAGGGTACATTTTTCACAAGATGGTCCTCGATACCCAAAGTAATTTGGAACTCGACTTTGCTTTGTGTTCATCCATACTTCGCATACAAGTGGTGGATGAGAGAAAAACCCAACATTGCATGCAGCGCTGACAAAGTCTACCCTGTCTTGACATTTCTCTTATCATTATCACTATCTTTAAGCCCCCTTTGTCCCGTCTTGTACCCTATCAGTAATTGTTGCTTGACCTCCCCAGACGTCTTCTGGAATCATTGTATCTGTTGGTGGTCAAATTCCCAATAACCTTTGCATGCCACTGCATAAAAGCGGCGCAACGATATTGGGAACTTCCCCTGTCATGATCGACCAAGCTGAAGAAAGGTACAGTCTTTTATTGTTGATTCTTATTTCTATCAACGATACTTGTGATCTATTAATGATGTATGAAAGCAATACCCGTCTACCTATCTATGCCCATCTGTCTATACCTATCTATATCTATCTGTCTATCTAGCTATCTATCTATCTATCTATCTATCGATCTATCTATCTATCTATCTATCTATCTATCTATCTATCTATCTATCTATCTATCTATCTATCTATCTATGCCCATCCATCTATCTATCTATCTATCTATCTATCTATCTATCTATCTATCTATCTATCTATCTATCTATCCATCTGCCCCTTTCTATGCTTTCGCTTCTCTCTTTCTCCCTCTTTCTCCCTCTTTCTCCCCCTTTCTCTCTCTTTCTCCCTCTTTCTCCCTCTTTCTCCCTCTTTCTCCCTCTTTCTCCCTCTTTCTCCCTCTTTCTCCCTCTTTCTCCCTCTTTCTCCCTCTTTCTTCCTCCGTCTTCTTCTCCATCAGTCGTTTTCAATCTCCTCATCTTGCGAACATCTAATGCATTCGTACTCTGTCCTTTACGTCTCAGATGAAGTTAATTTTAGTTCTAATGACACTTCTTACAGGTCAATTTTCTCGAAAATTCTCGATGATCTGAACATTTCTCAAGCGCCCTGGAGGGCTCTTTCATCCATTGTAAGTCGATTTACATGTGAAATCTCTAACTGATCCATATAACATGTTTTGCAATATATTCAAAACTTTATATTGTTACACGCCCTCGAACGGTTTCAAATCATAGGTACTTGTATTTTTTTACTTGTCTTGTAGTTGCTGACTAGCAGCTGAATTCACTTATTCTCAGCCTCAATTTTTGCTTGTTTATGAAGCATCTTAAACCCCTTTCTTTCTTCTTGATTAAGGATGAAGCTCTTGACTTTGCCGCAAACGTTGGCTATCCTTGCCTACTTCGGCCATCATACGTCCTGAGTGGATCAGCCATGAATGTTGCTTACGGCCCTGACGAGCTTAAGAAATTTCTAGAAGAAGCAAGCAAAGTTTCTGCGGTAAGGAGCTTAATGGGCGATTTGAAATTCATCTTGGCCTTTATTTGGTTTCTAAGCTTTCATCGATGTACTTAACTTTTCATGGCTATTTTTCATCGCTCATTCACTGCATTGGAATCGGCGAATTCCGATTCAGGTGTGCACCAGATTTTATCATCGTCATAACCTGCGCTTTAAGGTTAAAAAAGCAGAAAAACTACCACTTTCAGAACACGACATGATCAGTGTTTTGCACAACATAACAAAACCTACTGTGCACTAATAATGAGAGGATATTCGAAATGTGCAACAATCAGCGTTATCATTGGTATATTTTCTCCACGTGGAGTCCATTATGCAAACTGTTTACGAGGATATGAGGATAATCTTCCATCGGATTTTCATATCTCGTGGCTAAAATCATGTTAATTAACACGAAAGTATTTGAAATCTGGAAAGGCGGGTGTATGTAAATAGAGGAGCGAGATAGACAGACAGAAGGAGAGGCAACAGTCTGAGTAAAGTAGTGAATGGACCCGGAGAGAGAGAGACCCCGAGAGAGAGAGAGACCCCGAGAGAGAGAGAGAGAGACCCCGAGAGAGAGAGAGAGAGACCCCGAGAGAGAGAGAGAGAGACCCCGAGAGAGAGAGAGAGAGACCCCGAGAGAGAGAGAGAGAGACCCCGAGAGAGAGAGAGAGAGAGAGAGAGAGAGAGAGAGAGAGAGAGAGAGAGAGAGAGAGAGAGAGAGAGAGAGAGAGAGAGAGAGAGAGAGAGAGAGAGAGAGAGAGAGAGAGAGAGAGAGAGAGAGAGAGAGAGAGAGAGAGAGAGAGAGAGAGAGAGAGAGAGAGAGAGAGAGAGAGAGAGAGAGAGAGAGAGACCCCGAGAGAAACACCTTATATTTTCTAGTGTCTCGTCCAATTTTTCTGCTGCACTTTTTAAGACTGTTTTTAGCTTACTCTGTTATCAATCATTAAGCATCTTGTTTTTAATTTTTCAGGAGCATCCAGTTGTCATCACGAAATTCATTGAAGGTGCGGCCGAAATCGAGCTGGATGCAGTCGCAAGAAATGGTGAAATTGTTGTGCATGCGATTTCGGAACACGTTGAAGATGCGGGAGTGCACTCTGGAGATGCTACTCTAATTCAGCCTGCAAAGAACATCAGTCCATTGCATAGGAAAAAGGTATTTTTCCAAGCCATTCCTAGATTGAAGAACCAACGTCTTATTTAAACCAATGATTAAAAGATTGCATGGATTAACTGCGCCATTTCCCCCGATTTTCATTAAGTTAGGTAGGGGTTCAGGGGTGGGCAAACTAAGAGCCAATCGAGTGCTTTTTTGTGGCCCGCGAAGAAATTGTATCAAGCAAAAGCAACTCTTCCGTCATTCTCGTTTTCTAATCGCTGGATACCGTATAAACGCATCATAAACATGTAAAGCGTTATCATACTAAGGATGGATTGTATTTATTAACGATTTAAGCATATTTTTCATTTCTATTGCGTGACAATCTAATTTTGAAAAAGACTTGGCAACATGCTGTGCGGCCCTTTAAAACTTAAAATTTTTGACTGCGACCCTTGTGCTGAAAAGTTTGCCCAAGCCTGAATCTAAGGTGTCGTTGGCACTGTATTCGGAGGTCTGCTGTGCGGAAAGTTTTCCCCAACCTTCGTATCAAGTATGGAGCTCATTTTTGATAAATGCGGACTTAGTTACGCTGTAAAGAGATTGGATGCATGCGAAGATCATCACCCAAATTCGGCATCCACCATCTACCACGATTATCATTATGACATTCATAGTGATTATCATTATGATGATGATAAAATGATAATTATGATTGTGATGGTCACGTAAATCACCTTAAGGATGATAATTGAGATTTTAATTGTCATGACTATGATGATTATGACGACGATTTCGCAATTTTAATCAATATGACTATGATGATTGATTGATTGATTGATTGATTGATTGATTGATTGATTATAGATAGTATGATTAATAATTCATGATTCAACACCATACTACTGATTCCACGTGCCTATCTCACCATTTGAGGAAAACTTGATTTCAATTTCTAGGTGAAAGAGATTGCAAAACAGATAGCTAAACGTTTTGAGATCTCAGGACCTCTGAATATGCAATTTCTGGCAAAGGGCGATGACACAATGGTAAGTTTCAGAAGTGATAGTTCGCCATTGCTGTCCATTTTGGCATTTTTTCCGTCATCTTTAGTACTGATGTTCTCATCTGTGTTTAAACGTAAAATTTCAATTCGTTTGCTTCTATCTTTGATTTTCAAATTTAAGTGCACATCGTAGCATTACGTTGTCTTTTGTGCCTGGTATACGTAAAACTTGTTGAATTTGTGGTGGTGTAGTGGTTAAGCATGCGGACTCATAATGCAGGGGTTGTCTGTTCGATTCCTCCATGCGTCACAATAAAAGCCCCATTGGTGAGAAGGCAATGGGAAGCCACATTATAAGATTCCACTTCCCTAGGAAAAACTCAGAGCTCTCTCTCTGGTTTCTGCAACGCTCTAAATCGAGTATGCAACGCAGTGCAGGTTCAAATTATTCTGCCGTTTGCCTTGATAAACCATTCCTCTTCTTAACACTCAATATCTCTTTCTTTTGCAGGTGATTGAGTTGAATCTTCGAGCTTCAAGATCCTTCCCTTTTGTTTCAAAAACACTTGGAACCGACTTCATTAAAACAGCTACGCATGTCTTTGTTAATGCCCCAATAGATTCAAACTCTACCATACCATTAGAATCAGAAAGTGTGCCTACAGATTATGTAGGAATCAAGGTGAGAAGATTAGATTCGTTTGCACTGTAGGAGGCTCTCGTGGGTACCTAAGTCTTCCATGTACTAATCGAGAAGCCTTCTTTAATTTTCACAAGGATAGGAGCGTCTATGAGACTAAATCCATACTGTTTGAAATGCAATATATGGCCATTGCAGAGGTGTAGTTGGCACAGTGTTAGAGCACACGTCTACTGGGCTAAAGGCCCTGGCTGGAGACATGCCCTTTCACGTGTCGGAGAGCCTTCTATCCACCCAATCGCCAGTAAATGGGTACCTGGTTTGAAGCTAAGGGTAGAATGAGGTGAGGGAAAGGCCCTGGCCAAACTATCTCCGTGCGGTTTCTCAGGGTGGTACCTCTCCGATAAGATTTTCCCTGAAGGTCGTGTTGAGTATGGAGCTATATTCTGCTTTGCTTTTGTCTTCGGCCTCGCTATAGTATTGGAAAGTTTGGTTAATGGATTATGCTGCCTTTTTATACGTCTCACGTGCTATTAAGCACAAAGCTTGATTCCATTGAACTGAAATCTTACAGGCTCCCATGTTCTCATGGCCTCGATTGAGAGATGCAGACCCTCTACTTAGGTGCGAAATGGCATCAACTGGAGAGGTAAGATTTAATCTTGTTTCTTCGAAGCTCCTAACACTTAGCTATCATTTGTCTGCAAGATGCATAAATTGTTTGCAATTGATCGACCTCGACTTAGTTTAAAAGACGAAAAGATACACAGGAAATCTTACTCAGTTGTTTTGAAGTATAAGACTTGATCGATTCCCAATGCGTTTGAGAATGATGACAGTTCTACCATTCCCAGGTGGCATGTTTCGGGCGAACTGTGAACACCGCATTCTTGAAGGCTCTGCTGTCAACTGGATTTAAAATTCCCAAGAAGAATGTCATGATTGGAATACAGGTGCGTTGAATAAAAACGAAAATATAGGCCGTGGAAAATTGTCCTTACGGAAAAAGCTTGCTAAAGTCAATATGGCATCGAATACATTCCAACTTATAGCAGTTTTGCCGGACTAAGTATTGTTCTGAAAAGACTGCGCCCAGTTCCTTCTTCATAAGCAACGAGATGATTTTTTAAGCATGATAATATATATATGCTTCCCAGGTATACTTGGTCGGCTAAGATTAGTTGCTGTAAACCAAGGAAATATGTCTAACAAGATGTATTGATTGACAACGCTGTGTATTCTCTAAAAAGATTCCAATCAAAGTCAATGCATTGCCTCTTGAATTTCAAAAACGAGTCCGCAACATTGGTTTAGACGGCGGCAATTCGTTGACGACCTCTTTGCCTCGATGATCATCGAATTCTCTTTTTCGAATGACTCCTGTTCGTCTTCTGTTTTTGTTCGATCGAAAATAGTCTTCTCATAGTTGTTAACTTCGGCTGCTGCCCTTGTGCTCATTTATGATAACCGTATCAATACATCATAAAAACACTGCGATGAGTGAATATAATTTCCATGAATAGGGAGTGTGCGTTGAATCACCGATCATTTTACTCGTAGTTGTGCATCGTGCCAGTATGTTATCAGACCTTTAGGGACTCGAATTTTAGCATCGATATTTTCTCTTAAATTCTGCACATTTGAACGTGCTTTTCTTGCGTCAGTCTGCACTAAGAATTGGTTTGTATTACTTTGAATGCATTTCTTTTCATCACCGTTTTAATTTTCTTCCACAGCAATCATTCCAGCCGAAGTTCCTTCCAACCGCCAACGCTTTGCATAAGCTAGGGTATACTCTTTATGGCACTGTTGCCACAGCAGCCTACCTCCGGCAGCATAACATTCCAGCAATTACTGTCGGTTGGCCATTGCATGAGGAATCCCCAGACTTGCCAAGTGCCTCTAGGTATGAAAATAATTGTTCTAGGTATCTTGTTCATGATCTGATAAATTTTAATCGTGGACCCCATAACTTTTAATTTTTCATTGTTCTATTTTTGTTATTCTGTCACTCTCTGCACTGAGGAGCAGATGTCACCCTGGATCGAGACCAGCTGAACGTTTCTCTTTGCCTCCGCCTGACAGTAAATGGGTGAGTGGCATAATTGTGGGGGTAATATGCAGCAATGGTCATGCTACCTCACAGGATGATACCTCTCTAGCAATGTGCTTTACGATGTTCGTTTCGAGTATTGAACTCAGCTCAACCCTCTGCAGTTCTTCTTCTTCTTTCCCTTGGCCTATGCATGTCGGCCGTTGGGGCACTTTACCACTTTACCACTGACCCTCTTACAGGCTTACCACGAAGCATGAATTAATGCTGAGCCTGACCTCTGCAGTACTTGGTAACAATCAAGTATTCTGACAAAAAGATGCGTCACATACTCGATTTCGAGCTTAGCAGAAACCAGAGACAGTGCTATCGAGTTTTTTATAGGGAAGTGAATTCTTTTGAGGTGGTTTCCCGTTGCCTTCTTCGCCAATTGTGTTTTTATGTGACACGTGTAGGATTCGAACTCACAGGCCTTGTGTTACGAGGTCGCTACTACACCACTACACCACAGCGCCATAAAGTACTCAAGTGCGAGGATATTTATTGCAATCCATCTAACGGTAGATTACTTTCTGCAGTAAACTAGTGGTCTCTTCCTGCGTTCCATCGCTTTACATCATTTTGAAAGTAGCTGTTGTGATGTGATTCTCTCAACAGGTTGATTCAAAGCAAGCAGATTGACCTGGTTGTTAATCTGCCCAACCAAAATACGAAATATGTGAAAGACAACTACTTGATTAGGCGATCAGCTATTGATTCTGGTACTCCATTGGTCACCAATTTCAATGTAAGTCATAACAAGTCATCTGTGCTCATCTTTTTATTCAACGAAATCAATAACTTCATGGCTCAGTCTCTCCCACAAATGTGTCAACTTATCAAGCAGTTTCAAAAATAGTGCATTTCCTGTTCTGCCTTTAGCTTTTGTGAGGACTTAATCATTTTTCATACCGTAAAACTGCGTTGCATAATCGATTTCGAGCGTAGCAGAAGCCAGAGATAGGGCTCTGAATTTTTTCCAGGAAAGTGGACTTGATAGGGTGGCTTCCCGTTGCCTCCCGCACCAATGGCTCTTGCAGGATTCGAACTCACAACCCCTGTGTTATGCGTCCGTACGCTTAACCACTATACCACTACAACCTTAAAGCTCCATTTTGTTTAACGGCTGCCATACTTTGACTTTTCCTGTTCGTTTTTAGCCGCAAACTCATTTTGCTGAACAATCTTAACTGTTTATGATTCATCATAAGCATTATTATTATCATTACCGTATCAGAATCTTCATTTTTAGAAGGTAGGCAGCACTTTGTAGAATAGCACAAGGACTATCGTTATTTCTCAGTTGTTAAGAGGAAGAGTTGTCTTGTCCCAGGAATACACGAAAGCATCAAATGTGATGCAGCAATTCTTTGAATCTTCTTCTTATCCGCAGGTGGTGAAGCTTTTGGTCGAATCATTGCATGAAGTGGGAGATTTGAATGCCGACAGCCTTTTCCACTACAGAATGAATAGCTCTGCTGTTTGATTCAAAACGAAGTCAGAACAGCTAAATTTATTTAAATGAAACAAAGCCCCGAACATGTAGCCTTAAAGGAATTATTTAAGTTCAGTTCTCATCATTTATATCGCAGCTTTTTACTTAATTTTTGACTTATCCTTTCACCATGAAAATATTAAAAAGCCCCTCCCCCATTAACTGACAGTGATCGGGACAGCGGAAGGACAAGAGAGCTGTCGAAGGACCCGTTGGATAGACACATGAATGCAACCAATGGTCTAGACCTACGGTAGCTGTGTAAGGAGAGCAAGGTAGGTGGACATGTCGGCAATGAGCCTGGGAGATCACCAGGATTTGGAGGTGTGATAGGTGACTGCTAGAAACCTATCGTCTTGTCGCCGAACATTTCTGTTTTGTGGCACACATTGCCGTTTCGCGTTCTGTTTTGAACCACGTTTCGGTTTAAAAAATGTTGAGAAACGGAACTCCGTCGATGCTTTCTTTCACATTTCCCCATTACCCAGATAGAATGGCCCACCAATGCTCAATCAAAGTTATTTAATGCCCTACCCAATTCCAACTTTCAAGTTTTGTGTCTCCTTGTCACTCAACAGAACTCCAACGCTAATTTGAAAGCACTTGCTTTAATTCGTCTTTCTTAAAGATAACAAAGTAGAAACTCTAGAGGATTGTTTTTTAAACCCGCTCAAAGCTTTTACCAACATTCTTATTTCACGTTAACGTCATGAGGCAACTGATTTGTTGCGCGAACTCCTTGTGGATTTCTATGGCATTCCCATGAGTATTCTGTCACTGCATCTTTCAGCAAGCCAGTTAAGTTGTGGGCCTAAATTTCGATGAATTATCACGAAGGGTGTGGGAGCAAGGCAGAAATAATTTGCAACCAACTGGGAACGAGAATGTTAACTGTATAGATGGTAAAAGCAGTTGCCAAATCGATCTAAAACTTCACTAGATTTCATCGCGACGAGAGCCTGCTGTTGAATATAAGCGAGATGGGTATGTGCATTGTTTGTTAACTTTGTTATCGGGTTGTTTGACATGATTGATTTTGGCAGTAGTGCTATTTTTGCATGTGCATTTCTGACGCAGTGATGGCGAAACAGTTTTGTTTTCTGTCATTTGTCATATGGTCAAGGTGATGGATGATTCAAGAAGAGCCTAAATAAGTGTTTGATGTGCAAAAACATCAATATGGTGCAGAACCACAGAAGCATGATTTCGTTACACTGAAGATCTTCACCCCACCCTTGTCAGGGTATGGGGAGTCTGCTCTCTGGTATAAAAAAGTTGCAATCTAGGGTAATTTCGTCGCCATTCGAGACACTGCGATTTTATATTTGAAGGTAGCGTGAAAACAGGAAAATTTAAGAGTCTGAAACAAAACAAGCAAGTTTGCGAGATTAGTGACTGCTACGAACCAAAATATATTACAATATTCCTTGATTTAATACATCTTCACTTTATAATAAACCTTTGATTACCAGTTAAACGTTATCAATAAAATTCCGTAAACTAATGAATGTTCAATATAGCATGGCAGTGTTTTGAATATTGCAAAGGTCGCATCTTGATGAATATTGAATGTAAACGACATGTAGTTAGGATAGTGGCTACAGCACATTTACGTCGCCGGAAGTCCCGGCTTGGAGGTTGGTTGAGTTCTGGATGCTCTTCGTATATCCACCTAGTGGTTAATGGATACCTGGTGTAAATTTGGGGGTCAGGAAAGAACTGTCCTTCACAACGCAGTGGCTCGTGATGGTTCTTACTTAAACATGTGCTCTCCGACGCATACCTCGGATATGGGACGCAACTTTTGCTTATTAAATTAAGACCAAAGTCTCGAAAACGTGCACTGAATTGAAAAGCAGAGGACTTCTGACGATTAAATACAAAATTCGTCTAAATATTTTTCAGTAACAATTTCCCTTACAAAAAACAAGGTATCCTGCTGATTTTGATTCATGTAGATGCCAGTGGATCTACAGGCATCGTAAGCCAATCGTTATGGGCTCGACGTTGACTAGAGCAGTTACATTAACGGATAATATGCATTGATGATAGAAGTTTCCGATTAAATTCATCCCGCATTGTTTCAAGGTAGCTATAATAGGCGCTTAATGTATATTTCTTGCCGCTTTTGCGTTATCCATCTACCATCTTAAGGTAGATTGTAGGACACTATACAGCTGTGCATAGCGAGCTGTGTCTTTGTGAATAGCGAGTATCCTCACTCTAAGTGAAATTGAAGCATGAGGTGGGGTCGGACTACTTATCATAGGGTTAGAGAGTAAGGGTCGCCACATAGCTATATCCTTGCACTTCAAGCATAATGATAAGACGCGTGGTTTGAGATAGAATTGTATTAAAGTGACCTGCACAGTTATCATATGAATCGCTATGAATCGATTAAGCGGATTCTAAAATTCGAGCGAAACTCTTAATTTTCTAAGAATTCTGAAAGGGCTGACATCGTCTATGTATGGCTGACAGCGTGTTACGTCAAAACAAGTATTCACGTGACTATTTGTTGGGACTTCTCCATCCTTTAATGGCATCTACGATCCTAAAACGAAACGGAATCACACCTAAGAGGACGTGTCACAGGACCTTCTAGAAAATCGTATGTGCAATCAAAAAGTCCTTCGTAAAAATGGTGACATCGTCACATGAGTCATAACCGACTCTGGCGAAGTCGTGTGACACCAATTGAACGGTTGTGCAGACTTGCTAAAGTCGTGTGGAAACTAAGTGAACTCTCATGAGCAGGGCAGCGGTAGCAGGATGACCTTAGCGGACTACTAATACACGTTAGAATGATTGCAATTGAATCTGAATTGTAAGCAGTGGTGCAAAGCTTGGTAACTTATAAGGGGGGCTTTCCTAATAAAACAGAGGTGATGTGCCACGGAAGCTGAAATTGTACTGGAAGTGCATCTACTTCCAGTGTCTTAGAAACTTCTGAAAATTGCACTTGCAGCTTTTCTATTTTATAGATATAAAGGAAATATGTGAAACCAGTTTCAACATACCAAGCTTGATAAAGAAAAACAGAATATGCTTAAAAGACGTAAGGCAAAACTCATTCTGTGAAAATTCCTTACGTAGCCACAGCTCTCTAATATTGAAAATGACTATGGCCCTGAGCCTCCTAGCCTTGTATCACTGCTTGTAAGGAACACTTTGCAATAGAATATCAATTTTAACGTACTCTTACACTCTTACAAGTCGTGAAACACCGAGAAGCGAGAGGTGTCTAAACTGCACGTTCAGAATGTGAAGGAATAACGAGAAGACTTAACAAGACGTGCTCATTGAAAGGGGGGATGCACTAGCAAGCCAAGGGGGAGGAAATATCATTTTTAACTTGCAATACAAAGTAAAAGCAAACAGAAACTTGGAAAGGCTGAATGAAAGATTTAGGTCTGCCTTGAATACTAGGTAGCTAAAAAATCGCAATTAATTCATTTTTGGCTATCGTCTTAGCGCCATGATCACTAGCAATTCAAAGGCTAGGATTTATTACGTCCAAATTCTGGTAATTTGTGCCAGTATCTGCAACGATTTCTGCATTAGATGAACCATTTTACTGCTGGACTTCGCCTGAAATTTTGTACAATGAGGCACCGTGAATTACGCGTGAAGGCTAAGCATTTTTTACAAGGAGCAGAGGACGAAAGAAAGGCTCATTTTTATCACATTTACTTAAATTTGAATTAAAACAGGTCCATGAGAGAAGATCGATGTTGTTTCCATTGTGATGATGAGAGATACTAAGGTTAGGGACATGTTGCATTGTTTCTCAAAGTTTCGGAAACTACGGCCCACTAATCGAGCAATCACCTAATCAATCAATAATCTATCAGTCAACCGGTCAGCTGCAAAAACCGAAGGACTGATAAAACAGCTACCAGGTACCTTTCATGAATAATTGTGATTGAGTCAAAAGAACATTTCAACTTACCCTCGTTTCGACTGAGGAGTATCTTGAGTAAGAGACTGGTAGTGCTCTGATTTTAAGAATCGCTTGTAACTATCAGTTCGCATCAAAGTGTAGATTTGATCCTACAAAAAAGAAGTCAAGGGTGAATGGGCGCAGCAAAAGTACGCCGATTGGTTCATGAAAATATTTCATAAATCTTTCAAAGGAAGAGGGAGATGTCAAATGAGGGATTGGGCTAGCCAAGTAAAGCAATCCTTCCTCTGAACCAGGGTCATGAATCCAATGGGAAGGAGAACGAGTAGAAAAAATTTGGAGCAAAATGGATGAGTACGAAATTATTGCTGCTTACTGTCAAAGAACTGGGAACTGTACGCCTTAGGATAATGCTACACTGTTTTTCCGTTTTCAATTTAAAGCCATGATTGGCACTGCTTACTATGGCTACCAGCGATGCGATGACTTAGAACACACTTAGTATTCATTGGCCCTACTAACTTCGCTATGTGACAAGAGGACGATCAAAAAACTAGATAAAGTCGTGCTTTAGAAAATTTATATCGACGATGAAACGTTTGATGAAAGAGAGGATATAGGAAAGCATATTGGTGCGAAAAAAGAGAGATACATGACAGCACGGACTGATTAAATATGGGTTAGGGTGTTCAAACCTGTGCCGGATCAAAAGTAAAATGATTAGGAGACTTCATCCTCTCGTTGACTAACTCAACAGCTCTCGAGTCGACATTGATCGGGTGCGTGGCATTATTGCCAATGTAGTCCCTGTTGAATGGAAGTAGTTTATTAAGACATTGAAGACCTTTACATTGTATATGGATGCGTTTACTTTTCTTTAGATTTTCTCTACTTTCTATTTCAAACAGGGCCCTTAATGATAATAGTACTTGTAGTACTGACAAAGTTTACCCTGCATAAACATTTCTGTTATTATTAATACTATATATCTGTACTGCTAATTGTTATTACTACTATCATTATGTACCAGTAGTAAAAGCAGTAATGATAACAATAGCAATAAAAAATGTTCGTTAGAACTTGTGCATGACGGGGCAAAGGACGTGGCAAATTACCCAAGAAGATGAAAAAATGTTTATAAACAACAAATAGGGAAGAATTGAAAAATGTGGGAATCATGAAGAAATCGATACCATTGGGATGATTAAATGAGAAATAAGAATGATAATGATAACAATAATAATAGTGATGGTAATAATTGATGCAAATCTCCATTTGGGAGCACTTGTCTATAAGGACACCACCAGCTGGTACGACAGATACCCCATCAACATTAGTATTGGAGGAACCGCTTTACAGTTCTTTAACCCTTTTTAGTGAGATGTTATTGTTAGTTAAGTATGGATGCCTTGTTTTTCCAAGGCTTTCAAGAAACTGTGCGCATTCAGATATCTGCTCAAGACTTTCCTCACTGGTTCAACATCTGCGAAGAGAATCACCAGGCTTTCCTTCGTAGTTAGCCTTCAAGTCGGCCATATTTAGTTCGAGAATTTATAAGGATTACCCTTTAGTAGATTAATCCTTTATCCCAAAGTTGCTTTTCGTGATGAGGCTTAGTTGAGACATTTTGCTCTAGTTTTAAAATGATACTTTTCCGGATAGGAAATTTCCATTGTCCTTGATCAAAATTTTATCTGATCTTCATTGAGTTTTATATTCAGCATCCCCAGGCCATCCATCAATTAATACTACCAGCATTTAGAAACATTTTAGCCTTTTCCCTTTCATTCTCAATCCCATCGGCATCAATTCACACTCATATAAAAGTCTTTCACATGGTATTGAAACAGGTAAGGAATTAATCAAGGTTATGGCATCTTTTTGTATCTTTTAGAGATCTTTTGTGCTCTTTTTAGGTAAGGTAGTCTACGTTTCACATGCACACAAGACTTCGGGCATCAGTCAAGTCTCAAGCAATATGACTTTTACTCCAAGCCCCGCATCTTTAAAGGCCTTCTCCAGTGAAAATTTCATTTTGTTATAAGGTGTAACTAAGTGCCCTGATTTAGAATCCACGGCTATTTTCTGAAATCTTTTAGCGTTTTCGTGCTATAAGCATTTTAAATCAGACTTCACCGAAAAACCAACAAGAAAAAACTAAAACACAAAACCTACTTTGTGACGTCACAAAGTATATCACGATCAATCATGAGAATTTTTGAACCTTGGCATTTGAGCGACTTGCAATCGAAGATGGCATCGGTGATCAGGGCACTCGACTGAATCTAATTCGAAAATGAAACTTTTCACTGGAGAGACCCTCTAAATGCTTCTTGCTTAATCACGAAATATATTTCATTAATTGCCCCCATTGCTAAATCGGGTCTATTTCTAATGAAGAGGTCCGTGTTACTTTTATCATTTTTCCACTCACCAAGGCACTTGTTCGATGATACTGCCTAAATATATTGTCTATTCAGTGTTAGGTTTTTCATTACTATTCTGCTTTTATTACTATACTTTGAGTCGATTTTTGCCCACATCAAAATTTAATTTTCATCCTCTTCTGCAATTTTCAGTATGACTTCCATCTTGTTGCTTGATATTGAAGCTACCATTGCATCATCTTCATGGAGCCATAGTGGCACTTGAATGACCCCATAATTAATTCCTAGATTTTTCTTCGCTGATTTGTTTCATCCCGTGTCTATTTGATTTGCGAAAATGGGAGCTGCTAGTATTTTTCCTTGCTTTAAGTTCTGTCCATTTCTAAACTCATTTGTCCCCTAACTGTGTGTCTCGATTCATAGGTACCCTTCTTTACGTAGCTTATGTGCGTTTCCTAGAACCTTTCCTTCATTCCATTTCTATGATATTGCGTCAGTCAGTCACTGTACTGATAAGTACTTTGATATTAAACAATTTCTTGTAAATAAAGGGATATTCTATTTGATAGTAAAATATAAACAAACGTGCTCACTTATGAATTTGCGCTGCAGTTTTTTGAAGAGATGAAAGAGAACAGAATTTGAACTCTTCAACTGTCAACCAAAACCTGGGGCGATAAAAACATGTCTGAGTTCTGAATCAAAAGTGATTGAAACGAGAAGTACGTTTAGACGTAATGAAAAGTCAAATACTGGTAGATGGAAGCAACATGACACTGGGTGCAGAGAACAGAGTGTAGAAATCGAACTAGGAATAAGGAGAACCAAGAGAAAGATGTCACACGAGAACGAGACACGCAGAGAACTGCAGAAGTTGCGGTGGAGCATTTAGAGCATGAGAGAGTTGAGCATCACATTCTCTTTAGGACAGTCGTGTTCGAGTCAGCTTTATTCAACAACAACAACAACAACAGCAATTGGCTTGGGCATGGGAGACTGCCGCTACGTGGCGCTCAAGAAAGTTCCTCGAGAACTTCGAAATGTCTAACAATCACCAGCCATTATCGGCAACCCGGCTTATTGGTGGGAGGCGTGAGCAGCAGACGACAGCAGCAATTGAAAATTCACAATCGCGTGCATGTAAGAGTGCATAGGAACGATTTATCACATTTGAAAGACAAAAAACAGCGACAGGCAACGGGTGAATCTAATGAAGTCACCTCACCTGAGATTTTCAGCACTGAACTCCTTTTCCAAGTATTTCAAAAACATCATAGTTCCTTGTGCATCGCGTAGCAGATCGTTCAACGAAAAAAGCCACCGACAAACCTGCTTTTGCGGAGGAACAGCTCTGAAAAAGGAAAACGATATTCCATAATCAACTTCAGAAGGCTAAGAATCTTAGATGAAGCAAAGCTTCTCAGTGTCCTTAAATCTACCTTGTGATTCATGAATCATAAGAATATTGAAATGACGTCACATTATAAGAATGGACCAGTACACTGCCTGATAAGCAAAGTTTCTCGCAGTCCTAAAATCTACCTTCGGATACTGCATAGAAAACATAGAAATACTTTTCTCGCATCTTAACCCTCTCCATAATTAAAAAGCTGGAGATTATTTTCGATGACTGAAATGATATCGTCATCATAGTTCAAACTTAGATCATTGATCCCCTTAGAATAAACCAGCAAAGGATCGTAAAATCACTTTAGTGAACTACAACGAGAGTAACGTATGGGAAGGAACTGCCAAGTGTCAGAAAATAAACGTTAGGGAATTCCATCCTATTAGTCTCCTATAATCTAGCTTTAAGGGTCTTTCATAGACCTTTTAAAGCATCTACTGGAAGCAGGCTCCCAAGTGACTGCAGTTCACATCACATTATCAAACTGCTTTTGTAGCCTCTTTTATACCAGCCACTCTGCAAGTAAAGCAATCACTCGCAAATTCTGAGCTCGATTCCCATAGAAGTATGAGTAGGGCTGAGTCACATGCAAGGGGAACTTTGTTCTGCTGTATAGGCACCGTCTTGCCACTTTCTTCCTCTGTGCACCTTACCCAAGATTTATGAAAAATATGCCTGTAGTGTTAGGTTGAGAGACAGGGGGATCCATAAGTTGAAACTATGGTGGTGTGGCAAAGTAGTTGAGGCGAATTGCTTCGAATCTAGTGCGGTTTACTCGCGTGGGTTCGAATCCCGTCGTCAGAACTACTGACCACTAGCCAACGGCCAAGTCAGCTGTCCATCCTTCCGAGGTCGGTAAATGAGTACTCAGATGTACTTCTGAGGGCACAAGCAGAACGCCGCAGGCCTACACCAGCTGTATAGCTGCCCACATACCAAACCTGCGCTAGCAAATAGAGAAGCAAAACGAAATAAAACAAACAAACGGGTGTGGTATGAGCCCAAGACTTTCAACAGTGTCTGTGTCCTCTAAATACTTGCTATTCCATATACCCTTACGCATTCCATATACCCTTAAGCTGTCCTTCACCAGCTACAAGAATAAATCATTCATGAAAACAGCGTAACTTGGGCTTTCCAGACGTATGAAAAAATTTTCACATGTCTGCACGAGCAACTAATGTGCTTACTTTTTAGTGTTGTCCATCCAGAATGAGTTGTCATCAGTGATCCAGGGATTCGATGGGGAAACAGCTGTAATGAATGGATCATAAAATTCGTACTGAGTTGTCTTCTGGATCAAACTGAAAAGAAGAGAAATGGCTTTGATGAAAATGATAGCTGCGCGATATCTTAAAGGAAAAAGTCGGCATGATAAAATGAAATTGTAAGAAACAGCAAGGGTGGATCTATTCAGCAGATACACTTGGATCCACCTATCGGTCAGCTTACGTAAATCTGGTCCCAAAGCATCTCCTAATCTAGACAATCTAGTTAGGATCAATCCAGAGCATTTGTGTTAATAAGAGGATTTGAATTTTTCACGTGCCTTCATAGCCTGAAGCCAAAGCGAAAGCTTGTTTCCTCGCTCCTATGGTGAAAAGGGCGGTGTCCACCTCAGTCTCCTTGGGCTACACAGTTGTGCAAGCACAGCGAAGGCTACAGCGAGGGACTGGCTATCTGGCAGCACTGTGTGTTTAACTCCCATACTCATTCTCAAATGGCTTAGTGAAAAGGGGAAAGCAGCATGGACAGTCTTTTAAGTTTTTGGGGTGACAGAAGGGGGCCTCGACCCTGGGCCTACCGCACTAAAAGTGAGCAATTCACCACAAGCTCACGGGCGCTGCTATCTATACACGCGCATATTTGTATATCTTCTCTGGGGAAAGGGATAAAAACTTGCTTGTTGATTTCATGGATGTGCCTGGAGTTTGTGGGTTGCCCTAAGCACCTGTCACGATGACATGGAATCGTCACCTTACTAAATTCGTCATATCAATTGAGGTGCTATAACAGTGACATATTGATGGCTCCAAAATGTGTGCAGGATTCCTGACGGCCATCTTCCTAAGGACATTTTCTATAGTGAACTGAGCACTGGCTCGAGGACCCGATGTCACCTTATGCTACTTTTCGAGGACGTGGCCAAACGGGACCTTGTCGCCTTTGACATTGATACCAGCGGGTGGGAAGAGCCAGCTGAAGCCAGACCAGCATGGGGACATGAAAATGAGAAACGGCGGTGAAAAGCTCGAAACCAGATGGCTCGAAAGTCTGGCAGGAAGAGGAGAGTGACCCGTCAACATTTTTCTGATTTTCGAGACTCTGTTATGTTGCGTGCTTTTCAAATTTTACATAGATTGCTTACCAATGTAAAAAATATATATATGTATAATAACATTGACATGCGTAAGTGTATTGAGAAGCAGCTCCTACCTGCAATGAGCAAAGTTAGTTGAGGACAAATAACATAACGCTAAACCCAAGGTAGGTCAAGCACGTGAGCTCCCTGGGCCTACAACCTAAACATACCTTTCCGCGGCAATCGACGATTTGATTCTTTGCTTATGTAACAGTTGCCTTATATCATCTACCTAGAAAAATAGAGAACTGAGCCGAATGTTTCAATGCTTGATAGGATTCAACAAGTTGCAAGCAACGCCAATTGAAGATTAATTGAAGTTTCACCTTCAACTTAGAACTTGATCATAACAAAACAAATATTCGAGGTGAGCAATGTTAACTCTACAACTGCAGACTTCTATCAATTGATCGTTGAGCAACTGAACTTTCGTTAAAATCGAGTGAATAATACCTTTGTCATGGCATCATCCAATGCATGATTCAAGGCATCTTCTGACATCCTTGCTGCAGCTAATTGCAGACTAACACGGGCCTAGAAATAAGGCATTAGATCATTGGAGCCTGTTACGTCCATTCATTTAAAAACTTACCCTAAGCTATCTTATGGAGGCTTTCAATAATGAAACTTGCCCTTAATATTCAATTCAGCTTTATTTACAGTTATCTTTGCATTTTCATTTTAGTTAATTGTGTTGGGGAAAGGCCATGGTGGCCATACAAGGCCTCAACAATTGAAGAAAGAAGAAATCAAAGGGCTAAGAGGAGAGAGAGACCAGATCCAGTTTATATATCTTGTGTTTAAAAGATGGAAAGTTGTAAGATTCAAGCAAGCAAGAGAAAGGCAAGACGTTCCATAAGTTGCATATTCTAGGGATGAATGATGATTTATGGGATAGAGTTCGTGGATTAGGCAGTGAAACTTGGAAAGGGTGTGAATGAGTTGAGCTTCTGGTGGTCCTGACACGCCTCAGAGGAACTGGAGTAATATCCCTGATCTCCTGAGAGCAATGCCGGTGAAAGTATCTATAAAACATTAACTTTTTACACCAATAAAGGGAATCTTATGTGAAAATTATTGTGTAACACTATTGCAAGTACATTTTATTTTATTTTTTGCTTTTATCGTCAACCAGACTGTAAGCAAGTATTTCCTTCCCGCTGTAATCCGCTCAAACAAAATTAGTACACACATACAAAAACCATTGTGCATTCATGATTCATTATAATCAAGAACTTGGACACACATCACAACATGATCCGACAAGAGCAAAAGCAGTCATCTATTCACACCTTTCCTTGTCGAGAGCCAAAGCCATTTTCGTCCATTCGCACTTTCTTAATGTCTGCCTCCAGGACGTGATTTGCACCTGGCTGAAATTTGATAGGGAAAGCACCCATTAAAACTCTCTTTAAATGGAAGTGGTATGCCAGGGTGAATAACATCAGATGCAAATCACCAAGATTACGTAATGTCATCATGAGCACAGCATGAAAAGCGAATTCTCAAAGATGTTCATACTGGAGGTTTGTAAAGATTCCAAAAAGCTCTTTCTTGTGTTTCGTGTACCCTCTTCTGGATTTTTTCCTTCTTTTTCTCGACTCTAGAAAAAGATAACAATTATCTTAACGGCAGGTTTACGTACATACAGGGGCAGGAGGGGGCTTATAAAAATGTACGTTCACCAAGAAGAAGTCTCAAGGTTGCAGGTTCGATACTGGTCTCCGTAAACCCAGCCTGTAATCACAAAAAACATTATGGGACCTGTTGGCAAATATGACACACCACCGCAAAAAAGAGACTCCTTGGTATGTCACAAAAGAAACGGGCATAGAATCCTGTGTTGTTCGACTGATATGGAAATCATGCCACTCCGGTAGAACACTACATACGACTGAGTTGATGCAATTTTGCGATTACATTTCCTCAAATGGCATACCCATCACATTCTCAACATCTGTTGCATAATGCAGCAGAATTGAACAAACTTTGTCTTTTAAATCTTAAGAGTCCTAGCAATACCCCTTGTTGTTGAAAACACGTTTAGAGCAATGCAATTAGATGCCATGCTGTTCAAGAAGCATTGAACCACATCCCCGAGTGCATCACATAGTATAGTCGATTGCAAGCTTAACATAAACCTGAGACACAGCTCCAGGTTTTTGTGGTTTCCAGGTGCTTCCCTGACCGCTAGTGTTTCTTTGAGTACCATGCAGGTTTCGAACCCACAACCCCAGCGCTACAAGCCCGCACACCGATCTTCTTAACCACAGTCATCTCGTAGCCTTCCAAAATCTCCGTGCACGGGTTTCTTACATTTATGTTCATATTTCCGTATAAAAAGACATTGAACGAGTTTCATGCCATGAAACGGAATTTTCCTAACTTCGCTTCACTCCAGCCCCACCTCTCTAGAAGTAAATATTTATTTCACTGGATTCTGATCAACAGAAATGCACTACAAATATCATAATTCGAGATCTGATGTTGTTTAATTTGATGTTGTCAATGGCTAACTTAGCTTACTATTATACAGTCAGGAAATTAAAGCATAAACGTTTGCAGCAAAATTTTCTTGATTTTTCAACCCAGCCAAAACCTTATACCATTTTTGAATTATGTCTGAACAGTTCCTTACAGCGGGCTCTAGCAAAAAAATTAGTGCATTAACTTATGGGCATTTTGGCCTACTTTAATGTGCAAGAATTTATGAATAATAACGACGATTTGAGAGGACATTTCCATTCCTGGAAAAATATTAAAAGACACGAAGTTACTGCTCTCAGTAGCAAATTAAAGTTTAAAACCTTTACCATACAAAATATTCTTTATTTTCTCAGCCCAGACAAAATCTTGGGGGAAGTTATTCAAGCTTTGCAAATATGAATTTACAGCTTCTCAAAGAGGCTATAATTTGTAAGAAATCGAGTGTAATTCATTACTCGGTGCACAGTGTAAAAAACAAGTAAATTTTGCGATGAAAGATGTTGAAAGTACTTGTATTTTGCTTCAGCTTCCATGACAATTAAATCCCATCTTGCTCTCAGGTTGCTTTGAAGTTTCGTAAAGATTTCCTAAAGACAGAAGTCATGAGGTCAGCATAGTATTCTGTTATTATGTAAAATATAACGTGTAAGGCAAGTAAGACGACAAAAGAAAAGCATAATTGTTGCTGAATGACAAAATTGAGTATTCTAAGACAGATGACAACTCAGGTGTTACAGCTCAAAATGACAAATCAATCACTCTTGCCTTTGGTATTTCCCACTGTGTTTTAGTAATTATAATGGTTACATCGCAATACATTCCCAGTCCATTATATGATTCGATTCTCTCACGTCCTTAGCTGCCTCGTTCTTAGTACTGCTGCTATCAGTTATGGTTCAAGACGCAGTTGAAATTCTTATAACATGAATTCGTCACCTTGACTATTCATTTTGAACTGCAAGAACCTGAGTTTTTCACCTGCTACGGAATATTCAATTCCATCATTCAATGTAAATTATCTCTTTTTGTCATCCATTTCCCAAAAAGGTCAATCGTGATAAAGCCATGTCTTCCATTCACTTCCATCATCTTTTGCAACGACATGTGTTTTACAGTGTTAACTGACCAATTAGAATACGAAGCAACAAGTCTTCTTGATCTGCTTTATGAAACTACGTGTACCAAAACCCAAGGGACAGAGACACTAATGCTCATGAGCCACCAGTTCCGTGGGAGAGGGGACTGGGGGGAGATAAGCCCCTTTCTAAAATTGCCTATTGTCATTTGGCCCCTTTTGGGAAATCTAAATTATCGATTTCCTTAACACAAATAAGCGATTGAAATAGATCAACGAGGTCCTGTGAGGTACTATATATAAATATATATAAAATATATAAATATATGCGAAAGTATATAAATATATGAATATACACTGGCGGTCTATTAATATAAATATAAATTCATATTAATATATATATATATATATATATATATATTTCGTTAGATCGTAGCTTCTTTTTCAAAAATGACAAGGGAAAAAGTGAAGCAAATATTTTCTAGAGGTATCTCATTTCTGAAGGAATAAGAAAAGGCCTTTATATTAACAATTTACATCGTTTTCTTAATTCCAAGACTTTTTTGTGCACAGTTATAAAGTTGGGGTACAGATGATCTTGGGCCTGTGCATTCATCCCCCTCAAATGTTTACATCAAGTAGCTTGTGCCAATCGAGCTGGTCAAGTACGGTGGAGAGGGGACAGTTAAAGCAATCACGCAGCTATGCCAAGAGATATGGAAGACTAAGGATTGGCCAAAAGACTGGAAGCACTCGGTCTACTTACCATTAGCAAAGAAAGGAGATCTCACTGAATGCGGCAGTCACAGAACAATAGCTCTGATTACACATTGTAGCAAAATCATTCTGAAGATAATTCAAAAACGACTCGAACCTTACAAAGAGCGCGAACTTGCAGACGAGCAAGCAGGCTTCAGAAGAAACAGAGATTGCAGGGACCAAACTGCAAATGTGAGAGGAATCACGGAAAAGTACCAAGAATATCAGAAACCAATCCTGATGTGCTTCATAGACTACAGCAAAGCCTTTGACTGCGTTGATTATGCTCTGCTTTGGATAAATTTGCGCGAGATGGGGGTCCCAGAGCAGATGGTGGTCCTAATCAGAAACCTGCTCAGTGGACAACAAGCATCGGTCCGGACAGAGCATGCGAGTGTGACCGCTTCAACGTTGAGAAAGGAGTGCGTCAAGGCTGTATACTATCGCCTTACCTGTTCAACCTGTACAGTGAGATGATTATGAGGAAAGCAGGGCTAGAAAACATGGAGGAAGGAGCGAAAGTCGGCGACAGAAAAATAAATAACTTGCGCTATGCGGACGACACAACCCTCTTGGCTGAGAATCAAGACCATCTAAAACGACTTCTGAAGAGGGTTAAAGATGAAAGCAAAAAAGCAGGACTTGCACTAAACATTAAGAAAACGAACATTATGAGTAGCAGAGAGCTCCGCGATTTTGTCCTAGATGATGAGCAGGTGGAGGTGGTAGACCGGTTCATTCTCCTGGGATCGATGATCAACTAGGGTAACGATTGCAGTCAAGACATCCGCATAAGACTCGCACTAGGTCGCACATCGATGGATAAGCTTACTCCCGTATGGAGGGACAAAAATGTCTCCATCCAAAATGAGGTACACTTGGCGAGCACACTCGTGTTCAGTGTAGCGCTTTATGGATCAGAGACGTGGACCGCCAGAGAAGCTGATCGAAAGAGAATCAGTGCGTTCGAAATGTGGTGCTGGGGCGAGTTTTGCGTATCACATGGGCAGCACGCAAACGGATGACGATTTTGTTCTTCTAGAAGCTGGAAATACTGAGCCACTGGAGAGCAAAGTGACTCTGACCAAGCTCAGACTTTTTGGACATTGCAGTAGAAAAGATGGAAGTCTAGAGAAGGCAATTAATTTTTTGGGGTTGACTGACAGAAGTAAAGCGGAAAAGAGGTCGCCCAAGACGAAGATGGATTGACACTGTGACAAGTGACTTGCAATTGAGCCTAGTAAATGCAATTGTTTGGTGCAGGGACCGCGCAGGTTGGCGTCACCACATACGGACAGTCACCAGAAGTCGACGCCGATCCGACGGTATTTAGTCAGTCAGCTTGTGCCTGTGCCTCGGTATGATGTTATTGAGTATCTGTGCTTGCGTCATTGCGATCTCCATCCGTACCAGATATGGTCTGAAACGATGAGGAGGGGGCCATTTGACAGTAGGATGGCCTCTGAGTTATCCTCCCCTTCCTATCAATGCTTAAATCTAATGCTTGCCACATCACAAATAGTAGGTATCTGGTGAATTCTACCGCTCCAATACCTTTCCAAATTCCATCTAAAAATTTACCGAGCGGGCTCCTGACTACACTACTAAACCGACTTTCCAGACAAAAAAATGAAGAAACAATTACTGTATCAACCCTGAGGTCTTCAAGATTGAGAAAAATGGATTTATGTGATTAGAGAACTAGTACTTCTTCTTCTTCAAGCTGTTTTCCCGTTGGGGTCAGCTACATGAAATTTGCAGGTTAGGCATCTTGATCGTATTACTCCATCTCTCACGGCCCATTGTATCTTCCTCCTTCAGCTTCCTTTCTTTCAGATTCTTCATCAAACAGTCACTCCATCTTATCTTTTAACTAATAAATAATACTAGAACTAGTACATATAGCGGCAACTATCCTACAAGCGAACAGCTAACCACATGGCTTGAATCGCTAACCACTAAGCACTCCTTCTCTTGTACAGCGCAATGTTGAACAAACAGCTTTTGTTTGCGTTGGTAACTGGTAAACATAGTTCATTATTGACAGTGAGTTTTTTACAGCAGCAAAGTCAGTAACGAATAATCGGATATTTCTTCCATGGATACATACCACTTTAGATTTTTCTTGGCAAGGTCGTGATTATCAAAAACATAATACAAAAATGTTGAGCAAGCTGAATCTGAATTTAGATAAAAAAAGATGTGTAAGTTGATACAAACAGCTGAACGATAATCTCCGACAAAAATGGGTTTTTATACATACCAACTCCCACTCTTCTAGTTGAGAACGATTCTTACTGGACATCATTCTCTTGCATAAGTAGACAGCTGCAAAGAACAACAGTGTCCTCAAAATAGCAACTGCTAAACAACTTTCATACCTTAAAAGAATGTATCTGGGTTATCATTAGGTAGCTTCCCATTGCTTTTCTCTAGTAAAGTGGATTTTTACATTTTAATTGACAAAACTTGAATGCAACGGACAAGAAAAGCTGTCTTATCTTGGGAAGTTTCTAAAGATCTGAAAACTGAAGCCAGGATGACTTAATTGGCATGGGAACATCTGCAATGCAAGAAATTGGCGTCAACATCTTGAAATATCTTTGCGAAAATCAAACAGATCGAAAAACAATGAGTTTGAGCAAACAGACTGTGCAAAAGGTTTACCGTAGTTAAGTTGTGTTATCTCGTTATGTGCAGACGGCCAAAGATATTGGTTCTACGAAGTAAAAATGGATCATGTCTAAATTTTGAACTGGAAAAGACAACTTAATTCGTAAGAAGATAAGGCATCGTTTATTCAAAATGACTGCTGAACTTATTTTTCCTCTGTGCTTAACAAAAC
Source organism: Pseudorhiza aurosa (assembly GCA_964026355.1). Classification (NCBI taxonomy): domain Eukaryota; kingdom Metazoa; phylum Cnidaria; class Scyphozoa; order Rhizostomeae; family Lychnorhizidae; genus Pseudorhiza; species Pseudorhiza aurosa. The sequence goes on from OZ032121.1 coordinate 5,823,284, forward strand.
GCTTCAAAATTGAAGGGGCTAGGCCTTTTGGTTAACCATGGGCCAACTTTTAATCAGCACTTCCTTCCTTGGAGCTTGGAGTCAAGTCGGATGTAAGCAGCTCATTTATTGATACAGTAGTTGAGCTAACGCCCTTTCTGGGCTCTAGACAGCATGTGTATTCAAGTGTGTCAAAGGCAAATTCAATATATAGTTAATTCAGTTACATGGTGGTGTTGAGAATCAGACCACATCTTACAACATATTGCGGCATAGACGTTGAATTTAGGCGGATTCCCCAACTCAATAAGAGCATCAGGGAGCAGCCAGAGTCACGGCACGGCGAGGTAATGCGGCCAGTTCCTTTCCTCGCTGAATTCCACCCACCAGCTTTACGCCAGGCAGCACTTCACCGCCAGGTTGATCGACAAAGGGCACCAAGGAATTGGAAGGAGCCTGGATCCAACCAGGTATCTTCAATACGGTAGACAAGTGAAATAACCAGCATGCAGACTACCCCGATCATACAGAATCTTAACAAGATTGATGCTTAACTCGGGATGAAAATGCTACTTGTTTTTTAGCAGGTTCATTACTCTGAACGACTTGACCATCATAGAAAAGATTAGAATACAAGTCAGGCATACTTGAAACCTATGACAGGTAGCATCATCTTTGACTATTAATTTGCAATCTGGTACAGTGTGAATGTACCCATGAGATGCAATCATTCTTGCCAGATGTGCTGCTTCTTCTACAAATGAAACAGGCGGTAGAAACTACATCAGGTTCAAATCTTCGCAATTAGATCATTTGCTTTGAGACTTTGGTAGTAAAAGTTTTGATTTGAATTTTACTTTTGGGTCAATAGCCCCTTTGCAGTTATACCAATTGGCCTTGCAATACACGGAAATATATCGGAACGATATTAAAACAACGATTCAAGGAGACTGATGAGAGAAGGAGAGGGAGGGGAAAGGGAGAGGGAGAGGGATAAATAGTGGCACTAACTTACAAGGGTGAAAATCATTTAATGCTAAGATAATGCTACAAGCTCCTAAGCAGGCTCAATAAACTTTCCTAGATAATTTCTGTCAATACATCTAACCATAACACGAGAAAAATCGAAATCTTCAAATTCAATATTTTGGCTTGATGGTGCGGAAAAAGCATTCCATTTTTCCTGGCTTAAAGGTTGCAATTAATTAACTTTTCAAATAAGAGAAATTTCCTCACTCTATCAGTTAAGAAGAAAATTGCAAAAGCGTTTAAAGGGCTCGGTAGACCTCCACTATATTCCGAGTTCCAGGAAGATCCGAATGTAGTCAACTAATGCTCCTATTAGGTTTTTGTGAATGAATTTCAAAGTTACTTGCAGTCAAATTTTGTAGGCTGATTGGCTATCGTGCATTAATATGAATACGGGTGTTAGGATAGATTAATCCTATGGTCAGTGGTTTGAGTCCCCTTCAGCTTAACTGTCACCTGGAATGAGGAGAGTCGCCAGCTCTCTGTAATTCCAACCGTAGGAAATACGAGGTGTGGTCACATCGAGAGGAAGGACCTGTACAATGCTCAATATGCAAAAAGCTTCTCAGCCTCCACATGTGACCACCATTGACATCTATGTGCAATCAGATAGAAAGATATGAATTCAGATTTCATAAATTAAAGAACACCTACCTCTGCTTACCATGGATAAATGGTTCATCAGCCAATTAATGACGTCTAAACCTGGAAGGAAAGAATGAGGAATCACAGAAAGAGGCTTACTTGACCGATTGGAGTTCAGCTTGAGATTATTTCTAATACTGAGCAATTTCAGGAGGTAAAAACAAACCTGTTGAAACATTTGTCAAACTTGTCCGAAAAGTTTTGACTGTCTGAAGTGGAATTCCGACGTATTCATTTTGCATTGACGCCATGACTTCCTCTATCTGAAAGACAAGCAAAAGCCTCTGCATATAAGACTAGTATGGAGTACTTGGTATACAAAAAGCAGCACATATGTAATAAAGAAGCTGGGCCTATTGGTTGACCATGGACCAACGATTAATGAACGCTTCCTTCCTTGGAGCTTGGAGCTTGGAGCTTGGAGTCGTGTCGAGTGCGAGCAACTCATTTCTTGACACAGTAGTTGAGTTCACGCCCTTTCGATGCTTTATACAGCACCATGTATTCAGCAGTATCATATATTTTGCATGTAGCATTTATTATTTAGAATAATACACAACACACAGTACAGTACAACACAGTATTGTATATCATATAGTTCAACATAGTTTAGCAAATTTCAGCACTGTACAGTACAGTACAGTACAGTAACGTAAAGTTAATTACAAAAAAGTGGAGAACATTACAGTACAGTACAACGCAGTACAGTACATTACAGTATAACGCGGTGAAGCAGTAAAGACTCAGTTTTGATTGCAATGCTTCTGGTAGATGCATGAACGGCATGAGCTAACAGCTTGTCTACAGCTTGGTTCAATGCATAAGCAGGGAAGCAACATATACCATTTTAAAGTCTTTGGTGTGACCCGCCTGGGATATCTAGGCATTCATAGACAGCTATACAATTGAGCCTTTCGACTTATAATTTTGCCCAAGAAACTGTTCAAAAATACCCAGTCTCAGTATTATAGGAGCTTTTTGGCACAGCCTCCTTAAATGGTCTCTCGTCTATCGAAATGTTCGTCGCACGTGCTGCTTGTCCTCCCAAGGCTGTCCGTGCTGCTCTGTATATAACATCATACAGTTTGACGCTATTTCTACTGTCTCTTTCGTCATTATCATCATTCTTATATATTTCTCATTGCCATAACTGTTCGTTTTGCCTCTTTTATCATAAGCCTTGCCCATCTTATCTTGTCATCATTAATACCATGTCTCGTCTTTTGCATCCAACCCATTTTACAGTTTCCAATGTGCAGTGCTAGTATAGCTTGGATATGAAAGTATTGGATTGAATTATCACCTTCCGCATCAGATTTACAGTCGTAATCAGGCTAATGCTGATATCATATCCTTGAAAGAATAGCTGGCTGGCATGGACGCCAAAGCGCATGCTCGTTCCCATTTCTGGACGACCTTGATCCGTCCAATCAATAGTAACTGTTGTCTGGCGTTAAGCTGGGAGCAAAGTGTGATAATGAAAGGAATCGACCATCCTACCCCATCATGTCGGGGTCCAGGACGGGGCCTGTTGAGTAATTGCCCGATATTCGTATGGGTATGGGACTCAACTTTACTCTTTTCCAATGTTTATGAGATAAGTCGTACGTGCGTCACTCCTGCAGAATCTTGTATGTGTTAAAGATCACGATGAACTCGGCCTAACTTCGACGCAAATGCATTGTGCAAATGTAAATGCTTACATGTCAGGCTTTGATTCAATAAAGTTAATTGCGGTCAAGAATAGGAATTACACGTGTAATCTTAAATACATGGACTTCTTGAGAATAAAAACCACAACCAAACAAAACAGACTCCTTGGTAAACAATTCTGTGATGTCTTTAAATTGAAAATTTTATGACATAAATCGATTCCTCATATGACAGACGCCTCAATGCAGTTTGATGCGAAACAGAAGTCTTAAGTGCACGGGAGGGAAGGGATGAAATTGCAGGGAAATCCAAAGTTCTGCTTTAAAAAACGGCTTCAGAAATTGAGGGAAGGGGACAACAGCGTAGCTCAGATTTTTTGGCAGCGCCCAACTCACTGACAGCAGACACGGTAGGAAACGACCCGTTGCCCGATGAACATTGTTTTCAGCACTATCGTTTATGATCTTTACAGCGAGAGCTTTCGCTGGTTAGTAGGCTTGAACACCGCTATCAAGATATATTCAGCCACACAACTATATATATTCAGCCACAGAACACAAAATATGAATAGGACTCAACATCCCACCCCCACCATTCTGTTTTCAGACTGGGAAGAAATAGAAAATGGCTCCTGGTGAGGTATGGGGTGCACTTCCCTTCAACCCGCTGGCACCATTTCTGAAACGTACCCTTCTTCCTTCGAGATTTGGACAAATCGTGTGAAGTTTAGAATTTAATTCAATTGTCTTCTTGAAGCCGTTATGGCATTAGAGGAAGAAGAGCTTGATTGATGGCTTCTGCAAAGATCTCGCTCTAATGACTTCTTCATAGTTTGAAACATCATAAATACATTTGGTATAATTCGGACAGCTAGTGGCAAATGCACACACAATAACACCCACAAACAAACACGCAACCAAGCGTGAGTGGGCTTTTTAATCTGGCCATGAGGATGGGTCACCTTTGTGAATGGCGACTTTGACAAACGCGAGAATGGTTTTCTCTGTCGAAGACTGACACAAGTTTAGCTTTAAAAGACCAGTTTCTTTTTCTTCAAAAACTCTGCGATATCCGTGAAGGCCCTAGGCCAGTAAGGAATGATCCAGTGCCAATATATACATTAGCTTTTATGATTAACCTGGAATGACAACGAACCACCTCTGCAACGCAGGGAGTTGGGCATCACGTGCTGTTGTCACATGTAGAAAAAATTAATTTGCTAGGTGTAGTAGGTTCATCAAGTGCCAAAACAGCTACCATCAGATGGTAGGTGTAAACTTGTCCGTATACGCAAACGAATATTTTTATACAATAATAGAATGAAGCCTACCTTCTCCAGGACAATGGCCAGTTGGCAATCAACTTGGTTAGATTGAAGGGCCAACATCATTGGTAAGAGCCAGTTCCAAATATCGAGCAAAACTTTTTCGAATTTTCCAGATCGAGCAGTGCTGAATTGAATACTGCTGCTTCTGTGCAATCTCAGTCAGTCTATTTGGCGAGACCTTTAAACGACCATGCAATGATACTGTTGAAAACCTTCAAGTTGAGCGAGGAGAACGGAGGGGGGGGGTATTGTATGAAGAAATCATAGGTTGCTAAGCATAGTGAATCTGGAAGCAGGCCCACTTCCCAAATTATCTTTTGTCGAGAGGTAATATATTCGCCATTATCGAGGCGACCTTCAACAGTTTTTAATGACATGTAATGAGAAAGCTTGTAAAAACCAGAAAATGGAAAAATTCTAACGGTAGAAAGGAACACCGCATTATCGAAAAGGAAACAGTGAAAAAATTGCGATGACATAACCGTCGGATTCTGCTGAAAAATATTTGGTTGGGAAAGTGATTCTTTAGAAGGGGGAGAAAGAAAAAGGCAATTGTTTACCAGTAAATAGGGACAATGCCATGCAAGAGTAATTATGCGTGCCAGTAATTGAGGTAAAGCTTCACTTTCTGACGCTTGTGTCTGCCTAGTTGAAGCTTTTACGTCAAGTTCAAATAGCGTCCGTGCCTAATTCAGCTCTGGTAACTGGATTTAGGCCATGGAGATTCGGAAAAGTGGTCAAACAAAGCACAAGTTTTTATTGAGAAGAGTCAGAAGTTTATGAATTGTAACTGCGTGAGATTACATTTTGAAATCGAAACTAAAATTCATGGAAATATACCTGCAACCGTTGTCATTTTAACATGATTCGATATTCAGTAGCGCGAGAGTGCTTCCTTCTTTCGTCAAGAACTCTGATTGTCAACATACTCGTTTGAGGACTGTGCATTCCATTGTACCTCTGCGAAGGTATGTTGTAATGTCATTGACCCCTGTATGAACTACATAGAGCAAGCGAAAATGGCAACTTGTCACTTCTTAGTTCAAACGGAAACATGGTTTCGTGACTATACCTCAAGTCTAGCCACAGCTGTGCATTTAAATGAGTCATAATTGCTCTCTATGCTAATTCTAAGTATATCAACAAAACACTGCTCAAAATAACATAGGTATTAAGTTTGTATAGCTATTTGGATGGGAAGTTTTCATTCCCAGATGCCCTGCGCCAAAGGACAAGGAAACGTGCAAGGTACCGAGCCTGGTTATTTTGCTTTCGGACGCGATGAATAAAGAGGATGAATTTTACGCGAAAATATATTGTTTTTGAAAGGAATTCTTAGCATCTTTGAAAACTATTTTTGATTTGTTGACGAGATACTTCCGCTATACCCAGAACTTTTTCATCAAGACTTAAATCGACAAATTCTCGGAACGTTGAATGCAAGTACTCTTGAAGTGTGTTTATAAACAAAAAAAATTAAAATGCCGTGATTTCTTGTCGATAGGCACTAAGTAATACAGAACTAATGAGCATCTCGAAACAATACAGCTTTCTGCGTAAGGATCACATTGCACTACCTTCACACATATGGACCATTTACCTACGCAGTCCAGTCGAATGCGCCACCTATTCAATGGGAAGTCTCCTTTTGTCACTGCTTCCTCTTTAGCAAGCGTTTCGCACCCAAGAAAATCGACTTTCTTGGCAACATGTATTTCAATGCATTCGATTCAAAATAGAAGCGGTTTTCCCAGAGGTGTGGTTCGGCTTTTGCATCATAATGAGTTTTCAGGTGCGCGAGAGATGTTAAACGCATCACGCAATATCCCGCGGAGAGATGATATTTTGAAAGGAGGAACTTTCATTCATTATCGCAAGGAAAATCCCTTGCTGCATCGGTGTAAATTCAACTACGGTTACCGTTGCGTTAGCCACTGGAAGCGGCGAATTTAGCTGAACGGCGGAGGAAGTATTTTTGATCATAAATGGACTTGTTTCCCGCGGAATAGACGCGAGAATAGCTCGGTTTGACCTTTGCTCTTGTTGCTATTGTAGAGCTCAAAGTTGAACTAGGGATTGAATACGAATTCCCTGCGACAGAGCGTCGAGTCTGGCCTTTATTTTCCTCCAATTAGCAGATATCAATACGGACAATAGCCGAACTGAGGAGTTTTCCAATGGTAATCAATCTGCAAACCAAGACAATGATTAAATGGCTTTCATCAAATATTGAAGGAAGTATTTTCATTGGGAACGTGGAAACATTTGTGCAGGAGTTTGACCTAGACGCATACCCGTGTGTAGGGTCTAGGGACAAAAGGTGCACCTAAAAAATTCAAGGGTAATATCGCGCCAATTGCAAATCAAACTGTCTGGAAAATAGCATCGTGTTGTGAATATGCAGCTTGCTTGTAACATCTTTCCCGATAGCTGAGATCGTCAGTTTTTGAAAGTGGCGGGCTGACTGAACTTAATTAACTTGTTGGGACGCGGTTAATATAGTTTACTACATCAAAGTTGTTAACATAACAAAATGGTCACAACTCCTCCGAGAACGTACGACTGGGACTCTGTTCTAGCTTACAGTTCGGCTGCGATGAATTTAACAGAACAAGATGTGGAAGAACTACGAAGCGAGAGGAGTATAAAAAGTACAAAGGTATGCAGTTTTCATTCGCCTGAATTTTCACTTTTTGCTGTGTAAACAAACAGTCGTGTTTTTATTTGTTTTGGGCGTAATGTTGGTGTCATAATTTCATGGAGAGAAGTTTACCAAATCATTCCGCGAGGTGAAATTATGGCACGAGTTATTAAACATAGAAATTTGATTTGCTGTAGGTTGTCACCAAGTCATGGATATATGACTCCTATTTTTTCAAACTCTGGTTATTTTCCAGAGAAATATAGACGAACAGAGAAAATCATCTCGTTGAACGTTATTTATCTTGGAAAATAGTGAGCGATTTACTTCTGTTGAGGAAAGGAGCCAAACTTACTTTGCTTTAGTTCAAGGTAAACAATAATTTTTATTGGACGTACAATAATAGAAGTAAAGATATCACAGGTAATTGAGTGGATAAACAGAGTAGCCAAATCAAATACACATGCAAGGACTTGTCAGTTGAACTGTGTGCATTTTAAATTCTTATTTGCATTGGGAGAGCGCCAAAGGATAGTTCCTACCTCACTATGATACAGTAGCCAATATCTATGGCAGATAGCCTACATTATTCATCAAACAGTTTTTAAGGCAGGTCAAGTGTCTGCAAAGGTTTAGCAAACTGCATTGATGAACCAAAGTTGCTTGGAGACAGCAATTATGTGTGGTCCTTTTCAAATAGCTCTGCCAATGCAAGACTAGGGCAGAGGATATTTCTCATGGATTCTTTGGGATCTTCTTTTAATGGCCATACATGTGTTTCTAGCAGTTATCAATAATTTGGGACTGATTAAAAGTTTTGCCGTGGGATCTCCAGCCTTTGTAGCAGATGTTATAGAAAGGTCTCATAAAAAGTTATGTAATGTCGTCATTGTCCGCTCCATCTGCCCAGCCAGATTTACCAATGGATATGTTTGTGAAGCGTTATTTGGAGCCTTAAGTACTTTTGCCCCTAAAATTCTGCTGAGACTGAATGTTGAATACCTGTTTATTAAGCTTGAATGGAAGAAAATAGTAAAAATTGGTACTTGTGATTCAGAACATATCAAAAAATGCATTATTCATTATGACAGGTGATGGTCTATTTTGATGATTAATCCATAAGTAAATGATAATTATGATGGCAATTATGATAAATTTTCCACAAACTACCTGTAGAAGTAAAGTCTAAGTTACATAGCCTACTGTGTTCATTGCATAAGCTGTCTTCAAGTAAGACATCAGGGTCCTTTTTGTCTTATACAGTTGCAGAAATGATCAATTCTTGAGCCATCCCTTTCTTTTCCATTTAATTTTGGCCATGAGGAAATTCCTAGGTACCCCATCAAAAACTTTCCACACTTGGTGGTATTAAATCTAGGAATTGTAAAGTCAGCTTGTCTAAGATAATTATGCCTGCCATTGTAAAACCTTCAACAATTTCAATTTTACAGGTGCTATTTGATTTTTTTCTCACATGGCTATTTATATGAATAAATATTTTGAGTACAAAGCTTATGTACTGCACAGAAGATCAGAAACAATCTTGTAGCACTGATGATCTGTAAAAAAGATAGTGCTTTTAGTGAATTATGTTGAGGAAAAGCCATGTTGGCCTATATTAAGCCCAACAACGGAAAGAGAAGAAGTTGGAAGGCTAAGAAGAGAGGGAGGTCAGATCAAGTTCATCTATCTTAGCTTTGAAAGATGGCAACTTGTAGGATTCAGAGAAGGAAGAAGCCAAGATGCTCCATAAACTGCATGTTCGAGGGACAAATTATGATTTGTGGATAGAGTTTGTGGGGTAGGGCAGTCTATGCTGTATGAAAAAATAATTGGCAATAAAGACAACCTCTGTGTCCTTGGAATGTTTTGTTCACAGAAAGGGTTTACATTTTCATGTCCAAGACAAGCCACAGTTGCACCATATGAATTCAAAATATCCAGCATGTTTTTGAAGAATCTCTTTATGACTCTTGTGTTGTGTGACTTTATTAGTTCTTTAAGTAATTAGCTGCTCGTTTAAGAACCTTCCCATGGAAAACTTTTAACCAAATATGCTTTTTAGTTGTAATCTATTTTAATCCGTTTGTTTGTTCTTCACATGTGGGAATATGAAATCAGCATTACTCAAATCCTTGGTCCATTGCATCATCTTTTATTATGTTAACATGTGCTGTTGTGTAATTTTGTGATAATAACTTTGTGATTCACTTATGTGATGGGTGCCTATTCCCAGTGGCTTGAGTCTTACTAGAGGATGGGATAATTTATCAAAGTTTATCAAATGGTTAAGTGGTTGCAGAGCTTTTATTGCAGACCTGTTGAGTCAATAGTTATAGCTGAACCCACTCTGCTGCTCTATTCATGGAAATTTTTATATGTTGTTACACTATAAGAAAAGACAACAGCACTGCCTGATCTTCATCGATTCTTTCCTGCAAATGTGCTTTGAGGGAAAGTGGTTGCAGAATCGGTTACGAGCCGACAAAAATGAGGTGAGATCCCTTTCGGCGGTCAATATCCAGGAACACCAACGTGGAGGTTTCTGCATTGTCCCCAACACTGCTTGATAAGCTCAGCTCATGGTCCTGACAGCTACCTTTAGATACCAGGTAGAGCAAATTAAAATGGCAGAGTTTTGTCTTCTTCTTTCATCATGAAAGCTCAATCTTTAATGAAGTAGATCAATGCAGTTCAGAGCATTTTTGACATATAAAGTTGTGGGGAATTTCCCACAACGCCCCACCAGTGGAAAGTTTTTGCCCAATTGTTAAATGCCTGTTTTACTTTTTGCCTCGTTTGAACTGCTGTGTACAAGAGCTGCTGTTGCACATTTTCTTTCTATAAAGGAACAAAGAAACTGAAAACCAGACTTTCACATTTATATTAGACATCAATTTGTTAAGAAATGTTTCAGAAAAGATGGACACTATTTATCATAAACCAGTAGTCAGTCTTTTCATTCTACAGTCTTAAGCAATATTTTAAGACTACTGTTGACATCCTGTTAACTGTGGATTCTGCAATTACCTTGAGTGCCCTTTTCTCAAATGCCCCACCAGTGAAACACCCTTAAAAATGCATTGGTGCAGTTGAAATACTCAGGTTTCAGTGTGCAATATTTAATTTGTGATAAGAAGAACTTCTGAAGTAAAGAGTATTGTCTGTGAGCCTGTCTCTCCTAGAGGTAGTTAACGATTCAGGACTTCTGCCATATTTCCTTTAACAAATCTTGTAAAAACTCAAGTCTTGGTGTTGTGATCAGATTTATACTTTTCACTTTTCTTCCCTGAATTGATTAATTAGATATTTGATTGGACAGTATTCCATCTCTTGTGGCCTGTTTAATAGATTTTAAGCAAGACCCAATAAGTCTTTTTTATTGGATCAACCAACATTTAAAAATTTTAAGCAAGTGATCTTTAAAATTTTGTTGCCTGCTTACTGTTGTAAATCTTGCTGATGGGTCAAACAGGATTGCCTTTAGCGGAGAGCCTTATGTGTTTTTGTCTTAATCAAATTTGTGTTTTTCATGGATTGCATGAACAAGATTTTGAAAATCTTGAATATGTTTGACGTGCAACTAACCCAAGAAGAAACCAAGTAGTTTTTGCAGAATGTAGGAGTATAAAATCTAGGAGAAGAAAATCCTATTTTTATTGAACATTTATCTTTCACATCTCTGCCCTTTTTTTATTGCTGGAAGATTTTTTTAGTCTGATAGCTACAGCAATTAATGCTTTTCAGAGTCGTGTATAGGCATTGCTTATGAAAGAAATGTCACTTTTCCTTTGGAATATTTTTTTTGCTTTTACTGTTGAGTGGAGATACTGGAAATCTCTTTTGCTGAACAAGAGAAAACAAAGGTAGCTCTTTCTCTGATACGCATTAGCTTCAACCAATCATTATTTTTGCAGTCAACAAAGCAAGGGCAATATTTGTCACACCGGTTTTTATATTGATTATAAACAATGCTTGCTGTAGGCCACCTGTTCAAGTAATTTAACCCGATTGCTAAGTACTCTTGTCTAATTGATAACAATGTTGCTTCATCTTCATCTTTAGCATCTACATTTTGATAAATCTTGATCCCCCCCTTTTTCGTCAAGCCATGAAATATTTCTATTTTTTTAACACCTGTCTCTATATTTTCAGACAAAAGAAGAAATAGATAAGCTGACTGTTGATGAGGATTTGAATTTATTGGAAAGGGCCTTGTATCTCATAAGGTGTGCTACTTTTGTTGTTTCCAGCTCAATTGCATCAGCATGGTTACGCATCCATCAATCAATTTTGCATTCTTTAGTGCTTCTTCCTCTTCTTCTTCCCCCTTCTTCTGCTGATTTGAATCCCATTTCATTAAGTGCCCCCTGCATGTGAACACTCTTCTGCATTCCATCAAGTGAGGTCTTGCACGGGAGTCTTTTTACAGCTAGACATCCATCCTGCTAGCAACCCTCCCAGTTTATCTGAATTTGGGACTGTTGCATGGAATTCACTTGATTCACAATCCCATGTGCCATTTGAATCTATTTTTTTGTAATGCATTAGCCTGCATCCCCTTTCACTTCATATCAATACCAAGGTAGTGTCACTTAGGTATGATTTTTATTTACTTCACTTTAGCTTGCTATCTTCTTAGTTCAGTAGCCTGATTTTTTGGCTGAATTGTTTAAATTGTGTTAAATTTCCTGATGGAACTATTGACCAACATTATAAAATTATGCAGCAATCTGCAATCAAAGTTCCAGATATCATTACATGAGTTTCCCTTAGGTTTGGGCAAGATGTGCAGAAAATCAACGCTGTCGAAGGCTTAAAAGTGCTACTGCTAGAATGCCGCAACGAGACAATAAACAGATTTTTACCATGTGTGAAAGAGTCGCTCGAGAATGGCAACGAAGAACTGCACATTGTATCATCTAAAGTATTCTGTGATGTGACTGAGAGCGAAGTATTGCCCGGTGCTGTGTACGCAAAGTACTTGCTGCCAATCGTTTTGGAAAACATACGAAATGAGAACGTAGGTAAGTAAAAAGAGGAATGATGATGACGATGATGATGATGATGATGATGATGATGATGGTAATGATGATGGTGATGATGATGATGATGATGATGATGATGATGATGGTAATGATGATGATGATGATGATGATGATGATGATGATGATGATGATGATGATGATGGTAATGATGATGGTGATGATGATGATGATGATGGTAATGATGATGATGATGGTAATGATGATGATGATGATGATGGTAATGATGATGATGATGATGATGGTAATGATGACTGACTGACTGACTGACTGACTGATGATGATGTTGATGATGGTGAGACCAGGGAAGTTCAATTTTGCTGAGGGGGCGTCACGCCTACCACCGGCTCTGGTATGATTTATTGCACAAGGCAGTTTAACTGAAATCCCAAGGCGAATGCTCTACGAACTAAGCTACCAGTCCATTTATTTACCAGTTCAGTAATGCTATGTAAAGAATAATCACTCAATCAACCAATCCGTCAATCAGTCAGTCAGTCAATCCGTCAATCAGTCAGTCAGTCAGTCAGTGAGTGAGTCAGTCAGTCAATCCGTCAATCAGTCAATCCGTCAATCAGTCAGTCAGTCAGTCAATCCGTCAATCAGTCAATCCGTCAATCAGTCAATCCGTCAATCAGTCAGTCAGTCAGTCAGTCAGTCAATCCGTCAATCAGTCAATCCGTCAATCAGTCAGTCTGTCAGTCAGTCAGTCAGTCAGTCAATCCGTCAATCAGTCAATCCGTCAATCAGTCAGTCAGTCAGTGAGTGAGTCAGTCAGTCAATCCGTCAATCAGTCAATCCGTCAATCAGTCAGTCAGTCAGTCAATCCGTCAATCAGTCAATCCGTCAATCAGTCAGTCAGTCAGTCAATCCGTCAATCAGTCAATCCGTCAATCAGTCAGTCTGTCAGTCAGTCAGTCAGTCAGTCAGTCAATCCGTCAATCAGTCAATCCGTCAATCAGTCAGTCTGTCAGTCAGTCAGTCAGTCAGTCAGTCAGTCAGTCAGTCAGTCAGTCAGTCAATCCGTCAATCAGTCAATCCGTCAATCAGTCAGTCTGTCAGTCAGTCAGTCAGTCAGTCAGTCAGTCAGTCAGTCAGTCAGTCATTTTGATTTCATGGAACTAATCAATCTGTTATACAATTGATTGGCAGCGCGTGCTTTGGGAATTTGAATTCGCATACCTGATCAACCGTGGAACTAACTTTGACTTCTTTGAAGAGTTTCCTTATCAGTATTAATTATGATATGAGCTTAGAGGTTGTCTATTTTACGTCATGGCCTTATGTTTAAGGTTCAAATTAGCCACAGGGTCTATCGGAACCCGTGAAAGAAGACATTCAATTAAGACCTGTGTAGAAACGCAATAATAATACGGCCGTTTTTGCCGACACAAGCGATGTTTTGGTGTTTTCTGTGCAAAGAATATCACCAAGCTAAATAAATTCACCCGAAACATTGGAGAATCGTGAATGTGTTTTGAGATGATTATCAGTGTAATTCTCGTTTTTGCTCGGTATAGCTAAATGCGAAGAAATTGAATTTTCTCAAAAAAGCATCTGCTCATGATAAGCATATTTGATATGTTTTATATAGCCGTAGCCTTATTGTTCACGGACTGGCGTTATATAAAAAGTCTCCGTGTGGCAAGTGATTGTGTGGTCCTTAACGAAGATCAAGGGGGTTATTTACGGGGTTATGGGCAGTGGTGGGGTCAAGGAAAGATGACGATTTCATCTTGTAAATTCATGTTATCGCTCTATTTAATGCAAAATTTCAAAGTTACATCCTCTGTCATTTGTAGGCATTGCTGATGCTTGGCGTGATGCCTTACTTGCCTCACTTCCTTTTCTACCATCAGATGCCATCAATGCGCAAGTAAGTCATCTTCCTATTCGTGAATACATAATTCAATCTAGCTCTTTATCGACCTTCTGTCTCTCTGCTGTTAATATCTTATGCCTCTTGTTATTCGATGCATTTTTAGGTATTTATTTGTTGGTTATAACGATTTAGGATTGAACATGCTAGGGACTGATCTTCAAGCGTAATAGTTGATTATTTGATACATGGACACTTGCAGATGCCAGCTAGATATTATTCCGATCTCTATTTTTATGAATAAAGGTCGAATGTTTTCATCTTGTAGATCTTAGATCTTGCGAGATCCATGGGTACACTGGTACAAACGGTCCATTCACGATTGTCATGCTGTAGTTTGATGGGAAAAATAGCAATCAACTTGAACCAGATGAGGTAGGTTCCTGTCGATCAAACGCTGCTGTATTCCTTCCATAATTTGGCATTTTTCATATTCTTTGCATAATGAGTGAAAAACGGCAGAAGTCGTCAATTAATCATGCAGCCTGTTGTCATCTTGACATTCAATTGCCGTCTTTCTTACTCAGATGGTAAACTGCATTAGGTTTGCATGAAAGTCGCCCTATACATTGATCTACATGTAGCGTATTTCAGCAACAAATGCGATCGAATGGGTCTATAAGTGTTTTGTAAATTGTAGATTGAAAATTCATAAGTTAAAGCGAGAAGTCGCGTCTGTGTCTAGCTGACGTGGGATGCAGTGGACGATACTATTTGAAGAGATGAATAGGTCGTAGATGAATAGTTAATGGTAAAGAAGTAGAATATAGCGATCCTTATGGTCTTATATGTGTATCCGTGAGAGGCTCTATCCCATTTCCACTTCCACTTATCCGGGAAGTTCTTTTACTGATATGCAACGCCGAACGCAATGCAAGCAGTACCTTGTAATATCAGCTCGCAGAAGATGTATTGCCGTTATCAGATTACTCAAACTTTGCTACTTGTACGTTGAATCTGGCAAAGACCTGTTTTGACCGCGGAATTTCAGGATGCCGCTTTAGCAACAGGGCCAGTGGCCCATCAGTGACTGGCATTAAAGCGCTTCACGGGAGAAATGTAACAAATAAGATCAAAAGCTTTTATAAAACACTAGAGGCGGTGTAACGAGAGAATGCGGTTTATTCGACACAGTCCTAGGACTAATTTGTGTGTAAATAAGGTTAATACGGTATGATTCCATGGTCAGCAATTATGATATCCTATGCAAAGAGCATTAAAAGACGTTTTTTACTCCTTTTTTTCGTGCAAAGAATAAATGGTTTGAATAGTAGTTTTAGTATCACTGAATAGATATTATGTCATATGAATCTCACGCACAATGTCCCACAATAGTTTTGTACAATGAAAGTTCTTGTTTCTAGAAGGACCGTTTTGTTGCGTTTAACTGCTGAAATTGCTATACGATGGTCAGATAGAATTAAATGGGGTGCTAAAAGCCTCAATGTCTAAACATCCCGTGATATTCGAAGCCTGATATTTGATATCAGACATTCTTTAATGACAATTTTAGGCACTTCTCGGAAACTTTTGTGCCCCAGTTATCGTATAGCATTGACTCCCTCCATCCTCGCACCAAACACCTTGTTCCTAGCTTGTTGTCAGATCAGTAACTAATGCCAGCAAGGAGGCTGAATATTTATCCCCGCAAAGCAGAATTTTGCGTACCTGAAACCAGTTCCTTTTCTCGCAACAATTTTCCCTGAGCATCATGCTAGATACTTATTATCACTGACGTCGTGAAGAAACGTGAAGGAGCATGCCTCGAACGAGGGACCCTCAGGGCAGATGGCAGACATGTGGTCTTACCACTATGCCAACTAAGCCTCTCGTGTATTGTGAACATCTGAAAATGTTTGATAAAAAGCTATTAGAGTCGCGCATCAGGTTATTCCCAATAAAGCAATTATTTAGTCCGTTAATTTGTGATTTCTGTTAAACGTTATCAACAACATCTTTTATGCATTTGTAATCTTATTAAAACTTGTTTTCATAGCGTGAAAAGAGATATGCTGAAGTTAGTGACAGCTTTGTGCCAAGATGTTGAAATGGAGGTTAGGGCAGCAATGTGTGCAGAGCTGGACTCTGTTGCAAGGGGTGTTGGGTAATTTTTTTCACTGCTCTACTTAGAATCTGGAGGTTGATTTAAGGACCTAGTGACAATGCTTATCAAGCCGGGTGCTATTTCTTGCTCATGTGACTTCATGTAAAGATCCCTATGATTATGATTCTTTAAGATGGATTTTAGGCCACTGAGGAGCTTTGCTGACGCAGAAGTGCACTGGTCCTTTCTATCTGTGTGCCAACATTGAAAGACAGCAAGATTCAAAAACATTGATGCCAGAGTTGCAAGGAACAGTTTCCACATTTTTTCTTCAATTTGCTTTCAATTTTAGCTTGGAGCTGACAAAAACTTTGATATTGCCAGAGTTAGTTGAGCTAACAAAAGATGAGCAACTTGTCGTGCGGCAAGCCGGGATTCAAACTGTGTCAAATATTCTGACACTATTGGATGATGGTAGGTTGTTTAATGCTGTTATTGATAGGATACACATGACCGTGAATTTTGTTTTGACGTCATCAACTGTTCATCCAGCCTTGATATTCGGCCACCGAAGCATGCTAGTGCTTCTAGTCTTTCGGAACCTGTACCAGATCTTCTCTCTTCTAATCCATTCAAACCTCGTTTAGCCAACGCCTCGCTGTCGCTAACCCATCATCATATGGTCTTCCACGTACCAAATTTACTTTGTCATGGTATTGATGAGGGTAACAATGTCCATTGAATTTTAAGACTTGTCTTAATGCCAATGTTGGTAGCCATCCAAGTTTCATATTGCAATAATTCAACCTTTCTGACACCCATTTGCAGTTTGTGAAGAAAACATCAATAATAAACGGATTAAGTCAATGAACCTGATAGATGTCGGCTCAACAGATCTGTAGAACACTTGAAAAGAGGGACTAAGCTAAGGATGATTGCATGCAACTGTAGATTATGTAAGAGTACTGGGTTATAGACTGTACTGATAGTAGTTCGCATGAATTAGCCTAGTAATATTTATCACACCAATCTTCAGCAAATTAATCACCATTATTCTCATTGTTGTCCTTATCATAAGTTTTATCTTTATCATGATAACAATTGTCATTATTTTTTCATTTCCAATCAGAAGCCTGTATAATCGGGCCAGCCACATGCAAATTACCTAATGTTTAAGAGAGATTCTCATTTGTATGTTTAGTATATCTACATATCAAAATGAGGCTTCAAAAATGACAGAATCATGGTTATCGTGAACTGTGACTGCACTACTTTAAATTTTCTTTTCTGCTCTCTCAGGGTCTCTCTCTCTCGCAGGGTCTCTCTCTCTCAGGGTCTCTCTCTCTCTCAGGGTCTTTCTCTCTCTCAGGGTCTCTCTCTCTCTCAGGGTCTCTCTCTCTCTCTCTCTCTCTCTCTCTCAGGGTCTCTCTCTCTCTCTCTCTCTCAGGGTCTCTCTCTCTCTCTCTCTCTCTCTCTCTCTCTCTCTCTCTCTCTCTCAGGGTCTCTCTCTCTCTCTCTCTCTCTCTCTCAGGGTCTCTCTCTCTCTCTCTCTCTCTCTCTCTCTCTCTCTCTCTCTCTCTCTCTCTCTCTCTCTCTCTCTCTCTCTCTCTCTCTCTCTCTCTCTCTCTCTCTCTCTCTCTCTCTCTCTCTCTCTCTCTCTCTCTCTTCAAATAGTTGTTTGTATGTATGCTGATTGTTGCTTCGCTCTTTATGTTGCTTTAAATAGCTGCAGGGTTGAATTCATTGTCATACTCCCTGTGGTATCGTCTTATGTGAGCACAGAGAGAAAAATAGTGACGGTGGTTGTGATTCAAGCTGATTAGGAGATTCATATGACGTACACTCTTTTTAGAAAATGAATCATGACCATCGCTATCATTGAAAGATTGATTGATAGTTGATGAGATATTGAAGGAATCCCCAATGTTTGATTAGCAGACCAATTAATTGACTAGCAACCGGTGTACTGAAAACTGGATCAGTCTTTTGACGTGCTATAAAAGCGACTGATTGAATAATTTGGTGATGAAATGCTGGACCGATTCATTGATTCATTGATTCATTGATCTGCATTATTGATTGACTAATAATATTATTCTGTTGAAGACTCCTGCACAGATACAATGATTCCACTTGTACAGAATTACTGCCAGAAAGTTCTTGAAACTAGAAACAGCGACGAAATGCTGACAATATCAAAGCACATCGGAAAGCTATGCTATGGCTTATCAAGTGAGAATATTTGTCATATTTTTAAACGCCTCGTGAGAGATGTTTCACAAGTCTTGTTTGAGACGA
Source organism: Pseudorhiza aurosa (assembly GCA_964026355.1). Lineage (NCBI taxonomy): Eukaryota > Metazoa > Cnidaria > Scyphozoa > Rhizostomeae > Lychnorhizidae > Pseudorhiza > Pseudorhiza aurosa. The sequence continues at coordinate 5,841,824 of OZ032121.1, forward strand.
TGTACACGGCTCCCAGTTTTTCAGACTGATTGACTTTGATAAAGGTATTGGCTACGGGTGTGACCTGACTTGACCTGATATGTATTGGTAACTCATAATCGTCAGTGCGCCGCATAACATACTATTTTTCAAGTTTAGCAGAAACTAGAGACATTGCTTCGACCTTTCCTTACCGATTGGTTTGAGTAAGGGCGCATGTATTAGTTGAGTATAGCCATATGCAAACTGCACATCACACTCTATCTATGAATCGTTTCAGATTCCAACCGCCAACAAGCCCCGCGTTAACCTCGCGTACATGGGCCAATATTCTACAGTAACATGAATGTTTCCCTCGACGATTGTGTTTCTATTGCAAATCGTAATCGACCCGAACTTGCAATGCCTGCGTTTAGGCGTCGCATTCTTACGTCGTTACTCTATGGAATAACTTCTTCTAGTAGATTAGTCTTTGTAGGGGTTGGATCATGGTATAGGTCGAATTAGCCCCCGTAGCTTTCATGTTTGGCGTGAATACGGTGCTTCTGAGCTCGTGCCCTAATTTGCTCTAATTCCACATGCTAAGAATAGATCATGTGCCCACGCTTGGCTCAATACTAGTTAGAGATGGGATTCGTATGGAAGCTATTCGGAACCACAGAATCCACTACACCTGGTTTTCCCGCTTGTTTAGAAATCGCATTAAATGAGTTGATCTTTCCAATTAGATGTTTAGCTAAACAGAGGTTATCTTTACTTGGTTTGGTGAAGATAAATTTTCCTAACTCCCATTGCTACATGGTTTTCATTGCACACCCATTTTGAAAGCCTCCATTCGCTGCCAACGTTTGGTTTATTTCTTCATGTTTAACAGGGCTGAAATTAATGCTATAGAAATCATATTTTTCACGTGATTGAAGATATCTAATTGCAACTCTTCGAATAGGTTTTGGTTACGTTCAAAATGAGCTCTCGCATACGGTCGAACCCCATTTCATATTGTGCTTTGGGTAGCATATGCTATGTTTTACCTGCTGGCTATCGTATGCCCTTCTTTCAGCTTGCAAAGGTGTCCAATCCCAAATGGTAAGGATGCATAGAACGACAAGAATTACCTGGCATATTGTTTAGAGAGCATGTTTACTGTGCTAGGCCTAATGGTCGTACACCATTTCTGGATGCCTTACAACTGTGCACCGATGGATAAAAGTAGGCATCAAGCGTAAAGCTCGGAACACAGTGCAGTGAGGAATGGAACTGCCCGTCGTTCCTAACAAGGCAGGATTTACAGGATGGTACCGTTCTGATAATGAGCGATCCGACTCTCGTTCGGGTATGGAATCGGACTATACACCAGCTTCGGCTAGCGTACAACTTGGCCGGAGCTAGCCTCAGGGGATAAAACAGATGTTAATGAGTTCTAATTTTGATTAATCATTCCTATTTTGAATTCACTCGTCTTCTTTTGTAGTTAATTTGCAACAAAGTCAAAACAATTTCTTTCTTGAGTGCTACAAGGAATTCTGTAGTCTTGGCGATCCTGCCAACAGCCCTAGGCAGCAAACAAGCCCAAGACGAAAGGTTTGAAGCTCTTTTTCACTGAGATTGCGCAAATGCCAGTTAAAATGCGGAGTGTGAGCTAATGATATGTTGCGATCACTTTGCCATTATACTGTTTGCTTTGACTGCTTTAAATAGATCCTCCGTTTTGTGGACTTACTCGATGTGCTCTTGATTAAGATATGCTTAACAGTTAGTTAGTCATTCGTATAATGGTAAATTAATGCTCATCGTTATTACAATAATATGTCAATACCACTTTAATCAATAAGTTATACAAGGTTTAGCTAACCTGAAAATCTTATTGCTTTTGTTATACAAGATTTGTTTTCTTCCTTTCTGTCATAGCCTAGACAGACCATTGGTACAGCCACCTGATTATTTCAACTCTGAGATATCTTTACTCTCTTTTCTCCAGGCTTTCGGCATTAAGGCAGTACGTTCTCTTGAAGATCAAAACGCAGATTGTAGAAGATGGTGTGCGTACAACTTCCCAGTAAGTTGTACGCTTTTATGATTTTTTTAGATTCATAGCTCTGACAGAAGTTGGGCACTAATTCAGTATGTGATAGCTAGCGATTTTTTAAGCCGATTGTCATCCGATAGACGTTCAGGCATTTCAAGACATGCGAGTTCAAGCGCATCAACAATGTATTTGATACCGTGAGATAGGTCTGCATCATAGGCTTCGCATTTGATACATGCAGCGATATTTCTTCAGCATTCGTGAAACTTTCGGTACTCGCCAGTCTGTGAAACGTCGGAGAATGGCCGAAAAAGACCGACCGAACTTGTGCATAGATGCGAATCAAAACATCTGTAATGAACCATGCTTGAAGAAGCGATCGATTCTAATGATTAGGTAGTTGTTTGGGCCAATCAATGGCCATCAACCTTGACATTGTGCAAGACACCGAGAGAAACACGACATCTTTGAAAAATGTGAATTCGTAATTTCCAGGTCAAAACTATCACCTCAAGTAACTGAACTTTACTGGTCAAGGCTATTGTTGCAGCAAATTTCTAGATAATCTTAATCATTGGATGTTTCTGAGATTGAGTGAAATTGTGGATAATTTTATCTCGTAAAAGCTAAGAGAACATCAGACCATGGAAGGATGGTATTTCAAATGATGTGCCGTCACGTATCTGCATGTGAGAGTGACTCGACTGCGATGAAAATGACAAGACACGAGCAGTAATTCGCGTGCGGAGCAGTTGTTTCTTGAATCAAAAATTAATCTTAATTGAATATTCTCTTTAGCCTCGTATGCTATGAATAATTGAGACATCTTGAAAACCATGGCTTGCGGTCTTAAATGACATTTCAAAGTTATTGTCCTTCCTCTTTTCCATGCTATAGCGAGAGGATTTTCGGCTTACCTGTGGTCATGCCCTAAATTATGATGAGTGAAGAAAACAGTGCTCTCTATCTCAACTTTAGCGTGATCTTTAATTCTCTTTTGAATTCAATAAAAATTTTCTGTCGCACTACTGTGGTGTTTTTTCTATTCAGACCTCGGTCAGTTGAACCTTAATGCTTTGGAGCCAGAAGTTTTGGATGAATCAATTTCTTTAGAATATGTTCCTGTATCCAAACTCCTTTTTCCAGTTTTATTCGAACCCTGTGAAGTTGCCTTTCTAGCGAGATTTGTTATTGTATCCTATAAGATATATAATGAAAATATAAAGTTTGAAAAAAATTACCTAGACCAGCAATACTATTCGTCTTATGATGAAGCTTGTTTTCTCGATCTTTTAGTTACGAGGAATTTAAAGAGTTGAACACCATCCTTCATCTTTTTAGGCTATGCTCTTATTTACTGGTGCCAGTGCTTTCTCTGAAACGTTGCTGGATACTTTCCAATCGCTAGTCAATGACCCAAACATCATTGTCAGACGAACCATTTCATGTGGTCTGCATGAGGTAATTGTTCAATTTCTCTTTGCTTTTCGTCCAATTGAATAAAGGTGTAGTTTGCATCGTGACTTGGGCACGTGTTTACTGTGCTGAAACATTCGGGTTCGAGCTACTCCTGTGTCTGTTGCTGAATGCTCTCTTTATATCCACCTAGCAGTGGATGGGTAGCTGGGGTATGAAAGTGTGGCGATGAATGGAACTGAAAACCCTACATCACAAGACCTAGGTACAACATTGTGCCTCTCTTGCAAAAGTGCTTCTCGACAGTCATTTAGAATATGGGGCCCAACCGTTGCGATCAGATGATTTGATAATGATTGATTGGAGGAAACCACGAACTTGATGAAGCGTATTTTGATAAAAGAATTGAGGATGCAAATGGTTTTTAAGTGATCAGTACTATGGTCCAATGATGTATTTGATAGTGGTTAATGCGATGATTCTGGTAATTTTGTTGATTTCTTCCATTTTTTATATACTAATTTTAAGGATGCTTGTGATAGATTTTAGGCAAATTATGGCTGATTACCCAACACTGATACCCTGTTTACAGCGTTTCTTTTTCGAAGGAAATATGAAGAAATATATTTGAAGTTTGGCGTTTTTATGCTAGTTCAGATTGAATTGAGTGTCAGTTATCTAAATTGAGTTGTCTTTTGAAGGTGTGCAAGATACTTGGCTCAGCTGTTGGTCTTATTCAGAATGAAATCAAATCACTGTTACAAGACGAATCTATCGAGGTGCTGTAATTACATGCATTTCCTTAACAGTTAAATCTCTTCATTCATTTCATTTCAACACATCATATCTACAGAATTCGAGCCACCGATAACCATCGATAATGCAAGTCAACAGAGACTCAAACAGCAAAAGCAGTTTCATCAACGCTGTTGTCTTGTTGATACCTTTCTTTGCCGCGTGGAAATACCTGGACATCCATATTTAGGCAATCATCCCTCAGCATTTTAGGTCTGGCATATCTTCTGATGGATATCCGGGCTGGAAAGTGACAAAACAGCGACTGTCGTAAAGGCGACTTCATAATAGCGATTGTTTTAAAACAGCGGCTGTCACAAAAACCACCACATGATAGCGATTGTAATAAAAGGGTGATTGTCATAACAGCGACATCACCGCGTCATTGGACCTATTCTGGTCTAGTCTTTTACCTAACATTTCAGCCAAAATCCTTTAATTGGTCGGTTATCAACAGTACTCCAACAGTACCAGGTGCAGGAGGTTACTATCTGTTGCTTTCCTTTTCCGTCTAAAGGTCTGACTCAGATTTGTGGAAGAGCCAGCAGCTGCTGCAATTTCTTCATTAACATGGGCGATTGCGTCTTGCACAATTCTTCTTGGTGGATCTCGTGTTGTGACTGCAGCTGTTTTTACTGTGTTTTCCATTCTCTGTATTGCCACTTCTGCAGGATTTGGTTGATGCATTTGGACGCCACTGCTTACTGGGGGTTGCTGTTGCTGACGATACTGAAGAATTGTCGTTAGGCGACCTTAACAACCAGCCTGTGCACACCTCCAATTGATTGTATTTACTTGTTTGGTACCTTCTGTACAAGAAGCCTTCATGGCTTATCATGTCACTTCCTTTTCTTGATTTTATAAAGTCCACCTTAGGCCATATTGAATTCTTCAAACATGTGATTCTGCATATCAAGGCCTTCAGCAATGACTAACCCTTGAACTTTTCACAAAGCGAACACAAATTCGTAAATACGAATGCGTAATCACAAGCAAGGGAAGCCAAGTCTGTGCCTTTCTGAGCACCATATTCTCTCTAGCGAGCACCCCCTCTCCAATGAGCGCCCCCCAAATAATCTGCAAGCCGTTTCAGTCTTGTGCTCTTAATCTGGCAGCTGACGGCAGTGACGATTGCAAAATTCATTGCTTTAAAGAGGATAATCCATGCGAAAAAGGTGCAAAAATACTAACTGAACCACTCAAAAATCCAGTCGAAGGTACTGATGATTTAGATGTTCAAGATGCCACTCCAGCAATTATGCAAGTCGATGAGGGTTCAGACTGGGACATTGCTATAATATAAACATTTTGCCTATACACTTCTTAAATAATGAAGTAACAAGTTTAAAAATTATAACCGTTTGCATTTCAAAACGTCTTCTGTTTGTAGATTCATATTTTTTTAATGAGCGCCCCTCTCCAATGAGTGTTTCTATCCAATGAGCACCCCCTTTCTGAGGCTAAAAATTAGATGAGCATCCCCTCTTTTAGGCCAAAAATTAAATGAGCGCCCCCGGTGCTCATTAGAGAGAATACTGTATACAATGTATCTCATTCTGAATTTGATAGTAAAGTCGCTATCGTAACAGTCGCTGTTATAGTGCAGTCGCCATCCAGACAATAGCCATTTTGAAAATCGCCAGCCAACCTGGTAACGTCGCCTTGGGAAGTCGCCTTTGTGACAGTCTCTGCTTTGACAGTCGCTATAAGGCAGTCGAGCCCTTCTGATGACGTCACATTCAAAGTTTCACTGCTGCTCTTTCTCTGTTAGGTTCTTCAAGGATTAATGCCAAATTTGCCAATTACCATGGAAACATTAGCAAAAGAAGGCGCTGTCAATGGACCAAATGCTGTAAGTTCGACCTTGTTTGGAACACAGAAAATCATGGTGTAGCCATTCTTCAGCTGTTGCATATCATTCTCTGTTCCGAGCTTCGCAGAAATCAGAGGCAAGGGCCCGAGCTTTTTCTGAGGGAGTGATTGTTTTGATGCGGCTTCCCGTTGCCTTCCTCACCAATATTATTTGTATTGAGAATCTTGCAGAATTCATTGCCACAGCTCCCGCTTTATGACAACACTTGAACCATTACTTTTCAGCACCACCATGTTCAGCTGTAGCATCTTAATTGTTCCAGTTTGATGTAGTTCATCAATTATCGTGTGACTGTTCTCAACCTCGCAGCCTGTTTGAGTATAATTTGCAAGGAGATTTGTAGGTAATGATCGTCATACAAGTTTTAAGCGCATGACTGTCGTTTGCATATGAATGTGTAGTTAGTTCTGTGAACTACGCGAGCAGACAGCGCGGGGTTTGGCTTTTTCAATTGTTGGCCTTTTTTACTTCCATTCTTACAACCCGTGTCATTTTTCGTTTTCAAGGTCGTCATATCTGATTTCATAACAGCGTTATTGAATTGCGAATTGTCAATTTCTCTATCAAGTCTATGGAGATTGCACGTCGAGTTTCTCACGAGCTTAGTCTGTTTGCCGAACTGCCTTTCCTCCGATCAGATCTACTACAAATTCGTTCCTGTCCTTTTCAGACTATTGTCATCAAACGTAGGTCCATTGTATGCACTTTCTTATCATGATTGAATGAAGCCTTAGCAAAATTATTGACTGCAAGGAACTTTTATTAGGTATGCCGTAAACTGATCTTCCCCAATTCGGCCCCGCTAAGGACCAGTTAACGGTACTCCGTCTTTCCTTGGGATGAATTTCGTCATGTTGGGAGCAAACTGTCACCAGAAAGTCCTTCTCTCACCATAACTTCAACTGTGCTTTGTATAGCTCTATCATTTTGCCATATATTTATTTTTGGTCTTTGATTTGATGAGGAAGAGTAGCCCTTCAGCTGGATCTGGTTTTTACAGCCAAAATGTCATCGTGTTATTGAATGCTGACCTATGCACTCCATGCGTGTTGGCAGAAACTGGGTGTTTTAATTACATGGCGAAATTTGTAATGATTTTATCACAATCTTGAGGCTCGATTCTCCTACGAGCTTTAAGCTTGCAAGCCTAGCACATTCCATATGCTTGCCTTTCAAGAGAATCTCGAATCCTCCTTCGGAAAGAAATTCTTTTCCATCGTCATAACAGCGGTCTAGGAGGGCTTTTTGGTGTGATATTTCGATTCAAATATATTGCGACTCATTTCAATAAATTTGTTGGAAATTTTGTCAGTCCTATCCTTTCACGTTTTGAAATAAACCGATCCAGTCAGAGCATCAGCTGAATAAGTAATCCAATCCGATTCAGGTTTAATTAAACCTCCATAATTCTCTCGCAAGCTCACCCTGATCAATCAATAGAGATTGACAAGAATTTTTTCCCATAACTTCTCCAGGCTTGGCTTACGTTATTCAAACCCTTTGAACTGGGATTTGACTACGCTATTGGTATACCTCATCAATTCTGCGACTTCGTTTCATTCGTTCTCAGCGTGTCATTCCAGTTAAACAAGCCGCGGGTCGAACATTGTGCGCCTTCATAAAGAACAACAAAAGAAGCGACCAGAGGAATGAGTTATGCAAAAGGATCATTCAAGGTAAATCCCAGTGCAAAGGTCAAGATGTCTTATCAAGTTGTTGCATTCTTAGCTGTTATGAGCGTGACCTTAGGTATTTATGGGCCTAATTGTGTTTGATGTGCTCTCACTTCTGAAGAGAAAGCATAAGTTGAAAGCAAACAGAATCGTCTGTAGGTCTTTTTCGAGGAGCTGGTGAGAGAACGGAAATTCTGGACATTGATAAGGTTATTTGAAAACCTCTCGAAGAAGCGAGGCCACGGGAAAGAAAAGTATTTCCAAAGTTGTTCCGAATAAAATTGATTAAAGAGCAATATCTGCAATTTAGTGCAATGCTATGCAATAAGTGAAATGTACGTAAGACACGAAAGATGAAATTGTATATCTTCCTTCCTATCTTCATTGCAGAGCTTTGTCATGGTAGAAATTACAAATCTAGATTAGAATTTTTGGATATTTGTGAAAATATAATGGAGTTTTTCTCGAAGTCGTTTTTCAAGGAGCATTTCTTTGATGAAGTTCTTCTTCTAGGAAAGGTGAGTGCCCTTTTGATTTCATCTTGATTTTCCATGATTTTTCTGCAATTTTATTAGGCACAGTGACCATATGTTCACAACGTTGTGAGGTTAGGTTTGGTCTGGTAAAGAGATCAAGCAATGTGTAATCAATCTTTTGCTTTCCCCTTTTAAGTCTTATTATATGCAGGTGATTCGGGGTCATGTTTATCATTCTTCGTGATTCATATTTGTATGGGCTGTTACTCGTATTTTACTTAAATAAATTTGCTGATAAGTCCCACTTTGAAGTCAAGATCTTTTTTATCTAGCTTGCAGTTAAGTTGCAAAATCTCCACATTTTTTTAAATGTGCATTGTTTGATTCCAGGATCCAGTTGTAAATGTTCGTCTAAAAGTTTGCACAATGTTTCCATCATTAAAGTCACAACTCAGACTTCCCGGCGATCGGCTCTTATTGCAAACCCTAGAACAGAGCGTGCGAGAGCTGATGGCATTAGAAACAGATCGAGATGTGTCAAGCACAATAAGAATGGTTTGTTCATCAAACTACTTACGTAGATAATCGTTTTGACATAGTGAATGCTCTTGTTGTGTGAACGGCTATGCTACTACCGGAGATTACAGCCGATAGACCCTGATGTAAAAACACTGAAGCGAAAGAAGTTGAGTTGCTGAAAGACGTTTTTTTAGAAGTAACTTTCTTGAGTTGAAATAGAATTTCTCTCTGTTATCAAAAATACCTCACAAGTGTAGCCACTGGATTGAACCGAATTGTAATAAATTGCTTCATGGTGTGATCCACCACTTACTGATAAACCTTGAAGGCCCTGGCATTTTGTATAAGGGCCTAAGCTTTTGATTGATGATTTTTAGGCTGTCATGAAAATGGATCGGATACAACTATCACGTGATTCAACAGTAAGTTAGCAAGCAATTGAATAAAGTTTTTTGCATCATGAGCCTTCAAAAGCAGTTTCCAATCTCAAGCTATTTCATAATTTGCAAAATTTTGAATTCGTAACGAAATCGTGTGCCTTGACACATTAATTATTTATCAATTAAAGAAGTATGGAAATATGCTATAGTATGAAAATATGCTACGTCACGCCAACATCTACAAACATAACGAATAAAATAGCTGAGAAGTAATATGATATAATAATGATAGTATAATGTAATATGATATAATCAGTGACATTTTCCGTCAGTGGAAAGTCGTCCCTATGATGGGTTTTGCAGTAAACTTTCGGCTAAACGACGTGTTTTGTCAATTGAGTGTTAAAATACAAAGTTTTTGGCAGATATTTGCTCCATCTAAACCTTCTTTTGAATTTCTAGCATTATTGAATACTAATAATGACAATACCCGTTTCTTTAACATAATAGTATTATTCGATTATTGTTATTGGTGCTTGACCTGTAAAAAGAAAACTGTCTGCAAAGAAAAATGAAAATAAAGAGAAATTATTTTATAAATACCTACATAAATGAATGGGTATATATTTGCAGTGACATTGGACCCCAATTCTCCAATTTTTTGCTTCTAACTTTGTTCCTTTGAATCTGTTTTTAGAATTCTGAAGCACATCGCGAGGAAGACATGCTGGATAGAAAGAAAGAGGAACAAGAAAGGCAAATTATGGAAGTACGAGTCGTGAAAATAAAGAATTAGTCTATATTGTGTGTAAATCTAGGAAGGCAGGTGGACAACATGGCCCCCTGATTAGAATTAAATGATTTTGTGTGAGAAACGGTCGTCGTTTCCTTCCCCTGCAATGTAAACCTTGGCTCTTGGGTTGGCATTGCCCTGTTTATCCGTATTTCTGCTTCATACTATAGCCAGTGTCATCCTGTCAAGCCGTTATTAAAACTATGGTTGTTGCTATTATCTATCGATTTTGGCAATGTGCCCCCTCCTCCCCGAATCGACAAGAAAGATTTACAGCCATTGTCTGCATGCAAAGTCCTGATTTTTTGAAGCCATGACAGTTATTCATACAAATGTACTTGCTAGATACGTCACGTATTGAAGAAAAAAGTGTATTATCTAATTTAATGAGGATTATTTCATTCTTTTGTCTTTTAGGATGAAAGAAAACATGAAAATATGGTTAACCGAATTACAAAAAATTCGATTAACTCTGCCAGTAACCATAAACGGGCAAGTCAATCAAGCTCATCATCTAAAGATTTAACAAGAAAAGGTTGTCAATATTTAGAGATACTTGGTAGTCCTTTTAAAAGACATGCATTCGAACTAATAAAATAAGAATATTTGTTATCCAGCTATGTACATTTTGTGTTAATTTTCATTAAATTCACAGGAATGGCTCTTATGAGTTCTGAAAAAAATTTGGAGTAGTTGGCTAGAATTTAAGTAGAAAAGTGAATGTGAACTGAACTGAAATTTATTTGAGCCCCTTTTGAGCGTCAAGGAAGCACCTTGATGATGAGGGGTCATCCTGAGCCTGAGGGTGCTGAGGTAGAGCAGCCAGTTCCTTCCTTCGCTTCATTCTATGCTTAGCTTTATTAGATTTCTTAGGGAGGAGCCCTCTCAGTAGGTTAACTAATCAAGGAGAGAGTACCCCTAGGCTTAAATCTCACATTCATATTCTGAAATCATCTGGTGTTTGCAATTCAAAGTGTAATAAACTTATCAAGGAACTCACGATTTGTACTTTGTTGAGAAGATGTATGGTTTTAGATTTGATTACGTCAGGTATCCGTTTACTGCTGAGTTGACAGTTTGGGGACATTCAGAAATGAGCATGCTTCGAACTCGGGCCTAACAGTACTGTATATAAGTGCTTGAACCACTCTGTCAACTACTCCTCAATTTGGAATATTCCCTGGTTAGTTTCTGCTTGACTGCACTCTTCAATAAAAAAGGTCATTGCGTTCACAAAAATAGCTGATGAAATTGTTCGATTTGGTTCTAGCTGTTTCGAAAAGTATATCAAAGATAAAAGAGATTGACAGTAAAAGACCTGTCAGCAAATCGGATGGTTGTTTAAGTATTGGGTCATCTACCGGTACGTTTTTTGTAAAACTTCTTTTGAGCTTCTGTTTTTCCATTTGATCGACAGTTTGTCTCTCCTCGCTGACACACCTTGTAGATCACCTCTTCGATTGCATAGCATGGCCTAACTAAAAGGAGTATAGAGATGCGATACTTTTTTCGACACTTGACTTTACGATGATGTGTTGCGACTCATTTCAAACTCGGATCCATCTGACCTGCCCCTTTTCGCAAATAAAAATGTAAGTCAATCTCAGTTTGGAATGTAAGGTGAACAGTTTTATTTCTTATTGCATTTTGCGGTTGTTCTTTTTGACACCGTTTAACAAGTTTATTGGTAAAGAAAGTTGGCATGTATGAAAATGGAAAATATCATTGTGGAAACAGCAGGATTTGAAGCTCTCTACTTTAGTAAGAATGTCACAGAACCCCGACTCTAATGAGGCTTGTAATAAGCCAATCAGACGATCTCGGACAATGCTGCTTTTTGGCTGCCATTAACTTGGCAGTTGAATCTCCCGCCAATGATTGCAGCTCTGTTACTTGAAACATTCAAGCAGAGCATGACCCTTGTGACCGATAAATGTAGTGCAGCATCACAGGAATAGAAGTTCAGATGATGTTGGCCACTGCAGTATCTTGTTAATACCTCCACAAAGATTCAGGTGTGGAAAAATTTGCCGGGAATTTCTTCAGTGTATGAGCCCTGTGTCTCTTTTCAACGCTGATTAATTGTTGTAAAAGGTTGCATTCGCCACTCCTATGAATCCAGTCGTTTATAAGCAAATCACGGGGACTTACCAACCCGCTCTTTCCTCTTCGAATAATTAAGTCGCAGTTTTAAATAGCAACATTAATTTTTTTCCAGCGAATTATTTTGAGGAAAGGCCATGGTGGCCTATACAAAGCCTCAACAAAGGCAGAAAGAAGAAAATGAAAAGCTAAGAGTGAGAGAGATCAGGTCAGGTTTATTGATCTCAGATTTGAAAGATGACAAGTTGTAGGACTCAGGAAAGCAAGAAGAAGGCAAGACGTTCCATAAGTTGCATGTTCTTGGGATGAATGATGATTTGTGAGATAGAGTTCGTGGATTAGACAGTGAAACTTGGAAAGGATGTGAATCAGTTGAGTTTCTGGTTATCCTGACACGCCTCAGAGGAACTGGAATAATGTCCCTGATCTCCTGGGAGCAATGCCGTGAAAGTATCTGTAAAAGATGGAAAGATATCCAACTAAACGACGATGGGAATTGCCATTCTGATAATATATTTTTGCTTTCCTAGCTAAATCTCAAGCTTTTCGCCGACCTTCAAATCCCGCAAATGTGTCTAAAGTTCAGAGTTTCACAACTGGAGATACAAAGCAAAAGGTCACAGTTCCTCAGTCAAAATCATCGGTCACAAGCCTCAAAATTAATTCTACCAAAACAACCAAGGCGTAAGTACATTCTCAATTCCTATGGAAACAAGCATTGACATCTTTTCACTTTTTCGCCAATTCAAAGCTTCCATTTTTTCACCTCAGCCCTTCAGCAGCAGAAACGTGTCTTCCGATCAGCATGCTTTCGAATTCCAACTTCTTAATGAGCTCGTGTTACCATGTTCCGTGTTTTTCTTGCCTTTTCCAATCGTTAAAATTCAAATTTCAGGCCAACTGTTGATTCAAGATTGACGTCCACTTCTAAAAAAACAGTTTCGTTACCAGTCTTAAAGAAAAGTTAGCAGAAAATGATTGCAAATCTTCCCACTCTTCTTGTTCTCAGTAACTTGGAATAAAGATCTACTTTGTTTGGGTCCAGTGCTAAATGATGGAGCTCATGGAATGTCATTTAAATTATTCTAGTCGTCGTTCCTATATTTAACGTCATTTCCGTTAATTTACTTCTACATTGTTGGAATAACAATGCTTTGGTAAAGATCGAATGACCCTTAAAGTTGCTATATGCTAACAGGCGCTTATCCCTGTATATGAAGAGAAACAGTGTCTCACGGAATATAGTATACATGCGCCTGATTTCCAACCATTGGATTTCATAGATCAATGATATCTTGTTAAACGTCCTCGTTTGCAAAGTTGTTCCGTTTGGCCACTAGGAGCTTAACTCGTTGCCCTTTGACATTTCTGTCAATATTTCTAATGGAACTTTTCCAGTTAGAGAATAATCTACTTGTAAATTTGTACGTAGCAAATGAGTGTGTGATGCTTGATTAACGAATTTTTAGTTAATTGTGTAATTATGAAGCATGAAACTATTTATTTGTGTGATATTGAAGCTGTCATAATTTATAATTCAGTGCATTAAATTGCTCAAATCTGCCACAGAATTTGTCTACAAAATTACCGGATTCTCATCGCATGTCTCATGGATTGTATTTTTCCAGCTGATGTTCATTCAGTGGTGTCGTGGAGAGGGCTCAGATAGGCTTAGCCCCTCTTCCTAAAATTTTTGATAACTTTGGGGGTCTCAGCCCCACTTGAAAAATCTATCATTGTATAACATCACATTGCGTGACCAGACCATCATTACAAAGAAGCATACCCAGTCATGGTAATTTTTGGCAGCATATCACGTACTGTATTATTTATTTCTAACTTACTTTTAATTCTAATTCAAGTTTTGTTTCTCTTTATCAGTGTTGCAATTATCAGTAAATGAAATAGTCATAAGTAACTGAAATACTCAAGGCCATTGTTGCGTTATGTAGAAGCGTTTAATGTGCAATCTTGTCCTGTGCAATTTTCTTGTGCTTCTGCTAATAGTTTTTCCCCTTGTTAACGGTATTATATTTTTAGCTAGTCAACCCTCACGATTTTAGATCTGCATACCGCTTTTTTAGAAGGTATATTAACCAGCAGTAATAATGTTCACCTAAAGCTCTAGCACAGGGGCAGCAAACGCGCGGATTGGAAAAGGGTGTGGTGGGAAGTAACTTCGATTTGGTCGCTTCAAACTTGACTATTGAAAAATTCTTGAAAAGTGACCATTTCGGGTAGATATTATAGGCCTATAACCTTCCCATTTGGCAAAAATATTCTGTTTTTGTTCACTTCAGACTTAACTGGCAATTTGAAAAATTCTTGAAAAATGAACATTTTCGGTGAATAGTGTAGGCCTACCACCTAACCATTTGGCAGAAACATGCTGTCTTTGTTCACTTCAGACTTGGAAATTGAAAAAGTTAAAATGAAGGATGATGAAAAGTGAGCAGTTTTGGCCGAAATGGTAAGCCTTACTTTTTGGCGAAATTTGCTCAATTTTCTCCAAAATTATTCATGGATCAAATTAAAGGATGATGGAAAGTGAGCATTTTTGGCCGAAATGGTAAGCCTATAGCCTTACTTTTATGCGAAAATTGCTTGATTTTTGCCAAAAATCATTGAAAAGTTTAAATGAAGGATGATGAAATGTGAGCAGTTTTGGCCGAAATGGTCAACCTATAGCCTTACTTTTCAGCCCAAATTGGCTGTTTTGGAGCTCTTTTGAATTTGAGGTGTAGGTGAAGAAAGTTGTAAAATGAGCATTTTTAACCGAAATGGTAAGCCTTACTTTTTGGCGAAATTTCCTCCATTTTTGCCAAAAAAATTTCCAGGTTTAGATTGAAGTCGGATGGAAAGTGAGCATTGTTGGCCGAAATAGTAAGCCTATAGGCTTACTTTTTGGCCAAACTTGGCTGTTTTAGAGAATTTTTTGATTTGTGGAAGGAGTTGACGAAAGTTGAAAATAGACGATTTTTGGCCGAAGTGGTAAGCCTATAGCCTTACTTTTTGGCGAAAATTGCTCGATTTTTGCCAACAATCATTGAATAGTTTATATGAACGATGATGAAATGTGAGCATTTTTGGCCAAAATGGTAAGCCTATAGCCTTACTTTTTGGCGAAATTTGCTCGATTTTCTCCAAAAATTATTCCACGATTAGATTGAAGAATGATGGAAAGTGAGCATTTTTGGCCAAAATGGTAAGCCTATAGCCTTACTTTTTGGCGAAATTTGCTCGATTTTCTCCAAAAATTATTCCACGATTAAATTTAAAGATGATGAGAAGTGAGCATTTTTGGCCGAAATGGTAAGCCTATAGCCTTACTTTTTGGCGAAAATTGCTCGATTTTTGCCAACAATCATTGAATAGTTTATATGAACGATGATGAAATGTGAGCATTTTTGGCCGAAATGGTAAGCCTATAGCCTTACTTTTTGGCGAAATTTGCTCGATTTTTGCCAAAAATTATTGAATATTTAAAATGAACGATGATTAAAAGTGAGCATTTTTTTGCCGAAATAGTAAGCCTATAGCCTTACCTTTTGGCGAAATTTGCTTGATTTTTGCCAACAATCATTGAATAGTTTATATGAACGATCATGAAATATGAGCATTTTTCGCCGAAATTGTAATGCTATAGCCTTACTTTTTGGCGAAATTTGCTCGATTTTCTCCAAAAATTATTCCACGATTAGATTGAAGGATAATGGAAAGTGACTATTTTTGGCCAAAATGGTAAGCCTATAGCCTTACTTTTTGGCGAAATTTGCTCGATTTTCTCCAAAAATTATTCCACGATTAGATTGAAGGATGATGGAAAGTGAGCATTTTTGGCCGAAATGGTAAGCCTATACCCTTACTTTTATGCGAAATTTGCTTGATTTTTGGCAAAAATCATTCAATAGTTGATATGAACGATGAGGAAAAGTGAGCATTCTTGGCCACAATTGTAAGCCTATAGCCTTATTTTTATGCGAAAATTGCTCGATTTTTGCCAATAATCATTGAATAGTTTATATGAACGATGATGAAATGTGAGCATTTTTGGCCGAAATGGTAAGCCTATAGCCTTACTTTTTGGCGAAATTTTCTTGATTTTTGCCAAAAATCATTGGATAGTTGATATGAACGATCATGAAATATGAGCATTTTTCGCCGAAATGGTAAGCCTATAGCCTTACTTTTTGGCGAAATTTGCTCGATTTTCTCCAAAAATTATTCCACGATTAGATTGAATAATGATGGAAAGTGAACATTTTTGGCCGAAATGGTAAGCCTATAGCCTTACTTTTTGGCCAAACTTGGCTGTTTTAGAGCACTTTTTTATTTGTGGAAGGAGTTGACGAAAGTTGAAAATAGACGATTTTTGGCCGAAGTGGTAAGCCTATAGCCTTACTTTTTTGCGAAGATTGCTCGATTTTTCCCACAAATATTTGAATATTTAAAATGAGTAATGATGAAAAGTAAGCATTTTTGGCCGAAATGGTAAGCCTATAGCCTTACTTTTTGGCGAAATTTGCTCGATTTTCTCCAAAAATTATTCCACGATTAGATTGAAGGATGATGGAAAAAGAGCATTTTTGACCAAAATGGTAAGCCTATAGCCTTACTTTTATGCGAAAATTGCTCGATTTTTGCCAAAAATCATTCAATAGTTGATATGAACGATGATGAAAAGTGAGCATTCTTGGCCGAAATGGTAAGCCTATACCCTTACTTTTATGCGAAAATTGCTCGATTTTTGTCAAAAATCATTCAATAGTTGATATGAACGATGAGGAAAAGTGAGCATTCTTGGCCACAATTGTAAGCCTATAGCCTTATTTTTATGCGAAGATTGCTCGATTTTTGCCAACAATCATTGAATAGTTTATATGAACGATGATGAAATGTGAGCATTTTTGGCCGAAATGGTAAGCCTATAGCCTTACTTTTTGGCGAAATTTTCTTGATTTTTGCCAAAAATCATTGGATAGTTGATATGAACGATCATGAAATATGAGCATTTTTGGCCGAAATGGTAAGCCTATAGCCTTACTTTTTCGCGAAATTTGCTTGATTTTTGCCAAAAATTATTGAATATTTAAAATGAACGATGATGAAAAGTGAGCATTTTTTTGCCGAAATGGTAAGCCTATAGCCTTACCTTTTATGCGAAGATTGCTCGATTTTTCCCATAAATATTTGAATATTTAAAATGAGTAATGATGAAAAGTAAGCATTTTTGGCCGAAATGGTAAGCCTATAGCCTTACTTTTTGGCGAAATTTGCTCGATTTTCTCCAAAAATTATTCCACGATTAGATTGAAGGATGATGGAAAAAGAGCATTTTTGACCAAAATGGTAAGCCTATAGCCTTACTTTTATGCGAAAATTGCTCGATTTTTGCCAAAAATCATTCAATAGTTGATATGAACGATGATGAAAAGTGAGCATTTTTGGCCGAAATGGTAAGCCTATACCCTTACTTTTATGCGAAAATTGCTTGATTTTTGGCAAAAATCATTGAATAGATGCTATGAACGATCATGAAATATGAGCATTTTTCGCCGAAATTGTAATGCTATAGCCTTACTTTTTGGCGAAATTTGCTCGATTTTCTCCAAAAATTATTCCACGATTGAATTTAAGTATGGTGAAAAGTGAGCATTTTTTGCCGAAATGGTAAGCCTATAGCCTTACTTTTTGGCGAAATTTGCTCGATTTTCTCCAAAAATTATTCCACGATTGAATTTAAGGATGATGGAAAGTGAGCATTTTTGGCCGAAATGGTAAGCCTATACCCTTACTTTTATGCGAAATTTGCTTGATTTTTGGCAAAAATCATTCAATAGTTGATATGAACGATGCTGAAAAGTGAGCATTCTTGGCCACAATTGTAAGCCTATAGCCTTGCTTTTTGGCGAAATTTGCTCCATTTTCTCCAAAAATTATTCCACGATTGAATTGAAGGATGATGGAAAGTGAGCATTTTTGGCCCAAATGGTAAGCCTATAGCCTTACTTTTTGGCGAAATTTGCTCCATTTTCTCCAAAAATTATTCCACGATTAGATTGAAGGATGATGAAAAGTGAACATTTTTGGCCAAAATGGTAAGCCTATAGCCTTACTTTTTGGCGAAAATTGCTCGATTTTTGCCAACAAGCATTGAATAGTTTATATGAACGATGATGAAATGTGAGCATTTTTGGCCGAAATAGTAAGCCTATGGCCTTACTTTTATGCAAAAATTGCTCGATTCTTGCCAAAAATCATTGAATAGTTGATATGAACGATAATGAATAGTGAGCATTTTTGGCCAAAATGGTAAGCCTATGGCCTTACTTTTATGCAAAAATTGCTCGATTCTTGCCAAAAATCATTGAATAGTTGATATGAACGATAATGAAAAGTGAGCATTTTTAGCCAAAATGGTAAGCCTATAGCCTTACCTTTTGGCGAAATTTGCTCAATTTTCTCCAAAAATTATTCCACGATTAGATTGAAGGATGATGGAAAGTGAGCATTTTTGGCCGAAATGGTAAGCCTATAGCCTTATTTTTATGCGAAAATTGCTCAATTTTTGCCAACAATCATTGAATAGTTTATATGAACGATGATGAAAAGTGAGCATTTTTGGCCAAAATGGTAAGCCTATAGCCTTACTTTTTGGCGAAATTTGCTCCATTTTCTCCAAAAATTATTCCACGATTGAATTTAAGTATGGTGAAAAGTGAGCATTTTTTGCCGAAATGGTAAGCCTATACCCTTACTTTTATGCGAAATTTGCTTGATTTTTGGCAAAAATCATTCAATAGTTGATATGAACGATGCTGAAAAGTGAGCATTCTTGGCCACAATTGTAAGCCTATAGCCTTGCTTTTTGGCGAAATTTGCTCCATTTTCTCCAAAAATTATTCCACGATTGAATTGAAGGATGATGGAAAGTGAGCATTTTTGGCCCAAATGGTAAGCCTATAGCCTTACTTTTTGGCGAAATTTGCTCCATTTTCTCCAAAAATTATTCCACGATTAGATTGAAGGATGATGAAAAGTGAACATTTTTGGCCAAAATGGTAAGCCTATAGCCTTACTTTTTGGCGAAAATTGCTCGATTTTCTCCAAAAATTATTCCACGATTAGATTGAATAATGATGGAAAGTGAACATTTTTGGCCGAAATAGTAAGCCTATGGCCTTACTTTTATGCAAAAATTGCTCGATTCTTGCCAAAAATCATTGAATAGTTGATATGAACGATAATGAATAGTGAGCATTTTTGGCCAAAATGGTAAGCCTATGGCCTTACTTTTATGCAAAAATTGCTCGATTCTTGCCAAAAATCATTCAATAGTTGATATGAACGATGATGAAAAGTGAGCATTTTTGGCCGAAATGGTAAGCCTATACCCTTACTTTTATGCGAAAATTGCTTGATTTTTGGCAAAAATCATTGAATAGATGCTATGAACGATCATGAAATATGAGCATTTTTCGCCGAAATTGTAATGCTATAGCCTTACTTTTTGGCGAAATTTGCTCGATTTTCTCCAAAAATTATTCCACGATTGAATTTAAGTATGGTGAAAAGTGAGCATTTTTTGCCGAAATGGTAAGCCTATAGCCTTACTTTTTGGCGAAATTTGCTCGATTTTCTCCAAAAATTATTCCACGATTGAATTTAAGGATGATGGAAAGTGAGCATTTTTGGCCGAAATGGTAAGCCTATACCCTTACTTTTATGCGAAATTTGCTTGATTTTTGGCAAAAATCATTCAATAGTTGATATGAACGATGCTGAAAAGTGAGCATTCTTGGCCACAATTGTAAGCCTATAGCCTTGCTTTTTGGCGAAATTTGCTCCATTTTCTCCAAAAATTATTCCACGATTGAATTGAAGGATGATGGAAAGTGAGCATTTTTGGCCCAAATGGTAAGCCTATAGCCTTACTTTTTGGCGAAATTTGCTCCATTTTCTCCAAAAATTATTCCACGATTAGATTGAAGGATGATGAAAAGTGAACATTTTTGGCCAAAATGGTAAGCCTATAGCCTTACTTTTTGGCGAAAATTGCTCGATTTTTGCCAACAAGCATTGAATAGTTTATATGAACGATGATGAAATGTGAGCATTTTTGGCCGAAATAGTAAGCCTATGGCCTTACTTTTATGCAAAAATTGCTCGATTCTTGCCAAAAATCATTGAATAGTTGATATGAACGATAATGAATAGTGAGCATTTTTGGCCAAAATGGTAAGCCTATGGCCTTACTTTTATGCAAAAATTGCTCGATTCTTGCCAAAAATCATTGAATAGTTGATATGAACGATAATGAAAAGTGAGCATTTTTAGCCAAAATGGTAAGCCTATAGCCTTACCTTTTGGCGAAATTTGCTCAATTTTCTCCAAAAATTATTCCACGATTAGATTGAAGGATGATGGAAAGTGAGCATTTTTGGCCGAAATGGTAAGCCTATAGCCTTATTTTTATGCGAAAATTGCTCAATTTTTGCCAACAATCATTGAATAGTTTATATGAACGATGATGAAAAGTGAGCATTTTTGGCCAAAATGGTAAGCCTATAGCCTTACTTTTTGGCGAAATTTGCTCCATTTTCTCCAAAAATTATTCCACGATTGAATTTAAGTATGGTGAAAAGTGAGCATTTTTTGCCGAAATGGTAAGCCTATACCCTTACTTTTATGCGAAATTTGCTTGATTTTTGGCAAAAATCATTCAATAGTTGATATGAACGATGCTGAAAAGTGAGCATTCTTGGCCACAATTGTAAGCCTATAGCCTTGCTTTTTGGCGAAATTTGCTCCATTTTCTCCAAAAATTATTCCACGATTGAATTGAAGGATGATGGAAAGTGAGCATTTTTGGCCCAAATGGTAAGCCTATAGCCTTACTTTTTGGCGAAATTTGCTCCATTTTCTCCAAAAATTATTCCACGATTAGATTGAAGGATGATGAAAAGTGAACATTTTTGGCCAAAATGGTAAGCCTATAGCCTTACTTTTTGGCGAAAATTGCTCGATTTTCTCCAAAAATTATTCCACGATTAGATTGAATAATGATGGAAAGTGAACATTTTTGGCCGAAATAGTAAGCCTATGGCCTTACTTTTATGCAAAAATTGCTCGATTCTTGCCAAAAATCATTGAATAGTTGATATGAACGATAATGAATAGTGAGCATTTTTGGCCAAAATGGTAAGCCTATGGCCTTACTTTTATGCAAAAATTGCTCGATTCTTGCCAAAAATCATTGAATAGTTGATATGAACGATAATGAAAAGTGAGCATTTTTAGCCAAAATGGTAAGCCTATAGCCTTACCTTTTGGCGAAATTTGCTCAATTTTCTCCAAAAATTATTCCACGATTAGATTGAAGGATGATGGAAAGTGAGCATTTTTGGCCGAAATGGTAAGCCTATAGCCTTATTTTTATGCGAAAATTGCTCAATTTTTGCCAACAATCATTGAATAGTTTATATGAACGATGATGAAAAGTGAGCATTTTTGGCCAAAATGGTAAGCCTATAGCCTTACTTTTTGGCGAAATTTGCTCCATTTTCTCCAAAAATTATTCCACGATTAGATTGAAGGATGATGGAAAGTGAGCATTTTTGGCCAAAATGGTAAGCCTATAGCCTTACTTTTTGGCGAAATTTGCTCGATTTTCTCCAAAAACTATTCCACGATTAGATTGAAGAATGATGGAAAGTGAGCATTTTTGGCCGAAATGGTAAGCCTATAGCCTTACTTTTTGGCGAAATTTGCTCGATTTTCTCCAAAAATTATTCCACGATTGAATTTAAGGATGATGGAAAGTGAGCATTTTTGGCCGAAATGGTAAGCCTATACGCTTACTTTTATGCGAAATTTGCTTGATTTTTGGCAAAAATCATTCAATAGTTGATATGAACGATGAGGAAAAGTGAGCATTTTTGGCCACAATGGTAAGCCTATAGCCTTACTTTTTGGCGAAATTTGCTCGATTTTCTCCAAAAATTATTCCACGATTAGATTGAAGGATGATGGAAAGTGAGCATTTTTGGCCAAAATGGTAAGCCTATAGCCTTACTTTTTGGCGAAATTTGCTCGCTTTTCTCCAAAAATTATTCCACGATTAAATTTAAAGATGATGAAAAGTGAGCATTTTTGGCCGAAATGGTAAGCCTATGGCCTTACTTTTATGCAAAAATTGCTCGATTCTTGCCAAAAATCATTGAATAGTTGATATGAACGATGATGAAAAGTGAGCATTTTTGGCCAAAATGGTAAGCCTATAGCCTTACTTTTTGGCGAAATTTGCTCGATTTTCTCCAAAAATTATTCCACGATTAGATTGAATAATGATGGAAAGTGAACATTTTTGGCCGAAATGGTAAGCCTATAGCCTTACTTTTTGGCCAAACTTGGCTGTTTTAGAGCACTTTTTGATTTGTGGAAGGAGTTGACGAAAGTTGAAAATAAAGTAAGTAAGCCTATAGCCTTACTTTTTGGCGAAAATTGCTCGATTTTTGCCAACAATCATTGAATAGTTGATATGAACGATGATGAAAAGTGAGCATTTTTGGCCAAAATGGTAAGCCTATAGCCTTACTTTTTCGCGAAATTTGCTTGATTTTTGCCAAAAATTATTGAATATTTAAAATGAACGATGATGAAAAGTGAGCATTTTTTTGCCGAAATGGTAAGCCTATAGCCTTACCTTTTGGGGAAATTTGCTCCATTTTTGGCAAAAGAATTTTCCCAGGTTTAGACTGTAAGATGATGGTAAGTGAGCATTTTCGGCCACAATAGTAAGCCTATAGCCTTACTTCTTCGCGAAATTTGAACGATTTTCTCCAAAAATTATTCTATGATTGAATTTAAGGATGACAAAAAGTGAGCATTTTTGGCCGAAATGGTAAGCCTATGGCCTTACTTTTATGCAAAAATTGCTCGATTCTTGCCAAAAATCATTGAATAGTTGATATGAACGATGATGAAAAGTGAGCATTTTTGGCCAAAATGGTAAGCCTATAGCCTTACTTTTTGGCGAAATTTGCTCCATTTTCTCCAAAAATTATTCCACGATTAGATTGAAGGATGATGAAAAGTGAACATTTTTGGCCAAAATGGTAAGCCTATAGCCTTACCTTTTGGCGAAATTTACTCGATTTTCTCCAAAAATTATTCCACGATTAGATTGAAGGATGATGAAAAGTGAACATTTTTGGCCAAAATGGTAAGCCTATCGCCTTACTTTTTGGCGAAAATTGCTCGATTTTTGCCAACAAGCATTGAATAGTTTATATGAACGATGATGAAAAGTGAGCATTTTTGGCCAAAATGGTAAGCCTATAGCCTTACTTTTTGGCGAAATTTGCTCCATTTTCTCCAAAAATTATTCCACGATTAGATTGAAGGATGATGGAAAGTGAGCATTTTTGGCCAAAATGGTAAGCCTATAGCCTTACTTTTTGGCGAAATTTGCTCGATTTTCTCCAAAAACTATTCCACGATTAGATTGAAGGATGATGGAAAGTGAGCATTTTTGGCCGAAATGGTAAGCCTATAGCCTTACTTTTTGGCGAAATTTGCTCGATTTTCTCCAAAAATTATTCCACGATTGAATTTAAGGATGATGGAAAGTGAGCATTTTTGGCCGAAATGGTAAGCCTATACGCTTACTTTTATGCGAAATTTGCTTGATTTTTGGCAAAAATCATTCAATAGTTGATATGAACGATGAGGAAAAGTGAGCATTTTTGGCCACAATGGTAAGCCTATAGCCTTACTTTTTGGCGAAATTTGCTCGATTTTCTCCAAAAATTATTCCACGATTAGATTGAAGGATGATGGAAAGTGAGCATTTTTGGCCAAAATGGTAAGCCTATAGCCTTACTTTTTGGCGAAATTTGCTCGCTTTTCTCCAAAAATTATTCCACGATTAAATTTAAAGATGATGAAAAGTGAGCATTTTTGGCCGAAATGGTAAGCCTATGGCCTTACTTTTATGCAAAAATTGCTCGATTCTTGCCAAAAATCATTGAATAGTTGATATGAACGATGATGAAAAGTGAGCATTTTTGGCCAAAATGGTAAGCCTATAGCCTTACTTTTTGGCGAAATTTGCTCGATTTTCTCCAAAAATTATTCCACGATTAGATTGAATAATGATGGAAAGTGAACATTTTTGGCCGAAATGGTAAGCCTATAGCCTTACTTTTTGGCCAAACTTGGCTGTTTTAGAGCACTTTTTGATTTGTGGAAGGAGTTGACGAAAGTTGAAAATAAAGTAAGTAAGCCTATCGCCTTACTTTTTGGCGAAAATTGCTCGATTTTTGCCAACAAGCATTGAATAGTTTATATGAACGATGATGAAAAGTGAGCATTTTTGGCCAAAATGGTAAGCCTATAGCCTTACTTTTTGGCGAAATTTGCTCCATTTTCTCCAAAAATTATTCCACGATTAGATTGAAGGATGATGGAAAGTGAGCATTTTTGGCCAAAATGGTAAGCCTATAGCCTTACTTTTTGGCGAAATTTGCTCGATTTTCTCCAAAAACTATTCCACGATTAGATTGAAGGATGATGGAAAGTGAGCATTTTTGGCCGAAATGGTAAGCCTATAGCCTTACTTTTTGGCGAAATTTGCTCGATTTTCTCCAAAAATTATTCCACGATTGAATTTAAGGATGATGGAAAGTGAGCATTTTTGGCCGAAATGGTAAGCCTATACGCTTACTTTTATGCGAAATTTGCTTGATTTTTGGCAAAAATCATTCAATAGTTGATATGAACGATGAGGAAAAGTGAGCATTTTTGGCCACAATGGTAAGCCTATAGCCTTACTTTTTGGCGAAATTTGCTCGATTTTCTCCAAAAATTATTCCACGATTAGATTGAAGGATGATGGAAAGTGAGCATTTTTGGCCAAAATGGTAAGCCTATAGCCTTACTTTTTGGCGAAATTTGCTCGCTTTTCTCCAAAAATTATTCCACGATTAAATTTAAAGATGATGAAAAGTGAGCATTTTTGGCCGAAATGGTAAGCCTATGGCCTTACTTTTATGCAAAAATTGCTCGATTCTTGCCAAAAATCATTGAATAGTTGATATGAACGATGATGAAAAGTGAGCATTTTTGGCCAAAATGGTAAGCCTATAGCCTTACTTTTTGGCGAAATTTGCTCGATTTTCTCCAAAAATTATTCCACGATTAGATTGAATAATGATGGAAAGTGAACATTTTTGGCCGAAATGGTAAGCCTATAGCCTTACTTTTTGGCCAAACTTGGCTGTTTTAGAGCACTTTTTGATTTGTGGAAGGAGTTGACGAAAGTTGAAAATAAAGTAAGTAAGCCTATAGCCTTACTTTTTGGCGAAAATTGCTCGATTTTTGCCAACAATCATTGAATAGTTGATATGAACGATGATGAAAAGTGAGCATTTTTGGCCAAAATGGTAAGCCTATAGCCTTACTTTTTCGCGAAATTTGCTTGATTTTTGCCAAAAATTATTGAATATTTAAAATGAACGATGATGAAAAGTGAGCATTTTTTTGCCGAAATGGTAAGCCTATAGCCTTACCTTTTGGGGAAATTTGCTCCATTTTTGGCAAAAGAATTTTCCCAGGTTTAGACTGTAAGATGATGGTAAGTGAGCATTTTCGGCCACAATAGTAAGCCTATAGCCTTACTTCTTCGCGAAATTTGAACGATTTTCTCCAAAAATTATTCTATGATTGAATTTAAGGATGACAAAAAGTGAGCATTTTTGGCCGAAATGGTAAGCCTATGGCCTTACTTTTATGCAAAAATTGCTCGATTCTTGCCAAAAATCATTGAATAGTTGATATGAACGATGATGAAAAGTGAGCATTTTTGGCCAAAATGGTAAGCCTATAGCCTTACTTTTTGGCGAAATTTGCTCCATTTTCTCCAAAAATTATTCCACGATTAGATTGAAGGATGATGAAAAGTGAACATTTTTGGCCAAAATGGTAAGCCTATAGCCTTACCTTTTGGCGAAATTTACTCGATTTTCTCCAAAAATTATTCCACGATTAGATTGAAGGATGATGAAAAGTGAACATTTTTGGCCAAAATGGTAAGCCTATCGCCTTACTTTTTGGCGAAAATTGCTCGATTTTTGCCAACAAGCATTGAATAGTTTATATGAACGATGATGAAATGTGAGCATTTTTGGCCGAAATAGTAAGCCTATGGCCTTACTTTTATGCAAAAATTGCTCGATTCTTGCCAAAAATCATTGAATAGTTGATATGAACGATAATGAATAGTGAGCATTTTTGGCCAAAATGGTAAGCCTATGGCCTTACTTTTATGCAAAAATTGCTCGATTCTTGCCAAAAATCATTGAATAGTTGATATGAACGATGATGAAAAGTGAGCATTTTTGGCCAAAATGGTAAGCCTATAGCCTTACTTTTTGGCGAAATTTGCTCCATTTTCTCCAAAAATTATTCCACGATTAGATTGAAGGATGATGAAAAGTGAACATTTTTGGCCAAAATGGTAAGCTTATATCCTTACTTTTTGGCGAAAATTGCTCGATTTTTGCCAACAAGCATTGAATACTTTATATGAACGATGATGAAATGTGAGCATTTTTGGCCGAAATAGTAAGCCTATGGCCTTACTTTTATGCAAAAATTGCTCGATTCTTGCCAAAAACCATTGAATAGTTGATATGAACGATGATGAAAAGTGAGCATTTTTGGCCACAGTGGTAAGCCTATAGCCTTACTTTTTGGCGAAAATTGCTCGATTTTTGCCAAAAATCATTCAATAGTTGATATGAACGATGATGAAAAGTGAGCATTTTTGGCCGAAATGGTAAGCCTATACCCTTACTTTTATGCGAAAATTGCTTGATTTTTGCCAAAAATCATTGAATAGATGCTATGAACGATCATGAATTATGAGCATTTTTCGCCGAAATTGTAATGCTATAGCCTTACTTTTTGGCGAAATTTGCTTGATTTTTGGCAAAAATCATTCAATAGTTGATATGAACGATGCTGAAAAGTGAGCATTCTTGGCCACAATTGTAAGCCTATAGCTTTGCTTTTTGGCGAAATTTGCTCCATTTTCTCCAAAAATTATTCCACGATTGAATTGAAGGATGATGGAAAGTGAGCATTTTTGGCCAAAATGGTAAGCCTATAGCCTTACTTTTTGGCGAAATTTGCTCCATTTTCTCCAAAAATTATTCCACGATTAGATTGAAGGATGATGAAAAGTGAACATTTTTGGCCAAAATGGTAAGCCTATAGCCTTACTTTTTGGCGAAAATTGCTCGATTTTTGCCAACAAGCATTGAATACTTTATATGAACGATGATGAAATGTGAGCATTTTTGGCCGAAATAGTAAGCCTATGGCCTTACTTTTATGCAAAAATTGCTCGATTCTTGCCCAAAATCATTGAATAGTTGATATGAACGATAATGAAAAGTGAGCATTTTTGGCCAAAATGGTAAGCCTATAGCCTTACTTTTTGGCGAAATTTGCTTGATTTTTGGCAAAAATCATTCAATAGTTTATATGAACGATGATGAAATGTGAGCATTTTTGGCCGAAATGGTAAGCCTATAGCCTTACTTTTTGGCGAAATTTTCTTGATTTTTGCCAAAAATCATTGGATAGTTGATATGAACGATCATGAAATATGAGCATTTTTCGCCGAAATGGTAAGCCTATAGCCTTACTTTTTGGCGAAATTTGCTCGATTTTCTCCAAAAATTATTCCACGATTAGATTGAATAATGATGGAAAGTGAACATTTTTGGCCGAAATGGTAAGCCTATAGCCTTACTTTTTGGCCAAACTTGGCTGTTTTAGAGCACTTTTTGATTTGTGGAAGGAGTTGACGAAAGTTGAAAATAGACGATTTTTGGCCGAAGTGGTAAGCCTATAGCCTTACTTTTTTGCGAAGATTGCTCGATTTTTCCCACAAATATTTGAATATTTAAAATGAGTAATGATGAAAAGTAAGCATTTTTGGCCGAAATGGTAAGCCTATAGCCTTACTTTTTCGCGAAATTTGCTCGATTTTCTCCAAAAATTATTCCACGATTAGATTGAAGGATGATGGAAAAAGAGCATTTTTGACCAAAATGGTAAGCCTATAGCCTTACTTTTATGCGAAAATTGCTCGATTTTTGCCAAAAATCATTCAATAGTTGATATGAACGATGATGAAAAGTGAGCATTCTTGGCCGAAATGGTAAGCCTATACCCTTACTTTTATGCGAAAATTGCTCGATTTTTGTCAAAAATCATTCAATAGTTGATATGAACGATGAGGAAAAGTGAGCATTCTTGGCCACAATTGTAAGCCTATAGCCTTATTTTTATGCGAAGATTGCTCGATTTTTGCCAACAATCATTGAATAGTTTATATGAACGATGATGAAATGTGAGCATTTTTGGCCGAAATGGTAAGCCTATAGCCTTACTTTTTGGCGAAATTTTCTTGATTTTTGCCAAAAATCATTGGATAGTTGATATGAACGATCATGAAATATGAGCATTTTTGGCCGAAATGGTAAGCCTATAGCCTTACTTTTTGGCGAAATTTGCTCGATTTTCTCCAAAAATTATTCCACGATTGAATTTAAGGATGATGAAGGGTGAGCATTTTTCACCGAAATGGTAAGCCTATAGCCTTACTTTTTGGCCAAACGTGGCTGTTTTAGAGCACTTTTTGATTTGTGGAAGGAGTTGACGAAAGTTGAAAATAGACGATTTTTGGCCGAAGTGGTAAGCCTATAGCCTTACTTTTATGCGAAGATTGCTCGATTTTTCCCATAAATATTTGAATATTTAAAATGAGTAATGATGAAAAGTAAGCATTTTTGGCCGAAATGGTAAGCCTATAGCCTTACTTTTTGGCGAAATTTGCTCGATTTTCTCCAAAAATTATTCCACGATTAGATTGAAGGATGATGGAAAAAGAGCATTTTTGACCAAAATGGTAAGCCTATAGCCTTACTTTTATGCGAAAATTGCTCGATTTTTGCCAAAAATCATTCAATAGTTGATATGAACGATGATGAAAAGTGAGCATTTTTGGCCGAAATGGTAAGCCTATACCCTTACTTTTATGCGAAAATTGCTTGATTTTTGGCAAAAATCATTGAATAGATGCTATGAACGATCATGAAATATGAGCATTTTTCGCCGAAATTGTAATGCTATAGCCTTACTTTTTGGCGAAATTTGCTCGATTTTCTCCAAAAATTATTCCACGATTGAATTTAAGTATGGTGAAAAGTGAGCATTTTTTGCCGAAATGGTAAGCCTATACCCTTACTTTTATGCGAAATTTGCTTGATTTTTGGCAAAAATCATTCAATAGTTGATATGAACGATGCTGAAAAGTGAGCATTCTTGGCCACAATTGTAAGCCTATAGCCTTGCTTTTTGGCGAAATTTGCTCCATTTTCTCCAAAAATTATTCCACGATTGAATTGAAGGATGATGGAAAGTGAGCATTTTTGGCCAAAATGGTAAGCCTATAGCCTTACTTTTTGGCGAAATTTGCTCCATTTTCTCCAAAAATTATTCCACGATTAGATTGAAGGATGATGAAAAGTGAACATTTTTGGCCAAAATGGTAAGCCTATAGCCTTACTTTTTGGCGAAAATTGCTCGATTTTTGCCAACAAGCATTGAATAGTTTATATGAACGATGATGAAATGTGAGCATTTTTGGCCGAAATAGTAAGCCTATAGCCTTACTTTTATGCAAAAATTGCTCGATTCTTGCCAAAAATCATTGAATAGTTGATATGAACGATAATGAATAGTGAGCATTTTTGGCCAAAATGGTAAGCCTATGGCCTTACTTTTATGCAAAAATTGCTCGATTCTTGCCAAAAATCATTGAATAGTTGATATGAACGATAATGAAAAGTGAGCATTTTTGGCCAAAATGGTAAGCCTATATCCTTACTTTTTGGCGAAATTTGCTCCATTTTCTCCAAAAATTATTCCACGATTAGATTGAAGGATGATGGAAAGTGAGCATTTTTGGCCAAAATGGTAAGCCTATAGCCTTACTTTTTGGCGAAATTTGCTCGATTTTCTCCAAAAACTATTCCACGATTAGATTGAAGGATGATGGAAAGTGAGCATTTTTGGCCGAAATGGTAAGCCTATAGCCTTACTTTTTGGCGAAATTTGCTCGATTTCCTCCAAAAATTATTCCACGATTGAATTGAAGGATGATGGAAAGTGAGCATTTTTGGCCAAAATGGTAAGCCTATAGCCTTACTTTTTGGCGAAATTTGCTCGCTTTTCTCCAAAAATTATTCCACGATTAAATTTAAAGATGATGAAAAGTGAGCATTTTTGGCCGAAATGGTAAGCCTATGGCCTTACTTTTATGCAAAAATTGCTTGATTTTTGCCAAAAATCATTGAATAGATGCTATGAACGATCATGAAATATGAGCATTTTTCGCCGAAATTGTAATGCTATAGCCTTACTTTTTGGCGAAATTTGCTCGATTTTCTCCAAAAACTATTCCACGATTAGATTGAAGGATGATGGAAAGTGAGCATTTTTGGCCGAAATGGTAAGCCTATAGCCTTACTTTTTGGCGAAATTTGCTCGATTTTCTCCAAAAATTATTCCACGATTGAATTTAAGGATGATGGAAAGTGAGCATTTTTGGCCGAAATGGTAAGCCTATACCCTTACTTTTATGCGAAATTTGCTTGATTTTTGGCAAAAATCATTCAATAGTTGATATGAACGATGCTGAAAAGTGAGCATTCTTGGCCACAATTGTAAGCCTATAGCCTTGCTTTTTGGCGAAATTTGCTCCATTTTCTCCAAAAATTATTCCACGATTGAATTGAAGGATGATGGAAAGTGAGCATTTTTGGCCAAAATGGTAAGCCTATAGCCTTACTTTTTGGCGAAATTTGCTCCATTTTCTCCAAAAATTATTCCACGATTAGATTGAAGGATGATGAAAAGTGAACATTTTTGGCCAAAATGGTAAGCCTATAGCCTTACTTTTTGGCGAAAATTGCTCGATTTTTGCCAACAAGCATTGAATAGTTTATATGAACGATGATGAAATGTGAGCATTTTTGGCCGAAATAGTAAGCCTATGGCCTTACTTTTATGCAAAAATTGCTCGATTCTTGCCAAAAATCATTGAATAGTTGATATGAACGATAATGAATAGTGAGCATTTTTGGCCAAAATGGTAAGCCTATGGCCTTACTTTTATGCAAAAATTGCTCGATTCTTGCCAAAAATCATTGAATAGTTGATATGAACGATAATGAAAAGTGAGCATTTTTGGCCAAAATGGTAAGCCTATAGCCTTACCTTTTGGCGAAATTTGCTCAACTTTCTCCAAAAATTATTCCACGATTAGATTGAAGGATGATGGAAAGTGAGCATTTTTGGCCGAAATGGTAAGCCTATAGCCTTATTTTTATGCGAAAATTGCTCAATTTTTGCCAACAATCATTGAATAGTTTATATGAACGATGATGAAAAGTGAGCATTTTTGGCCAAAATGGTAAGCCTATAGCCTTACTTTTTGGCGAAATTTGCTCCATTTTCTCCAAAAATTATTCCACGATTAGATTGAAGGATGATGGAAAGTGAGCATTTTTGGCCAAAATGGTAAGCCTATAGCCTTACTTTTTGGCGAAATTTGCTCGATTTTCTCCAAAAACTATTCCACGATTAGATTGAAGGATGATGGAAAGTGAGCATTTTTGGCCGAAATGGTAAGCCTATAGCCTTACTTTTTGGCGAAATTTGCTCGATTTTCTCCAAAAATTATTCCACGATTAGATTGAAGGATGATGGAAAGTGAGCATTTTTGGCCGAAATGGTAAGCCTATAGCCTTATTTTTATGCGAAAATTGCTCAATTTTTGCCAACAATCATTGAATAGTTTATATGAACGATGATGAAAAGTGAGCATTTTTGGCCAAAATGGTAAGCCTATAGCCTTACTTTTTGGCGAAATTTGCTCCATTTTCTCCAAAAATTATTCCACGATTAGATTGAAGGATGATGGAAAGTGAGCATTTTTGGCCAAAATGGTAAGCCTATAGCCTTACTTTTTGGCGAAATTTGCTCGATTTTCTCCAAAAACTATTCCACGATTAGATTGAAGGATGATGGAAAGTGAGCATTTTTGGCCGAGATGGTAAGCCTATAGCCTTACTTTTTGGCGAAATTTGCTCGATTTTCTCCAAAAATTATTCCACGATTGAATTTAAGGATGATGGAAAGTGAGCATTTTTGGCCGAAATGGTAAGCCTATACCCTTACTTTTATGCGAAATTTGCTTGATTTTTGGCAAAAATCATTCAATAGTTGATATGAACGATGCTGAAAAGTGAGCATTCTTGGCCACAATTGTAAGCCTATAGCCTTGCTTTTTGGCGAAATTTGCTCCATTTTCTCCAAAAATTATTCCACGATTGAATTGAAGGATGATGGAAAGTGAGCATTTTTGGCCAAAATGGTAAGCCTATAGCCTTACTTTTTGGCGAAATTTGCTCGCTTTTCTCCAAAAATTATTCCACGATTAAATTTAAAGATGATGAAAAGTGAGCATTTTTGGCCGAAATGGTAAGCCTATGGCCTTACTTTTATGCAAAAATTGCTCGATTCTTGCCAAAAATCATTGAATAGTTGATATGAACGATGATGAAAAGTGAGCATTTTTGGCCAAAATGGTAAGCCTATAGCCTTACTTTTTGGCGAAATTTGCTCGATTTTCTCCAAAAATTATTCCACGATTAGATTGAATAATGATGGAAAGTGAACATTTTTGGCCGAAATGGTAAGCCTATAGCCTTACTTTTTGGCCAAACTTGGCTGTTTTAGAGCACTTTTTGATTTGTGGAAGGAGTTGACGAAAGTTGAAAATAAAGTAAGTAAGCCTATAGCCTTACTTTTTGGCGAAAATTGCTCGATTTTTGCCAACAATCATTGAATAGTTGATATGAACGATGATGAAAAGTGAGCATTTTTGGCCAAAATGGTAAGCCTATAGCCTTACTTTTTCGCGAAATTTGCTTGATTTTTGCCAAAAATTATTGAATATTTAAAATGAACGATGATGAAAAGTGAGCATTTTTTTGCCGAAATGGTAAGCCTATAGCCTTACCTTTTGGGGAAATTTGCTCCATTTTTGGCAAAAGAATTTTCCCAGGTTTAGACTGTAAGATGATGGTAAGTGAGCATTTTCGGCCACAATAGTAAGCCTATAGCCTTACTTCTTCGCGAAATTTGAACGATTTTCTCCAAAAATTATTCTATGATTGAATTTAAGGATGACAAAATGTGAGCATTTTTGGCCGAAATGGTAAGCCTATGGCCTTACTTTTAAGCAAAAATTGCTCGATTCTTGCCAAAAATCATTGAATAGTTGATATGAACGATGATGAAAAGTGAGCATTTTTGGCCAAAATGGTAAGCCTATAGCCTTACTTTTTGGCGAAATTTGCTCCATTTTCTCCAAAAATTATTCCACGATTAGATTGAAGGATGATGAAAAGTGAACATTTTTGGCCAAAATGGTAAGCCTATAGCCTTACTTTTTGGCGAAATTTACTCGATTTTCTCCAAAAATTATTCCACGATTAGATTGAAGGATGATGAAAAGTGAACATTTTTGGCCAAAATGGTAAGCCTATCGCCTTACTTTTTGGCGAAAATTGCTCGATTTTTGCCAACAAGCATTGAATAGTTTATATGAACGATGATGAAAAGTGAGCATTTTTGGCCAAAATGGTAAGCCTATAGCCTTACTTTTTGGCGAAATTTGCTCCATTTTCTCCAAAAATTATTCCACGATTAGATTGAAGGATGATGGAAAGTGAGCATTTTTGGCCAAAATGGTAAGCCTATAGCCTTACTTTTTGGCGAAATTTGCTCGATTTTCTCCAAAAACTATTCCACGATTAGATTGAAGGATGATGGAAAGTGAGCATTTTTGGCCAAAATGGTAAGCCTATAGCCTTACCTTTTGGCGAAATTTACTCGATTTTCTCCAAAAATTATTCCACGATTAGATTGAAGGATGATGAAAAGTGAACATTTTTGGCCAAAATGGTAAGCCTATCGCCTTACTTTTTGGCGAAAATTGCTCGATTTTTGCCAACAAGCATTGAATAGTTTATATGAACGATGATGAAATGTGAGCATTTTTGGCCGAAATAGTAAGCCTATGGCCTTACTTTTATGCAAAAATTGCTCGATTCTTGCCAAAAATCATTGAATAGTTGATATGAACGATAATGAATAGTGAGCATTTTTGGCCAAAATGGTAAGCCTATGGCCTTACTTTTATGCAAAAATTGCTCGATTCTTGCCAAAAATCATTGAATAGTTGATATGAACGATAATGAAAAGTGAGCATTTTTGGCCAAGATGGTAAGCCTATAGCCTTACCTTTTGGCGAAATTTGCTCAATTTTCTCCAAAAATTATTCCACGATTAGATTGAAGGATGATGGAAAGTGAGCATTTTTGGCCGAAATGGTAAGCCTATAGCCTTATTTTTATGCGAAAATTGCTCAATTTTTGCCAACAATCATTGAATAGTTTATATGAACGATGATGAAATGTGAGCATTTTTGGCCGAAATAGTAAGCCTATGGCCTTACTTTTATGCAAAAATTGCTCGATTCTTGCCAAAAATCATTGAATAGTTGATATGAACGATGATGAAAAGTGAGCATTTTTGGCCAAAATGGTAAGCCTATAGCCTTACTTTTTGGCGAAATTTGCTCCATTTTCTCCAAAAATTATTCCACGATTAGATTGAAGGATGATGAAAAGTGAACATTTTTGGCCAAAATGGTAAGCTTATATCCTTACTTTTTGGCGAAAATTGCTCGATTTTTGCCAACAAGCATTGAATACTTTATATGAACGATGATGAAATGTGAGCATTTTTGGCCGAAATAGTAAGCCTATGGCCTTACTTTTATGCAAAAATTGCTCGATTCTTGCCAAAAATCATTCAATAGTTGATATGAACGATGATGAAAAGTGAGCATTTTTGGCCACAGTGGTAAGCCTATAGCCTTACTTTTTGGCGAAAATTGCTCGATTTTTGCCAAAAATCATTCAATAGTTGATATGAACGATGATGAAAAGTGAGCATTTTTGGCCGAAATAGTAAGCCTATACCCTTACTTTTATGCGAAAATTGCTTGATTTTTGCCAAAAATCATTGAATAGATGCTATGAACGATCATGAATTATGAGCATTTTTCGCCGAAATTGTAATGCTATAGCCTTACTTTTTGGCGAAATTTGCTTGATTTTTGGCAAAAATCATTCAATAGTTGATATGAACGATGCTGAAAAGTGAGCATTCTTGGCCACAATTGTAAGCCTATAGCCTTGCTTTTTGGCGAAATTTGCTCCATTTTCTCCAAAAATTATTCCACGATTGAATTGAAGGATGATGGAAAGTGAGCATTTTTGGCCAAAATGGTAAGCCTATAGCCTTACTTTTTGGCGAAATTTGCTCCATTTTCTCCAAAAATTATTCCACGATTAGATTGAAGGATGATGAAAAGTGAACATTTTTGGCCAAAATGGTAAGCCTATAGCCTTACTTTTTGGCGAAAATTGCTCGATTTTTGCCAACAAGCATTGAATAGTTTATATGAACGATGATGAAATGTGAGCATTTTTGGCCGAAATAGTAAGCCTATGGCCTTACTTTTATGCAAAAATTGCTCGATTCTTGCCCAAAATCATTGAATAGTTGATATGAACGATAATGAAAAGTGAGCATTTTTGGCCAAAATGGTAAGCCTATAGCCTTACTTTTTGGCGAAATTTGCTTGATTTTTGGCAAAAATCATTCAATAGTTTATATGAACGATGATGAAATGTGAGCATTTTTGGCCGAAATGGTAAGCCTATAGCCTTACTTTTTGGCGAAATTTTCTTGATTTTTGCCAAAAATCATTGGATAGTTGATATGAACGATCATGAAATATGAGCATTTTTCGCCGAAATGGTAAGCCTATAGCCTTACTTTTTGGCGAAATTTGCTCGATTTTCTCCAAAAATTATTCCACGATTAGATTGAATAATGATGGAAAGTGAACATTTTTGGCCGAAATGGTAAGCCTATAGCCTTACTTTTTGGCCAAACTTGGCTGTTTTAGAGCACTTTTTGATTTGTGGAAGGAGTTGACGAAAGTTGAAAATAGACGATTTTTGGCCGAAGTGGTAAGCCTATAGCCTTACTTTTTTGCGAAGATTGCTCGATTTTTCCCACAAATATTTGAATATTTAAAATGAGTAATGATGAAAAGTAAGCATTTTTGGCCGAAATGGTAAGCCTATAGCCTTACTTTTTCGCGAAATTTGCTCGATTTTCTCCAAAAATTATTCCACGATTAGATTGAAGGATGATGGAAAAAGAGCATTTTTGACCAAAATGGTAAGCCTATAGCCTTACTTTTATGCGAAAATTGCTCGATTTTTGCCAAAAATCATTCAATAGTTGATATGAACGATGATGAAAAGTGAGCATTCTTGGCCGAAATGGTAAGCCTATACCCTTACTTTTATGCGAAAATTGCTCGATTTTTGTCAAAAATCATTCAATAGTTGATATGAACGATGAGGAAAAGTGAGCATTCTTGGCCACAATTGTAAGCCTATAGCCTTATTTTTATGCGAAGATTGCTCGATTTTTGCCAACAATCATTGAATAGTTTATATGAACGATGATGAAATGTGAGCATTTTTGGCCGAAATGGTAAGCCTATAGCCTTACTTTTTGGCGAAATTTTCTTGATTTTTGCCAAAAATCATTGGATAGTTGATATGAACGATCATGAAATATGAGCATTTTTCGCCGAAATGGTAAGCCTATAGCCTTACTTTTTGGCGAAATTTGCTCGATTTTCTCCAAAAATTATTCCACGATTGAATTTAAGGATGATGAAGGGTGAGCATTTTTCACCGAAATGGTAAGCCTATAGCCTTACTTTTTGGCCAAACGTGGCTGTTTTAGAGCACTTTTTGATTTGTGGAAGGAGTTGACGAAAGTTGAAAATAGACGATTTTTGGCCGAAGTGGTAAGCCTATAGCCTTACTTTTATGCGAAGATTGCTCGATTTTTCCCATAAATATTTGAATATTTAAAATGAGTAATGATGAAAAGTAAGCATTTTTGGCCGAAATGGTAAGCCTATAGCCTTACTTTTTGGCGAAATTTGCTCGATTTTCTCCAAAAATTATTCCACGATTAGATTGAAGGATGATGGAAAAAGAGCATTTTTGACCAAAATGGTAAGCCTATAGCCTTACTTTTATGCGAAAATTGCTCGATTTTTGCCAAAAATCATTCAATAGTTGATATGAACGATGATGAAAAGTGAGCATTTTTGGCCGAAATGGTAAGCCTATACCCTTACTTTTATGCGAAAATTGCTTGATTTTTGCCAAAAATCATTGAATAGATGCTATGAACGATCATGAAATATGAGCATTTTTCGCCGAAATTGTAATGCTATAGCCTTACTTTTTGGCGAAATTTGCTCGATTTTCTCCAAAAATTATTCCACGATTGAATTTAAGTATGGTGAAAAGTGAGCATTTTTTGCCGAAATGGTAAGCCTATACCCTTACTTTTATGCGAAATTTGCTTGATTTTTGGCAAAAATCATTCAATAGTTGATATGAACGATGCTGAAAAGTGAGCATTCTTGGCCACAATTGTAAGCCTATAGCCTTGCTTTTTGGCGAAATTTGCTCCATTTTCTCCAAAAGTTATTCCACGATTGAATTGAAGGATGATGGAAAGTGAGCATTTTTGGCCAAAATGGTAAGCCTATAGCCTTACTTTTTGGCGAAATTTGCTCCATTTTCTCCAAAAATTATTCCACGATTAGATTGAAGGATGATGAAAAGTGAACATTTTTGGCCAAAATGGTAAGCCTATAGCCTTACTTTTTGGCGAAAATTGCTCGATTTTTGCCAACAAGCATTGAATAGTTTATATGAACGATGATGAAATGTGAGCATTTTTGGCCGAAATAGTAAGCCTATAGCCTTACTTTTATGCAAAAATTGCTCGATTCTTGCCAAAAATCATTGAATAGTTGATATGAACGATAATGAATAGTGAGCATTTTTGGCCAAAATGGTAAGCCTATGGCCTTACTTTTATGCAAAAATTGCTCGATTCTTGCCAAAAATCATTGAATAGTTGATATGAACGATAATGAAAAGTGAGCATTTTTGGCCAAAATGGTAAGCCTATAGCCTTACTTTTTGGCGAAATTTGCTCCATTTTCTCCAAGAATTATTCCACGATTAGATTGAAGGATGATGGAAAGTGAGCATTTTTGGCCAAAATGGTAAGCCTATAGCCTTACTTTTTGGCGAAATTTGCTCGATTTTCTCCAAAAACTATTCCACGATTAGATTGAAGGATGATGGAAAGTGAGCATTTTTGGCCGAAATGGTAAGCCTATAGCCTTACTTTTTGGCGAAATTTGCTCGATTTCCTCCAAAAATTATTCCACGATTGAATTGAAGGATGATGGAAAGTGAGCATTTTTGGCCAAAATGGTAAGCCTATAGCCTTACTTTTTGGCGAAATTTGCTCGCTTTTCTCCAAAAATTATTCCACGATTAAATTTAAAGATGATGAAAAGTGAGCATTTTTGGCCGAAATGGTAAGCCTATGGCCTTACTTTTATGCAAAAATTGCTTGATTTTTGCCAAAAATCATTGAATAGATGCTATGAACGATCATGAAATATGAGCATTTTTCGCCGAAATTGTAATGCTATAGCCTTACTTTTTGGCGAAATTTGCTCGATTTTCTCCAAAAACTATTCCACGATTAGATTGAAGGATGATGGAAAGTGAGCATTTTTGGCCGAAATGGTAAGCCTATAGCCTTACTTTTTGGCGAAATTTGCTCGATTTTCTCCAAAAATTATTCCACGATTGAATTTAAGGATGATGGAAAGTGAGCATTTTTGGCCGAAATGGTAAGCCTATACCCTTACTTTTATGCGAAATTTGCTTGATTTTTGGCAAAAATCATTCAATAGTTGATATGAACGATGCTGAAAAGTGAGCATTCTTGGCCACAATTGTAAGCCTATAGCCTTGCTTTTTGGCAAAATTTGCTCCATTTTCTCCAAAAATTATTCCACGATTGAATTGAAGGATGATGGAAAGTGAGCATTTTTGGCCAAAATGGTAAGCCTATAGCCTTACTTTTTGGCGAAATTTGCTCCATTTTCTCCAAAAATTATTCCACGATTAGATTGAAGGATGATGAAAAGTGAACATTTTTGGCCAAAATGGTAAGCCTATAGCCTTACTTTTTGGCGAAAATTGCTCGATTTTTGCCAACAAGCATTGAATAGTTTATATGAACGATGATGAAATGTGAGCATTTTTGGCCGAAATAGTAAGCCTATGGCCTTACTTTTATGCAAAAATTGCTCGATTCTTGCCAAAAATCATTGAATAGTTGATATGAACGATAATGAATAGTGAGCATTTTTGGCCAAAATGGTAAGCCTATGGCCTTACTTTTATGCAAAAATTGCTCGATTCTTGCCAAAAATCATTGAATAGTTGATATGAACGATAATGAAAAGTGAGCATTTTTGGCCAAAATGGTAAGCCTATAGCCTTACCTTTTGGCGAAATTTGCTCAACTTTCTCCAAAAATTATTCCACGATTAGATTGAAGGATGATGGAAAGTGAGCATTTTTGGCCGAAATGGTAAGCCTATAGCCTTATTTTTATGCGAAAATTGCTCAATTTTTGCCAACAATCATTGAATAGTTTATATGAACGATGATGAAAAGTGAGCATTTTTGGCCAAAATGGTAAGCCTATAGCCTTACTTTTTGGCGAAATTTGCTCCATTTTCTCCAAAAATTATTCCACGATTAGATTGAAGGATGATGGAAAGTGAGCATTTTTGGCCAAAATGGTAAGCCTATAGCCTTACTTTTTGGCGAAATTTGCTCGATTTTCTCCAAAAACTATTCCACGATTAGATTGAAGGATGATGGAAAGTGAGCATTTTTGGCCGAAATGGTAAGCCTATAGCCTTACTTTTTGGCGAAATTTGCTCGATTTTCTCCAAAAATTTTTCCACGATTAGATTGAAGGATGATGGAAAGTGAGCATTTTTGGCCGAAATGGTAAGCCTATAGCCTTATTTTTATGCGAAAATTGCTCAATTTTTGCCAACAATCATTGAATAGTTTATATGAACGATGATGAAAAGTGAGCATTTTTGGCCAAAATGGTAAGCCTATAGCCTTACTTTTTGGCGAAATTTGCTCCATTTTCTCCAAAAATTATTCCACGATTAGATTGAAGGATGATGGAAAGTGAGCATTTTTGGCCAAAATGGTAAGCCTATAGCCTTACTTTTTGGCGAAATTAACTCGATTTTCTC
Organism: Pseudorhiza aurosa; assembly: GCA_964026355.1. NCBI lineage: Eukaryota > Metazoa > Cnidaria > Scyphozoa > Rhizostomeae > Lychnorhizidae > Pseudorhiza > Pseudorhiza aurosa. Next base: position 5,882,325 of record OZ032121.1, read on the forward strand.
CAAAAACTATTCCACGATTAGATTGAAGGATGATGGAAAGTGAGCATTTTTGGCCGAAATGGTAAGCCTATAGCCTTACTTTTTAGCGAAATTTGCTCGATTTTCTCCAAAAATTATTCCACGATTGAATTTAAGGATGATGGAAAGTGAGCATTTTTGGCCGAAATGGTAAGCCTATACCCTTACTTTTATGCGAAATTTGCTTGATTTTTGGCAAAAATCATTCAATAGTTGATATGAACGATGCTGAAAAGTGAGCATTCTTGGCCACAATTGTAAGCCTATAGCCTTGCTTTTTGGCGAAATTTGCTCCATTTTCTCCAAAAATTATTCCACGATTGAATTGAAGGATGATGGAAAGTGAGCATTTTTGGCCAAAATGGTAAGCCTATAGCCTTACTTTTTGGCGAAATTTAGCTCGCTTTTCTCCAAAAATTATTCCACGATTAAATTTAAAGATGATGAAAAGTGAGCATTTTTGGCCGAAATGGTAAGCCTATGGCCTTACTTTTATGCAAAAATTGCTCGATTCTTGCCAAAAATCATTGAATAGTTGATATGAACGATGATGAAAAGTGAGCATTTTTGGCCAAAATGGTAAGCCTATAGCCTTACTTTTTGGCGAAATTTGCTCGATTTTCTCCAAAAATTATTCCACGATTAGATTGAATAATGATGGAAAGTGAACATTTTTGGCCGAAATGGTAAGCCTATAGCCTTACTTTTTGGCCAAACTTGGCTGTTTTAGAGCACTTTTTGATTTGTGGAAGGAGTTGACGAAAGTTGAAAATAAAGTAAGTAAGCCTATAGCCTTACTTTTTGGCGAAAATTGCTCGATTTTTGCCAACAATCATTGAATAGTTGATATGAACGATGATGAAAAGTGAGCATTTTTGGCCAAAATGGTAAGCCTATAGCCTTACTTTTTCGCGAAATTTGCTTGATTTTTGCCAAAAATTATTGAATATTTCAAATGAACGATGATGAAAAGTGAGCATTTTTTTGCCGAAATGGTAAGCCTATAGCCTTACCTTTTGGGGAAATTTGCTCCATTTTTGGCAAAAGAATTTTCCAGGTTTAGACTGTAAAGATGATGGTAAGTGAAGCATTTTCGGGCCACAATAGTAAGCCTATAGCCTTACTTCTTCGCGAAATTTGAACGATTTTCTCCAAAAATTATTCTATGATTGAATTTAAGGATGACAAAAAGTGAGCATTTTTGGCCGAAATGGTAAGCCTATGGCCTTACTTTTTGGCGAAATTTTCTTGATTTTTGCCAAAAATCATTGGATAGTTGATATGAACGATCATGAAATATGAGCATTTTTCGCCGAAATGGTAAGCCTATAGCCTTACTTTTTGGCGAAATTTGCTCGATTTTCTCCAAAAATTATTCCACGATTAGATTGAATAATGATGGAAAGTGAACATTTTTGGCCGAAATAGTAAGCCTATGGCCTTAATTTTATGCAAAAATTGCTCGATTCTTGCCAAAAATCATTGAATAGTTGATATGAACGATAATGAATAGTGAGCATTTTTGGCCAAAATGGTAAGCCTATGGCCTTACTTTTATGCAAAAATTGCTCGATTCTTGCCAAAAATCATTGAATAGTTGATATGAACGATAATGAAAAGTGAGCATTTTTGGCCAAAATGGTAAGCCTATAGCCTTACCTTTTGGCGAAATTTGCTCAATTTTCTCCAAAAATTATTCCACGATTAGATTGAAGGATGATGGAAAGTGAGCATTTTTGGCCGAAATGGTAAGCCTATAGCCTTATTTTTATGCGAAAATTGCTCAATTTTTGCCAACAATCATTGAATAGTTTATATGAACGATGATGAAATGTGAGCATTTTTGGCCGAAATAGTAAGCCTATGGCCTTACTTTTATGCAAAAATTGCTCGATTCTTGCCAAAAATCATTGAATAGTTGATATGAACGATGATGAAAAGTGAGCATTTTTGGCCGAAATGGTAAGCCTATAGCCTTACTTTTTGGCGAAATTTGCTCCATTTTCTCCAAAAACTATTCCACGATTAGATTGAAGGATGATGAAAAGTGAACATTTTTGGCCAAAATGGTAATCCTATAGCCTTACTTTTTGGCGAAAATTGCTCGATTTTTGCCAACAAGCATTGAATACTTTATATGAACGATGATGAAATGTGAGCATTTTGGCCGAAATAGTAAGCCTATGGCCTTACTTTTATGCAAAAATTGCTCGATTCTTGCCAAAAATCATTGAAAAGTTGATATGAACGATAATGAAAAGTGAGCATTTTTGGCCAAAATGGTAAGCCTATAGCCTTACTTTTTGGCGAAATTTGCTCCATTTTCTCCAAAAATTATTCCACGATTAGATTGAAGGATGATGAAGAGTGAACATCTTTGGCCAAAATGGTAAGCCTATAGCCTTACCTTTTGGCGAAATTTGCTCCATTTTCTCCAAAAATTATTCCACGATTAGATTGAAGGATGATGAAAAGTGAGCATTTTTGGCCAAAATGGTAAGCCTATAGCCTTACTTTTTCGCGAAATTTGCTTGATTTTTGCCAAAAATTATTGAATATTTAAAATGAACGATGATGAAAAGTGAGCATTTTTGTGCCGAAATGGTAAGCCTATAGCCTTACTTTTTGGCGGAATTTGCTCGATTTTCTCCAAAAATTATTCCACGATTGAATTTAAGGATGATGAAAAGTGAGCATTTTTGGCCACAATAGTAAGCCTATAGCCTTACTTTTTAGCGAAATTTGCTTGATTTTTGCCAACAACCATTGAATAGTTGATATGAACGATGATGAAAAGTGAGCATTTTTGGCCACAGTGGTAAGCCTATAGCCTTACTTTTTGGCGAAAATTGCTCGATTTTTGTCAAAAATCATTCAATAGTTGATATGAACGATGAGGAAAAGTGAGCATTCTTGGCCACAATTGTAAGCCTATAGCCTTACTTTTTGGCGAAATTTGCTCGATTTTCTCCAAAAATTATTCCACGATTAGATTGAAGGATGATGGAAAAAGAGCATTTTTGACCAAAATGGTAAGCCTATAGCCTTACTTTTATGCGAAAATTGCTCGATTTTTGCCAAAAATCATTCAATAGTTGATATGAACGATGATGAAAAGTGAGCATTTTTGGCCGAAATGGTAAGCCTATACCCTTACTTTTATGCGAAAATTGCTTGATTTTTGCCAAAAATCATTGAATAGATGCTATGAACGATCATGAAATATGAGCATTTTTCGCCGAAATTGTAATGCTATAGCCTTACTTTTTGGCGAAATTTGCTCGATTTTCTCCAAAAATTATTCCACGATTGAATTTAAGTATGGTGAAAAGTGAGCATTTTTTGCCGAAATGGTAAGCCTATACCCTTACTTTTATGCGAAATTTGCTTGATTTTTGGCAAAAATCATTCAATAGTTGATATGAACGATGCTGAAAAGTGAGCATTCTTGGCCACAATTGTAAGCCTATAGCCTTGCTTTTTGGCGAAATTTGCTCCATTTTCTCCAAAAATTATTCCACGATTGAATTGAAGGATGATGGAAAGTGAGCATTTTTGGCCAAAATGGTAAGCCTATAGCCTTACTTTTTGGCGAAATTTGCTCCATTTTCTCCAAAAATTATTCCACGATTAGATTGAAGGATGATGAAAAGTGAACATTTTTGGCCAAAATGGTAAGCCTATAGCCTTACTTTTTGGCGAAAATTGCTCGATTTTTGCCAACAAGCATTGAATAGTTTATATGAACGATGATGAAATGTGAGCATTTTTGGCCGAAATAGTAAGCCTATAGCCTTACTTTTATGCAAAAATTGCTCGATTCTTGCCAAAAATCATTTAATAGTTGATATGAACGATAATGAATAGTGAGCATTTTTGGCCAAAATGGTAAGCCTATGGCCTTACTTTTATGCAAAAATTGCTCGATTCTTGCCAAAAATCATTGAATAGTTGATATGAACGATAATGAAAAGTGAGCATTTTTGGCCAAAATGGTAAGCCTATAGCCTTACTTTTTGGCGAAATTTGCTCCATTTTCTCCAAAAATTATTCCACGATTAGATTGAAGGATGATGGAAAGTGAGCATTTTTGGCCAAAATGGTAAGCCTATAGCCTTACTTTTTGGCGAAATTTGCTCGATTTTCTCCAAAAACTATTCCACGATTGAATTTAAGTATGGTGAAAAGTGAGCATTTTTTGCCGAAATGGTAAGCCTATACCCTTACTTTTATGCGAAATTTGCTTGATTTTTGGCAAAAATCATTCAATAGTTGATATGAACGATGCTGAAAAGTGAGCATTCTTGGCCACAATTGTAAGCCTATAGCCTTGCTTTTTGGCGAAATTTGCTCCATTTTCTCCAAAAATTATTCCACGATTGAATTGAAGGATGATGGAAAGTGAGCATTTTTGGCCAAAATGGTAAGCCTATAGCCTTACTTTTTGGCGAAATTTGCTCCATTTTCTCCAAAAATTATTCCACGATTAGATTGAAGGATGATGAAAAGTGAACATTTTTGGCCAAAATGGTAAGCCTATAGCCTTACTTTTTGGCGAAATTTGCTCGCTTTTCTCCAAAAATTATTCCACGATTAAATTTAAAGATGATGAAAAGTGAGCATTTTTGGCCGAAATGGTAAGCCTATGGCCTTACTTTTATGCAAAAATTGCTTGATTTTTGCCAAAAATCATTGAATAGATGCTATGAACGATCATGAAATATGAGCATTTTTCGCCGAAATTGTAATGCTATAGCCTTACTTTTTGGCGAAATTTGCTCGATTTTCTCCAAAAACTATTCCACGATTAGATTGAAGGATGATGGAAAGTGAGCATTTTTGGCCGAAATGGTAAGCCTATAGCCTTACTTTTTGGCGAAATTTGCTCGATTTTCTCCAAAAATTATTCCACGATTGAATTTAAGGATGATGGAAAGTGAGCATTTTTGGCCGAAATGGTAAGCCTATACCCTTACTTTTATGCGAAATTTGCTTGATTTTTGGCAAAAATCATTCAATAGTTGATATGAACGATGCTGAAAAGTGAGCATTCTTGGCCACAATTGTAAGCCTATAGCCTTGCTTTTTGGCGAAATTTGCTCCATTTTCTCCAAAAATTATTCCACGATTGAATTGAAGGATGATGGAAAGTGAGCATTTTTGGCCAAAATGGTAAGCCTATAGCCTTACTTTTTGGCGAAATTTGCTCCATTTTCTCCAAAAATTATTCCACGATTAGATTGAAGGATGATGAAAAGTGAACATTTTTGGCCAAAATGGTAAGCCTATAGCCTTACTTTTTGGCGAAAATTGCTCGATTTTTGCCAACAAGCATTGAATAGTTTATATGAACGATGATGAAATGTGAGCATTTTTGGCCGAAATAGTAAGCCTATGGCCTTACTTTTATGCAAAAATTGCTCGATTCTTGCCAAAAATCATTGAATAGTTGATATGAACGATAATGAATAGTGAGCATTTTTGGCCAAAATGGTAAGCCTATGGCCTTACTTTTATGCAAAAATTGCTCGATTCTTGCCAAAAATCATTGAATAGTTGATATGAACGATAATGAAAAGTGAGCATTTTTGGCCAAAATGGTAAGCCTATAGCCTTACCTTTTGGCGAAATTTGCTCAACTTTCTCCAAAAATTATTCCACGATTAGATTGAAGGATGATGGAAAGTGAGCATTTTTGGCCGAAATGGTAAGCCTATAGCCTTATTTTTATGCGAAAATTGCTCAATTTTTGCCAACAATCATTGAATAGTTTATATGAACGATGATGAAAAGTGAGCATTTTTGGCCAAAATGGTAAGCCTATAGCCTTACTTTTTGGCGAAATTTGCTCCATTTTCTCCAAAAATTATTCCACGATTAGATTGAAGGATGATGGAAAGTGAGCATTTTTGGCCAAAATGGTAAGCCTATAGCCTTACTTTTTGGCGAAATTTGCTCGATTTTCTCCAAAAACTATTCCACGATTAGATTGAAGGATGATGGAAAGTGAGCATTTTTGGCCGAAATGGTAAGCCTATAGCCTTACTTTTTGGCGAAATTTGCTCGATTTTCTCCAAAAATTATTCCACGATTAGATTGAAGGATGATGGAAAGTGAGCATTTTTGGCCAAAATGGTAAGCCTATAGCCTTATTTTTATGCGAAAATTGCTCAATTTTTGCCAACAATCATTGAATAGTTTATATGAACGATGATGAAAAGTGAGCATTTTTGGCCAAAATGGTAAGCCTATAGCCTTACTTTTTGGCGAAATTTGCTCCATTTTCTCCAAAAATTATTCCACGATTAGATTGAAGGATGATGGAAAGTGAGCATTTTTGGCCAAAATGGTAAGCCTATAGCCTTACTTTTTGGCGAAATTTGCTCGATTTTCTCCAAAAACTATTCCACGATTAGATTGAAGGATGATGGAAAGTGAGCATTTTTGGCCGAAATGGTAAGCCTATAGCCTTACTTTTTGGCGAAATTTGCTCGATTTTCTCCAAAAATTATTCCACGATTGAATTTAAGGATGATGGAAAGTGAGCATTTTTGGCCGAAATGGTAAGCCTATACCCTTACTTTTATGCGAAATTGGCTTGATTTTTGGCAAAAATCATTCAATAGTTGATATGAACGATGCTGAAAAGTGAGCATTCTTGGCCACAATTGTAAGCCTATAGCCTTGCTTTTTGGCGAAATTTGCTCCATTTTCTCCAAAAATTATTCCACGATTGAATTGAAGGATGATGGAAAGTGAGCATTTTTGGCCAAAATGGTAAGCCTATAGCCTTACTTTTTGGCGAAATTTGCTCGCTTTTCTCCAAAAATTATTCCACGATTAAATTTAAAGATGATGAAAAGTGAGCATTTTTGGCCGAAATGGTAAGCCTATGGCCTTACTTTTATGCAAAAATTGCTCGATTCTTGCCAAAAATCATTGAATAGTTGATATGAACGATGATGAAAAGTGAGCATTTTTGGCCAAAATGGTAAGCCTATAGCCTTACTTTTTGGCGAAATTTGCTCGATTTTCTCCAAAAATTATTCCACGATTAGATTGAATAATGATGGAAAGTGAACATTTTTGGCCGAAATGGTAAGCCTATAGCCTTACTTTTTGGCCAAACTTGGCTGTTTTAGAGCACTTTTTGATTTGTGGAAGGAGTTGACGAAAGTTGAAAATAAAGTAAGTAAGCCTATAGCCTTACTTTTTGGCGAAAATTGCTCGATTTTTGCCAACAATCATTGAATAGTTGATATGAACGATGATGAAAAGTGAGCATTTTTGGCCAAAATGGTAAGCCTATAGCCTTACTTTTTCGCGAAATTTGCTTGATTTTTGCCAAAAATTATTGAATATTTAAAATGAACGATGATGAAAAGTGAGCATTTTTTTGCCGAAATGGTAAGCCTATAGCCTTACCTTTTGGGGAAATTTGCTCCATTTTTGGCAAAAGAATTTTCCAGGTTTAGACTGTAAGATGATGGTAAGTGAGCATTTTCGGCCACAATAGTAAGCCTATAGCCTTACTTCTTCGCGAAATTTGAACGATTTTCTCCAAAAATTATTCTATGATTGAATTTAAGGATGACAAAAAGTGAGCATTTTTGGCCGAAATGGTAAGCCTATGGCCTTACTTTTATGCAAAAATTGCTCGATTCTTGCCAAAAATCATTGAATAGTTGATATGAACGATGACAAAAAGTGAGCATTTTTGGCCAAAATGGTAAGCCTATAGCCTTACTTTTTGGCGAAATTTGCTCCATTTTCTCCAAAAATTATTCCACGATTAGATTGAAGGATGATGAAAAGTGAACATTTTTGGCCAAAATGGTAAGCCTATAGCCTTACCTTTTGGCGAAATTTACTCGATTTTCTCCAAAAATTATTCCACGATTAGATTGAAGGATGATGAAAAGGGAACATTTTTGGCCAAAATGGTAAGCCTATGGCCTTACTTTTTGGCGAAAATTGCTCGATTTTTGCCAACAAGCATTGAATACTTTATATGAACGATGATGAAAAGTGAGCATTTTTGGCCGAAATAGTAAGCCTATGGCCTTACTTTTATGCAAAAATTGCTCGATTCTTGCCAAAAATCATTGAATAGTTGATATGAACGATAATGAATAGTGAGCATTTTTGGCCAAAATGGTAAGCCTATGGCCTTACTTTTATGCAAAAATTGCTCGATTCTTGCCAAAAATCATTGAATAGTTGATATGAACGATAATGAAAAGTGAGCATTTTTGGCCAAAATGGTAAGCCTATAGCCTTACCTTTTGGCGAAATTTGCTCAATTTTCTCCAAAAATTATTCCACGATTAGATTGAAGGATGATGGAAAGTGAGCATTTTGGCCGAAATGGTAAGCCTATAGCCTTATTTTTATGCGAAAATTGCTCAATTTTTGCCAACAATCATTGAATAGTTTATATGAACGATGATGAAATGTGAGCATTTTTGGCCGAAATAGTAAGCCTATGGCCTTACTTTTATGCAAAAATTGCTCGATTCTTGCCAAAAATCATTGAATAGTTGATATGAACGATGATGAAAAGTGAGCATTTTTGGCCGAAATGGTAAGCCTATAGCCTTACTTTTTGGCGAAATTTGCTCCATTTTCTCCAAAAACTATTCCACGATTAGATTGAAGGATGATGAAAAGTGAACATTTTTGGCCAAAATGGTAAGCCTATAGCCTTACTTTTTGGCGAAAATTGCTCGATTTTTGCCAACAAGCATTGAATACTTTATATGAACGATGATGAAATGTGAGCATTTTTGGCCGAAATAGTAAGCCTATGGCCTTACTTTTATGCAAAAATTGCTCGATTCTTGCCAAAAATCATTGAAAAGTTGATATGAACGATAATGAAAAGTGAGCATTTTTGGCCAAAATGGTAAGCCTATAGCCTTACTTTTTGGCGAAATTTGCTCCATTTTCTCCAAAAATTATTCCACGATTAGATTGAAGGATGATGAAGAGTGAACATTTTTGGCCAAAATGGTAAGCCTATAGCCTTACCTTTTGGCGAAATTTGCTCCATTTTCTCCAAAAATTATTCCACGATTAGATTGAAGGATGATGAAAAGTGAGCATTTTTGGCCAAAATGGTAAGCCTATAGCCTTACTTTTTCGCGAAATTTGCTTGATTTTTGCCAAAAATTATTGAATATTTAAAATGAACGATGATGAAAAGTGAGCATTTTTGTGCCGAAATGGTAAGCCTATAGCCTTACTTTTTGGCGGAATTTGCTCGATTTTCTCCAAAAATTATTCCACGATTGAATTTAAGGATGATGAAAAGTGAGCATTTTTGGCCACAATAGTAAGCCTATAGCCTTACTTTTTAGCGAAATTTGCTTGATTTTTGCCAACAACCATTGAATAGTTGATATGAACGATGATGAAAAGTGAGCATTTTTGGCCACAGTGGTAAGCCTATAGCCTTACTTTTTGGCGAAAATTGCTCGATTTTTGCCAAAAATCATTCAATAGTTGATATGAACGATGATGAAAAGTGAGCATTTTTGGCCGAAATGGTAAGCCTATACCCTTACTTTTATGCGAAAATTGCTTGATTTTTGCCAAAAATCATTGAATAGATGCTATGAACGATCATGAAATATGAGCATTTTTCGCCGAAATTGTAATGCTATAGCCTTACTTTTTGGCGAAATTTGCTTGATTTTTGGCAAAAATCATTCAATAGTTGATATGAACGATGCTGAAAAGTGAGCATTCTTGGCCACAATTGTAAGCCTATAGCCTTGCTTTTTGGCGAAATTTGCTCCATTTTCTCCAAAAATTATTCCACGATTGAATTGAAGGATGATGGAAAGTGAGCATTTTTGGCCAAAATGGTAAGCCTATAGCCTTACTTTTTGGTGAAATTTGCTCCATTTTCTCCAAAAATTATTCCACGATAAGATTGAAGGATGATGGAAAGTGAGCATTTTTGGCCAAAATGGTAAGCCTATAGCCTTACTTTTTGGCGAAATTTGCTCGATTTTCTCCAAAAACTATTCCACGATTAGGTTGAAGGATGATGAAAAGTGAGCATTTTTGGCCGAAATGGTAAGCCTATACCCTTACTTTTATGCGAAAATTGCTTGATTTTTGCCAAAAATCATTGAATAGATGCTATGAACGATCATGAAATATGAGCATTTTTCGCCGAAATTGTAATGCTATAGCCTTACTTTTTGGCGAAATTTGCTTGATTTTTGGCAAAAATCATTCAATAGTTGATATGAACGATGCTGAAAAGTGAGCATTCTTGGCCACAATTGTAAGCCTATAGCCTTGCTTTTTGGCGAAATTTGCTCCATTTTCTCCAAAAATTATTCCACGATTGAATTGAAGGATGATGGAAAGTGAGCATTTTTGGCCAAAATGGTAAGCCTATAGCCTTACTTTTGGTGAAATTTGCTCCATTTTCTCCAAAAATTATTCCACGATAAGATTGAAGGATGATGGAAAGTGAGCATTTTTGGCCAAAATGGTAAGCCTATAGCCTTACTTTTTGGCGAAATTTGCTCGATTTTCTCCAAAAACTATTCCACGATTAGGTTGAAGGATGATGGAAAGTGAGCATTTTTGGACGAAATGGTAAGCCTATAGCCTTACTTTTTGGCGAAATTTGCTCGATTTTCTCCAAAAATTATTCCACGATTGAATTTAAGGATGATGGAAAGTGAGCATTTTTGGCCGAAATGGTAAGCCTATACGCTTACTTTTATGCGAAATTTGCTTGATTTTTGGCAAAAATCATTCAATAGTTGATATGAACGATGAGGAAAAGTGAGCATTTTTGGCCACAATGGTAAGCCTATAGCCTTACTTTTTGGCGAAATTTGCTCGATTTTCTCCAAAAATTATTCCACGATTAGATTGAAGGATGATGGAAAGTGAGCATTTTTGGCCAAAATGGTAAGCCTATAGCCTTACTTTTTGGCGAAATTTGCTCGCTTTTCTCCAAAAATTATTCCACGATTAAATTTAAAGATGATGAAAAGTGAGCATTTTTGGCCGAAATGGTAAGCCTATGGCCTTACTTTTATGCAAAAATTGCTCGATTCTTGCCAAAAATCATTGAATAGTTGATATGAACGATGATGAAAAGTGAGCATTTTTGGCCAAAATGGTAAGCCTATAGCCTTACTTTTTGGCGAAATTTGCTCGATTTTCTCCAAAAATTTTTCCACGATTAGATTGAATAATGATGGAAAGTGAACATTTTTGGCCGAAATGGTAAGCCTATAGCCTTACTTTTTGGCGAAATTTGCTCGATTTTCTCCAAAAACTATTCCACGATTAGATTGAAGGATGATGGAAAGTGAGCATTTTTGGCCGAAATGGTAAGCCTATAGCCTTACTTTTTGGCGAAATTTGCTCGATTTTCTCCAAAAATTATTCCACGATTGAATTTAAGGATGATGGAAAGTGAGCATTTTTGGCCGAAATGGTAAGCCTATACGCTTACTTTTATGCGAAATTTGCTTGATTTTGGCAAAAATCATTTAATAGTTGATATGAACGATGAGGAAAAGAGAGCATTTTTGGCCACAATGGTAAGCCTATAGCCTTACTTTTTGGCGAAATTTGCTCGATTTTCTCCAAAAATTATTCCACGATTAGATTGAAGGATGATGGAAAGTGAGCATTTTTGGCCAAAATGGTAAGCCTATAGCCTTACTTTTTGGCGAAATTTGCTCGATTTTCTCCAAAAATTTTTCCACGATTAGATTGAATAATGATGGAAAGTGAACATTTTTGGCCGAAATGGTAAGCCTATAGCCTTACTTTTTGGCGAAATTTGCTCGATTTTCTCCAAAAACTATTCCACGATTAGATTGAAGGATGATGGAAAGTGAGCATTTTTGGCCGAAATGGTAAGCCTATAGCCTTACTTTTTGGCGAAATTTGCTCGATTTTCTCCAAAAATTATTCCACGATTGAATTTAAGGATGATGGAAAGTGAGCATTTTTGGCCGAAATGGTAAGCCTATACGCTTACTTTTATGCGAAATTTGCTTGATTTTTGGCAAAAATCATTCAATAGTTGATATGAACGATGAGGAAAAGAGAGCATTTTTGGCCACAATGGTAAGCCTATAGCCTTACTTTTTGGCGAAATTTGCTCGATTTTCTCCAAAAATTATTCCACGATTAGATTGAAGGATGATGGAAAGTGAGCATTTTTGGCCAAAATGGTAAGCCTATAGCCTTACTTTTTGGCGAAATTTGCTCGCTTTTCTCCAAAAATTATTCCACGATTAAATTTAAAGATGATGAAAAGTGAGCATTTTTGGCCGAAATGGTAAGCCTATGGCCTTACTTTTATGCAAAAATTGCTCGATTCTTGCCAAAAATCATTGAATAGTTGATATGAACGATGATGAAAAGTGAGCATTTTTGGCCAAAATGGTAAGCCTATAGCCTTACTTTTTGGCGAAATTTGCTCGATTTTCTCCAAAAATTATTCCACGATTAGATTGAATAATGATGGAAAGTGAACATTTTTGGCCGAAATGGTAAGCCTATAGCCTTACTTTTTGGCCAAACTTGGCTGTTTTAGAGCACTTTTTGATTTGTGGAAGGAGTTGACGAAAGTTGAAAATAAAGTAAGTAAGCCTATAGCCTTACTTTTTGGCGAAAATTGCTCGATTTTTGCCAACAATCATTGAATAGTTGATATGAACGATGATGAAAAGTGAGCATTTTTGGCCAAAATGGTAAGCCTATAGCCTTACTTTTTCGCGAAATTTGCTTGATTTTTGCCAAAAATTATTGAATATTTAAAATGAACGATGATGAAAAGTGAGCATTTTTTTGCCGAAATGGTAAGCCTATAGCCTTACCTTTTGGGGAAATTTGCTCCATTTTTGGCAAAAGAATTTTCCCAGGTTTAGACTGTAAGATGATGGTAAGTGAGCATTTTCGGCCACAATAGTAAGCCTATAGCCTTACTTCTTCGCGAAATTTGAACGATTTTCTCCAAAAATTATTCTATGATTGAATTTAAGGATGACAAAAAGTGAGCATTTTTGGCCGAAATGGTAAGCCTATGGCCTTACTTTTATGCAAAAATTGCTCGATTCTTGCCAAAAATCATTGAATAGTTGATATGAACGATGATGAAAAGTGAGCATTTTTGGCCAAAATGGTAAGCCTATAGCCTTACTTTTTGGCGAAATTTGCTCCATTTTCTCCAAAAATTATTCCACGATTAGATTGAAGGATGATGAAAAGTGAACATTTTTGGCCAAAATGGTAAGCCTATAGCCTTACCTTTTGGCGAAATTTACTCGATTTTCTCCAAAAATTATTCCACGATTAGATTGAAGGATGATGAAAAGTGAACATTTTTTGCCAAAATGGTAAGCCTATGGCCTTACTTTTTGGCGAAAATTGCTCGATTTTTGCCAACAAGCATTGAATACTTTATATGAACGATGATGAAAAGTGAGCATTTTTGGCCGAAATAGTAAGCCTATGGCCTTACTTTTATGCAAAAATTGCTCGATTCTTGCCAAAAATCATTGAATAGTTGATATGAACGATAATGAATAGTGAGCATTTTTGGCCAAAATGGTAAGCCTATGGCCTTACTTTTATGCAAAAATTGCTCGATTCTTGCCAAAAATCATTGAATAGTTGATATGAACGATAATGAAAAGTGAGCATTTTTGGCCAAAATGGTAAGCCTATAGCCTTACCTTTTGGCGAAATTTGCTCAATTTTCTCCAAAAATTATTCCACGATTAGATTGAAGGATGATGGAAAGTGAGCATTTTTGGCCGAAATGGTAAGCCTATAGCCTTATTTTTATGCGAAAATTGCTCAATTTTTGCCAACAATCATTGAATAGTTTATATGAACGATGATGAAATGTGAGCATTTTTGGCCGAAATAGTAAGCCTATGGCCTTACTTTTATGCAAAAATTGCTCGATTCTTGCCAAAAATCATTGAATAGTTGATATGAACGATGATGAAAAGTGAGCATTTTTGGCCAAAATGGTAAGCCTATAGCCTTACTTTTTGGCGAAATTTGCTCCATTTTCTCCAAAAACTATTCCACGATTAGATTGAAGGATGATGAAAAGTGAACATTTTTGGCCAAAATGGTAAGCCTATAGCCTTACTTTTTGGCGAAAATTGCTCGATTTTTGCCAACAAGCATTGAATACTTTATATGAACGATGATGAAATGTGAGCATTTTTGGCCGAAATAGTAAGCCTATGGCCTTACTTTTATGCAAAAATTGCTCGATTCTTGCCAAAAATCATTGAATAGTTGATATGAACGATAATGAAAAGTGAGCATTTTTGGCCAAAATGGTAAGCCTATAGCCTTACTTTTTGGCGAAATTTGCTCCATTTTCTCCAAAAATTATTCCACGATTAGATTGAAGGATGATGAAAAGTGAACATTTTTGGCCAAAATGGTAAGCCTATAGCCTTACCTTTTGGCGAAATTTGCTCCATTTTCTCCAAAAATTATTCCACGATTAGATTGAAGGATGATGAAAAGTGAGCATTTTTGGCCAAAATGGTAAGCCTATAGCCTTACTTTTTCGCGAAATTTGCTTGATTTTTGCCAAAAATTATTGAATATTTAAAATGAACGATGATGAAAAGTGAGCATTTTTGTGCCGAAATGGTAAGCCTATAGCCTTACTTTTTGGCGGAATTTGCTCGATTTTCTCCAAAAATTATTCCACGATTGAATTTAAGGATGATGAAAAGTGAGCATTTTTGGCCACAATAGTAAGCCTATAGCCTTACTTTTTAGCGAAATTTGCTTGATTTTTGCCAACAACCATTGAATAGTTGATATGAACGATGATGAAAAGTGAGCATTTTTGGCCACAGTGGTAAGCCTATAGCCTTATTTTTTGGCGAAAATTGCTCGATTTTTGCCAAAAATCATTCAATAGTTGATATGAACGATGATGAAAAGTGAGCATTTTTGGCCGAAATGGTAAGCCTATACCCTTACTTTTATGCGAAAATTGCTTGATTTTTGCCAAAAATCATTGAATAGATGCTATGAACGATCATGAAATATGAGCATTTTTCGCCGAAATTGTAATGCTATAGCCTTACTTTTTGGCGAAATTTGCTTGATTTTTGGCAAAAATCATTCAATAGTTGATATGAACGATGCTGAAAAGTGAGCATTCTTGGCCAAAATTGTAAGCCTATAGCCTTGCTTTTTGGCGAAATTTGCTCCATTTTCTCCAAAAATTATTCCACGATTGAATTGAAGGATGATGGAAAGTGAGCATTTTTGGCCAAAATGGTAAGCCTATAGCCTTACTTTTTGGCGAAATTTGCTCCATTTTCTCCAAAAATTATTCCACGATTAGATTGAAGGATGATGAAAAGTGAACATTTTTGGCCAAAATGGTAAGCCTATAGCCTTACTTTTTGGCGAAAATTCCTCGATTTTTGCCAACAAGCATTGAATACTTTATATGAACGATGATGAAATGTGAGCATTTTTGGCCGAAATAGTAAGCCTATGGCCTTACTTTTATGCAAAAATTGCTCGATTCTTGCCCAAAATCATTGAATAGTTGATATGAACGATAATGAAAAGTGAGCATTTTTGGCCAAAATGGTAAGCCTATAGCCTTACTTTTTGGCGAAATTTGCTCCATTTTCTCCAAAAATTATTCCACGATTAGATTGAAGGATGATGAAAAGTGAACATTTTTGGCCAAAATGGTAAGCCTATAGCCTTACCTTTTGGCGAAATTTGCTCCATTTTCTCCAAAAATTATTCCACGATTAGATTGAAGGATGATGAAAAGTGAACATTTTTGGCCAAAATGGTAAGCCTATAGCCTTACTTTTTGGCGAAATTTGCTCGATTTTTGCCAACAAGCATTGAATAGTTTATATGAACGATGATGAAAAGTGAGCATTTTTGGCCACAGTGGTAAGCCTATAGCCTTACTTTTTGGCGAAATTTGCTCCATTTTCTCCAAAAATTATTCCACGATTAGATTGAAGGATGATGAAAAGTGAACATTTTTGGCCAAAATGGTAAGCCTATAGCCTTACCTTTTGGCGAAATTTGCTCCATTTTCTCCAAAAATTATTCCACGATTAGATTGAGTAATGATGAAAAGTAAGCATTTTTGGCCGAAATGGTAAGCCTATAGCCTTACTTTTTGGCGAAATTTGCTCGATTTTCTCCAAAAATTATTCCACGATTAGATTGAAGGATGATGGAAAAAGAGCATTTTTGACCAAAATGGTAAGCCTATAGCCTTACTTTTATGCGAAGATTGCTCGATTTTTCCCATAAATATTTGAATATTTAAAATGAGTAATGATGAAAAGTAAGCATTTTTGGCCGAAATGGTAAGCCTATAGCCTTACTTTTTGGCGAAATTTGCTCGATTTTCTCCAAAAATTATTCCACGATTAGATTGAAGGATGATGGAAAAAGAGCATTTTTGACCAAAATGGTAAGCCTATAGCCTTACTTTTATGCGAAAATTGCTCGATTTTTGCCAAAAATCATTCAATAGTTGATATGAACGATGATGAAAAGTGAGCATTTTTGGCCGAAATGGTAAGCCTATACCCTTACTTTTATGCGAAAATTGCTTGATTTTTGCCAAAAATCATTGAATAGATGCTATGAACGATCATGAAATATGAGCATTTTTCGCCGAAATTGTAATGCTATAGCCTTACTTTTTGGCGAAATTTGCTCGATTTTCTCCAAAAATTATTCCACGATTGAATTTAAGTATGGTGAAAAGTGAGCATTTTTTGCCGAAATGGTAAGCCTATACCCTTACTTTTATGCGAAATTTGCTTGATTTTTGGCAAAAATCATTCAATAGTTGATATGAACGATGCTGAAAAGTGAGCATTCTTGGCCACAATTGTAAGCCTATAGCCTTGCTTTTTGGCGAAATTTGCTCCATTTTCTCCAAAAATTATTCCACGATTGAATTGAAGGATGATGGAAAGTGAGCATTTTTGGCCAAAATGGTAAGCCTATAGCCTTACTTTTTGGCGAAATTTGCTCCATTTTCTCCAAAAATTATTCCACGATTAGATTGAAGGATGATGAAAAGTGAACATTTTGGCCAAAATGGTAAGCCTATAGCCTTACTTTTTGGCGAAAATTGCTTCGATTTTTGCCAACAAGCATTGAATAGTTTATATGAACGATGATGAAATGTGAGCATTTTTGGCCGAAATAGTAAGCCTATGGCCTTACTTTTATGCAAAAATTGCTCGATTCTTGCCAAAAATCATTGAATAGTTGATATGAACGATAATGAATAGTGAGCATTTTTGGCCAAAATGGTAAGCCTATGGCCTTACTTTTATGCAAAAATTGCTCGATTCTTGCCAAAAATCATTGAATAGTTGATATGAACGATAATGAAAAGTGAGCATTTTTGGCCAAAATGGTAAGCCTATAGCCTTACCTTTTGGCGAAATTTGCTCAATTTTCTCCAAAAATTATTCCACGATTAGATTGAAGGATGATGGAAAGTGAGCATTTTTGGCCGAAATGGTAAGCCTATAGCCTTATTTTTATGCGAAAATTGCTCAATTTTTGCCAACAATCATTGAATAGTTTATATGAACGATGATGAAAAGTGAGCATTTTTGGCCAAAATGGTAAGGCTATAGCCTTACTTTTTGGCGAAATTTGCTCCATTTTCTCCAAAAATTATTCCACAATTAGATTGAAGGATGATGGAAAGTGAGCATTTTTGGCCAAAATGGTAAGCCTATAGCCTTACTTTTTGGCGAAATTTGCTCGATTTTCTCCAAAAATTATTCCACGATTAGATTGAATAATGATGGAAAGTGAACATTTTTGGCCGAAATGGTAAGCCTATAGCCTTACTTTTTGGCCAAACTTGGCTGTTTTAGAGCACTTTTTGATTTGTGGAAGGAGTTGACGAAAGTTGAAAATAGACGATTTTTGGCCGAAGTGGTAAGCCTATAGCCTTACTTTTTTGCGAAGATTGCTCGATTTTTCCCACAAATATTTGAATATTTAAAATGAGTAATGATGAAAAGTAAGCATTTTTGGCCGAAATGGTAAGCCTATAGCCTTACTTTTTGGCGAAATTTGCTCGATTTTCTCCAAAAATTATTCCACGATTAGATTGAAGGATGATGGAAAAAGAGCATTTTTGACCAAAATGGTAAGCCTATAGCCTTACTTTTTCGCGAAATTTGCTTGATTTTTGCCAAAAATTATTGAATATTTAAAATGAACGATGATGAAAAGTGAGCATTTTTGTGCCGAAATGGTAAGCCTATAGCCTTACTTTTTGGCGAAATTTGCTCGATTTTCTCCAAAAATTATTCCACGATTGAATATAAGGATGATGAAAAGTGAGCATTTTTGGCCACAATAGTAAGCCTATAGCCTTATTTTTTAGCGAAATTTGCTTGATTTTTGCCAACAACCATTGAATAGTTGATATGAACGATGATGAAAAGTGAGCATTTTTGGCCACAGTGGTAAGCCTATAGCCTTACTTTTTGGCGAAAATTGCTCGATTTTTGCCAACAATCATTGAATAGTTTATATGAACGATGATGAAATGTGAGCATTTTTGGCCGAAATGGTAAGCCTATACCCTTACTTTTATGCGAAAATTGCTTGATTTTTGCCAAAAATCATTGAATAGATGCTATGAACGATCATGAAATATGAGCATTTTTCGCCGAAATTGTAATGCTATAGCCTTACTTTTTGGCGAAATTTGCTTGATTTTTGGCAAAAATCATTCAATAGTTTATATGAACGATGATGAAATGTGAGCATTTTTGGCCGAAATGGTAAGCCTATAGCCTTACTTTTTGGCGAAATTTTCTTGATTTTTGCCAAAAATCATTGGATAGTTGATATGAACGATCATGAAATATGAGCATTTTTCGCCGAAATGGTAAGCCTATAGCCTTACTTTTTGGCGAAATTTGCTCGATTTTCTCCAAAAATTATTCCACGATTAGATTGAATAATGATGGAAAGTGAACATTTTTGGCCGAAATGGTAAGCCTATAGCCTTACTTTTTGGCCAAACTTGGCTGTTTTAGAGCACTTTTTGATTTGTGGAAGGAGTTGACGAAAGTTGAAAATAGACGATTTTTGGCCGAAGTGGTAAGCCTATAGCCTTACTTTTTTGCGAAGATTGCTCGATTTTTCCCACAAATATTTGAATATTTAAAATGAGTAATGATGAAAAGTAAGCATTTTTGGCCGAAATGGTAAGCCTATAGCCTTACTTTTTGGCGAAATTTGCTCGATTTTCTCCAAAAATTATTCCACGATTAGATTGAAGGATGATGGAAAAAGAGCATTTTTGACCAAAATGGTAAGCCTATAGCCTTACTTTTATGCGAAAATTGCTCGATTTTATCCAAAAATCATTCAATAGTTGATATGAACGATGATGAAAAGTGAGCATTCTTGGCCGAAATGGTAAGCCTATACCCTTACTTTTATGCGAAAATTGCTCGATTTTTGTCAAAAATCATTCAATAGTTGATATGAACGATGAGGAAAAGTGAGCATTCTTGGCCACAATTGTAAGCCTATACCCTTACTTTTATGCGAAGATTGCTCGATTTTTGCCAACAATCATTGAATAGTTTATATGAACGATGATGAAATGTGAGCATTTTTGGCCGAAATGGTAAGCCTATAGCCTTACTTTTTGGCGAAATTTTCTTGATTTTTGCCAAAAATCATTGGATAGTTGATATGAACGATCATGAAATATGAGCATTTTTGGCCGAAATGGTAAGCCTATAGCCTTACTTTTTGGCGAAATTTGCTCGATTTTCTCCAAAAATTATTCCACGATTGAATTTAAGGATGATGAAGGGTGAGCATTTTTCACCGAAATGGTAAGCCTATAGCCTTACTTTTTGGCCAAACGTGGCTGTTTTAGAGCACTTTTTGATTTGTGGAAGGAGTTGACGAAAGTTGAAAATAGACGATTTTTGGCCGAAGTGGTAAGCCTATAGCCTTACTTTTATGCGAAGATTGCTCGATTTTTCCCATAAATATTTGAATATTTAAAATGAGTAATGATGAAAAGTAAGCATTTTTGGCCGAAATGGTAAGCCTATAGCCTTACTTTTTGGCGAAATTTGCTCGATTTTCTCCAAAAATTATTCCACGATTAGATTGAAGGATGATGGAAAAAGAGCATTTTTGACCAAAATGGTAAGCCTATAGCCTTACTTTTATGCGAAAATTGCTCGATTTTTGCCAAAAATCATTCAATAGTTGATATGAACGATGATGAAAAGTGAGCATTTTTGGCCGAAATGGTAAGCCTATACCCTTACTTTTATGCGAAAATTGCTTGATTTTTGCCAAAAATCATTGAATAGATGCTATGAACGATCATGAAATATGAGCATTTTTCGCCGAAATTGTAATGCTATAGCCTTACTTTTTGGCGAAATTTGCTCGATTTTCTCCAAAAATTATTCCACGATTGAATTTAAGTATGGTGAAAAGTGAGCATTTTTGGCCAAAATGGTAAGCCTATACCCTTACTTTTATGCGAAATTTGCTTGATTTTTGGCAAAAATCATTCAATAGTTGATATGAACGATGCTGAAAAGTGAGCATTCTTGGCCACAATTGTAAGCCTATAGCCTTGCTTTTTGGCGAAATTTGCTCCATTTTCTCCAAAAATTATTCCACGATTGAATTGAAGGATGATGGAAAGTGAGCATTTTTGGCCAAAATGGTAAGCCTATAGCCTTACTTTTTGGCGAAATTTGCTCCATTTTCTCCAAAAATTATTCCACGATTAGATTGAAGGATGATGAAAAGTGAACATTTTTGGCCAAAATGGTAAGCCTATAGCCTTACTTTTTGGCGAAAATTGCTCGATTTTTGCCAACAAGCATTGAATAGTTTATATGAACGATGATGAAATGTGAGCATTTTTGGCCGAAATAGTAAGCCTATGGCCTTACTTTTATGCAAAAATTGCTCGATTCTTGCCAAAAATCATTGAATAGTTGATATGAACGATAATGAATAGTGAGCATTTTTGGCCAAAATGGTAAGCCTATGGCCTTACTTTTATGCAAAAATTGCTCGATTCTTGCCAAAAATCATTGAATAGTTGATATGAACGATAATGAAAAGTGAGCATTTTTGGCCAAAATGGTAAGCCTATAGCCTTACCTTTTGGCGAAATTTGCTCAATTTTCTCCAAAAATTATTCCACGATTAGATTGAAGGATGATGAAAAGTGAACATTTTTGGCCAAAATGGTAAGCCTATAGCCTTACTTTTTGGCGAAAATTGCTCGATTTTTGCCAACAAGCATTGAATAGTTTATATGAACGATGATGAAAAGTAAGCATTTTTGGCCGAAATGGTAAGCCTATAGCCTTACTTTTTGGCGAAATTTGCTCGATTTTCTCCAAAAATTATTCCACGATTAGATTGAAGGATGATGGAAAAAGAGCATTTTTGACCAAAATGGTAAGCCTATAGCCTTACTTTTATGCGAAAATTGCTCGATTTTTGCCAAAAATCATTCAATAGTTGATATGAACGATGATGAAAAGTGAGCATTTTTGGCCGAAATGGTAAGCCTATACCCTTACTTTTATGCGAAAATTGCTTGATTTTTGCCAAAAATCATTGAATAGATGCTATGAACGATCATGAAATATGAGCATTTTTCGCCGAAATTGTAATGCTATAGCCTTACTTTTTGGCGAAATTTGCTCGATTTTCTCCAAAAATTATTCCACGATTGAATTTAAGTATGGTGAAAAGTGAGCATTTTTTGCCGAAATGGTAAGCCTATAGCCTTACTTTTATGCGAAAATTGCTCGATTTTTGCCAAAAATCATTCAATAGTTGATATGAACGATGATGAAAAGTGAGCATTCTTGGCCGAAATGGTAAGCCTATACCCTTACTTTTATGCGAAAATTGCTCGATTTTTGTCAAAGATCATTCAATAGTTGATATGAACGATGAGGAAAAGTGAGCATTCTTGGCCACAATTGTAAGCCTATACCCTTACTTTTATGCGAAGATTGCTCGATTTTTGCCAACAATCATTGAATAGTTTATATGAACGATGATGAAATGTGAGCATTTTTGGCCGAAATGGTAAGCCTATAGCCTTACTTTTTGGCGAAATTTTCTTGATTTTTGCCAAAAATCATTGGATAGTTGATATGAACGATCATGAAATATGAGCATTTTTGGCCGAAATGGTAAGCCTATAGCCTTACTTTTTGGCGAAATTTGCTCGATTTTCTCCAAAAATTATTCCACGATTGAATTTAAGGATGATGAAGGGTGAGCATTTTTCACCGA
Source organism: Pseudorhiza aurosa (assembly GCA_964026355.1). NCBI lineage: Eukaryota > Metazoa > Cnidaria > Scyphozoa > Rhizostomeae > Lychnorhizidae > Pseudorhiza > Pseudorhiza aurosa. Next base: position 5,904,720 of record OZ032121.1, read on the forward strand.
AATGGTAAGCCTATAGCCTTACTTTTTGGCCAAACGTGGCTGTTTTAGAGCACTTTTTGATTTGTGGAAGGAGTTGACGAAAGTTGAAAATAGACGATTTTTGGCCGAAGTGGTAAGCCTATAGCCTTACTTTTATGCGAAGATTGCTCGATTTTTCCCATAAATATTTGAATATTTAAAATGAGTAATGATGAAAAGTAAGCATTTTTGGCCGAAATGGTAAGCCTATAGCCTTACTTTTTGGCGAAATTTGCTCGATTTTCTCCAAAAATTATTCCACGATTAGATTGAAGGATGATGGAAAAAGAGCATTTTTGACCAAAATGGTAAGCCTATAGCCTTACTTTTATGCGAAAATTGCTCGATTTTTGCCAAAAATCATTCAATAGTTGATATGAACGATGATGAAAAGTGAGCATTTTTGGCCGAAATGGTAAGCCTATACCCTTACTTTTATGCGAAAATTGCTTGATTTTTGCCAAAAATCATTGAATAGATGCTATGAACGATCATGAAATATGAGCATTTTTCGCCGAAATTGTAATGCTATAGCCTTACTTTTTGGCGAAATTTGCTCGATTTTCTCCAAAAATTATTCCACGATTGAATTTAAGTATGGTGAAAAGTGAGCATTTTTTGCCGAAATGGTAAGCCTATACCCTTACTTTTATGCGAAATTTGCTTGATTTTTGGCAAAAATCATTCAATAGTTGATATGAACGATGCTGAAAAGTGAGCATTCTTGGCCACAATTGTAAGCCTATAGCCTTGCTTTTTGGCGAAATTTGCTCCATTTTCTCCAAAAATTATTCCACGATTGAATTGAAGGATGATGGAAAGTGAGCATTTTTGGCCAAAATGGTAAGCCTATAGCCTTACTTTTTGGCGAAATTTGCTCCATTTTCTCCAAAAATTATTCCACGATTAGATTGAAGGATGATGAAAAGTGAACATTTTTGGCCAAAATGGTAAGCCTATAGCCTTACTTTTTGGCGAAAATTGCTCGATTTTTGCCAACAAGCATTGAATAGTTTATATGAACGATGATGAAATGTGAGCATTTTTGGCCGAAATAGTAAGCCTATGGCCTTACTTTTATGCAAAAATTGCTCGATTCGTGCCAAAAATCATTGAATAGTTGATATGAACGATAATGAATAGTGAGCATTTTTGGCCAAAATGGTAAGCCTATGGCCTTACTTTTATGCAAAAATTGCTCGATTCTTGCCAAAAATCATTGAATAGTTGATATGAACGATAATGAAAAGTGAGCATTTTTGGCCAAAATGGTAAGCCTATAGCCTTACCTTTTGGCGAAATTTGCTCAATTTTCTCCAAAAATTATTCCACGATTAGATTGAAGGATGATGGAAAGTGAGCATTTTTGGCCGAAATGGTAAGCCTATAGCCTTATTTTTATGCGAAAATTGCTCAATTTTTGCCAACAATCATTGAATAGTTTATATGAACGATGATGAAAAGTGAGCATTTTTGGCCAAAATGGTAAGGCTATAGCCTTACTTTTTGGCGAAATTTGCTCCATTTTCTCCAAAAATTATTCCACAATTAGATTGAAGGATGATGGAAAGTGAGCATTTTTGGCCAAAATGGTAAGCCTATAGCCTTACTTTTTGGCGAAATTTGCTCGATTTTCTCCAAAAATTATTCCACGATTAGATTGAATAATGATGGAAAGTGAACATTTTTGGCCGAAATGGTAAGCCTATAGCCTTACTTTTTGGCCAAACTTGGCTGTTTTAGAGCACTTTTTGATTTGTGGAAGGAGTTGACGAAAGTTGAAAATAGACGATTTTTGGCCGAAGTGGTAAGCCTATAGCCTTACTTTTTTGCGAAGATTGCTCGATTTTTCCCACAAATATTTGAATATTTAAAATGAGTAATGATGAAAAGTAAGCATTTTTGGCCGAAATGGTAAGCCTATAGCCTTACTTTTTGGCGAAATTTGCTCGATTTTCTCCAAAAATTATTCCACGATTAGATTGAAGGATGATGGAAAAAGAGCATTTTTGACCAAAATGGTAAGCCTATAGCCTTACTTTTATGCGAAAATTGCTCGATTTTATCCAAAAATCATTCAATAGTTGATATGAACGATGATGAAAAGTGAGCATTCTTGGCCGAAATGGTAAGCCTATACCCTTACTTTTATGCGAAAATTGCTCGATTTTTGTCAAAAATCATTCAATAGTTGATATGAACGATGAGGAAAAGTGAGCATTCTTGGCCACAATTGTAAGCCTATACCCTTACTTTTATGCGAAGATTGCTCGATTTTTGCCAACAATCATTGAATAGTTTATATGAACGATGATGAAATGTGAGCATTTTTGGCCGAAATGGTAAGCCTATAGCCTTACTTTTTGGCGAAATTTTCTTGATTTTTGCCAAAAATCATTGGATAGTTGATATGAACGATCATGAAATATGAGCATTTTTGGCCGAAATGGTAAGCCTATAGCCTTACTTTTTGGCGAAATTTGCTCGATTTTCTCCAAAAATTATTCCACGATTGAATTTAAGGATGATGAAGGGTGAGCATTTTTCACCGAAATGGTAAGCCTATAGCCTTACTTTTTGGCCAAACGTGGCTGTTTTAGAGCACTTTTTGATTTGTGGAAGGAGTTGACGAAAGTTGAAAATAGACGATTTTTGGCCGAAGTGGTAAGCCTATAGCCTTACTTTTATGCGAAGATTGCTCGATTTTTCCCATAAATATTTGAATATTTAAAATGAGTAATGATGAAAAGTAAGCATTTTTGGCCGAAATGGTAAGCCTATAGCCTTACTTTTTGGCGAAATTTGCTCGATTTTCTCCAAAAATTATTCCACGATTAGATTGAAGGATGATGGAAAAAGAGCATTTTTGACCAAAATGGTAAGCCTATAGCCTTACTTTTATGCGAAAATTGCTCGATTTTATCCAAAAATCATTCAATAGTTGATATGAACGATGATGAAAAGTGAGCATTTTTGGCCGAAATGGTAAGCCTATACCCTTACTTTTATGCGAAAATTGCTTGATTTTTGCCAAAAATCATTGAATAGATGCTATGAACGATCATGAAATATGAGCATTTTTCGCCGAAATTGTAATGCTATAGCCTTACTTTTTGGCGAAATTTGCTCGATTTTCTCCAAAAATTATTCCACGATTGAATTTAAGTATGGTGAAAAGTGAGCATTTTTTGCCGAAATGGTAAGCCTATACCCTTACTTTTATGCGAAATTTGCTTGATTTTTGGCAAAAATCATTCAATAGTTGATATGAACGATGCTGAAAAGTGAGCATTCTTGGCCACAATTGTAAGCCTATAGCCTTGCTTTTTGGCGAAATTTGCTCCATTTTCTCCAAAAATTATTCCACGATTGAATTGAAGGATGATGGAAAGTGAGCATTTTTGGCCCAAATGGTAAGCCTATAGCCTTACTTTTTGGCGAAATTTGCTCCATTTTCTCCAAAAATTATTCCACGATTAGATTGAAGGATGATGAAAAGTGAACATTTTTGGCCAAAATGGTAAGCCTATAGCCTTACTTTTTGGCGAAAATTGCTCGATTTTTGCCAACAAGCATTGAATAGTTTATATGAACGATGATGAAATGTGAGCATTTTTGGCCGAAATAGTAAGCCTATGGCCTTACTTTTATGCAAAAATTGCTCGATTCTTGCCAAAAATCATTGAATAGTTGATATGAACGATAATGAATAGTGAGCATTTTTGGCCGAAATGGTAAGCCTATGGCCTTACTTTTATGCAAAAATTGCTCGATTCTTGCCAAAAATCATTGAATAGTTGATATGAACGATAATGAAAAGTGAGCATTTTTGGCCAAAATGGTAAGCCTATAGCCTTACCTTTTGGCGAAATTTGCTCCATTTTCTCCAAAAATTATTCCACGATTAGATTGAAGGATGATGAAAAGTGAACATTTTTGGCCAAAATGGTAAGCCTATAGCCTTACCTTTTGGCGAAATTTACTCGATTTTCTCCAAAAATCATTGGATAGTTGATATGAACGATCATGAAATATGAGCATTTTTCGCCGAAATGGTAAGCCTATAGCCTTACTTTTTGGTGAAATTTGCTCGATTTTCTCCAAAAATTATTCCACGATTAGATTGAATAATGATGGAAAGTGAACATTTTTGGCCGAAATGGTAAGCCTATAGCCTTACTTTTTGGCCAAACTTGGCTGTTTTAGAGCACTTTTTGATTTGTGGAAGGAGTTGACGAAAGTTGAAAATAGACGATTTTTGGCCGAAGTGGTAAGCCTATAGCCTTACTTTTTTGCGAAGATTGCTCGATTTTTCCCACAAATATTTGAATATTTAAAATGAGTAATGATGAAAAGTAAGCATTTTTGGCCGAAATGGTAAGCCTATAGCCTTACTTTTTGGCGAAATTTGCTCGATTTTCTCCAAAAATTATTCCACGATTAGATTGAAGGATGATGGAAAAAGAGCATTTTTGACCAAAATGGTAAGCCTATAGCCTTACTTTTATGCGAAAATTGCTCGATTTTTGCCAAAAATCATTCAATAGTTGATATGAACGATGATGAAAAGTGAGCATTCTTGGCCGAAATGGTAAGCCTATACCCTTACTTTTATGCGAAAATTGCTCGATTTTTGTCAAAAATCATTCAATAGTTGATATGAACGATGAGGAAAAGTGAGCATTCTTGGCCACAATTGTAAGCCTATAGCCTTATTTTTATGCGAAGATTGCTCGATTTTTGCCAACAATCATTGAATAGTTTATATGAACGATGATGAAATGTGAGCATTTTTGGCCGAAATGGTAAGCCTATAGCCTTACTTTTTGGCGAAATTTTCTTGATTTTTGCCAAAAATCATTGGATAGTTGATATGAACGATCATGAAATATGAGCATTTTTGGCCGAAATGGTAAGCCTATAGCCTTACTTTTTGGCGAAATTTGCTCGATTTTCTCCAAAAATTATTCCACGATTGAATTTAAGGATGCTGAAGGGTGAGCATTTTTCACCGAAATGGTAAGCCTATAGCCTTACTTTTTGGCCAAACGTGGCTGTTTTAGAGCACTTTTTGATTTGTGGAAGGAGTTGACGAAAGTTGAAAATAGACGATTTTTGGCCGAAGTGGTAAGCCTATAGCCTTACTTTTATGCGAAGATTGCTCGATTTTTCCCATAAATATTTGAATATTTAAAATGAGTAATGATGAAAAGTAAGCATTTTTGGCCGAAATGGTAAGCCTATAGCCTTACTTTTTGGCGAAATTTGCTCGATTTTCTCCAAAAATTATTCCACGATTAGATTGAAGGATGATGGAAAAAGAGCATTTTTGACCAAAATGGTAAGCCTATAGCCTTACTTTTATGCGAAAATTGCTCGATTTTATCCAAAAATCATTCAATAGTTGATATGAACGATGATGAAAAGTGAGCATTTTTGGCCGAAATGGTAAGCCTATACCCTTACTTTTATGCGAAAATTGCTTGATTTTTGCCAAAAATCATTGAATAGATGCTATGAACGATCATGAAATATGAGCATTTTTCGCCGAAATTGTAATGCTATAGCCTTACTTTTTGGCGAAATTTGCTCGATTTTCTCCAAAAATTATTCCACGATTGAATTTAAGTATGGTGAAAAGTGAGCATTTTTTGCCGAAATGGTAAGCCTATACCCTTACTTTTATGCGAAATTTGCTTGATTTTTGGCAAAAATCATTCAATAGTTGATATGAACGATGCTGAAAAGTGAGCATTCTTGGCCACAATTGTAAGCCTATAGCCTTGCTTTTTGGCGAAATTTGCTCCATTTTCTCCAAAAATTATTCCACGATTGAATTGAAGGATGATGGAAAGTGAGCATTTTTGGCCAAAATGGTAAGCCTATAGCCTTACTTTTTGGCGAAATTTGCTCCATTTTCTCCAAAAATTATTCCACGATTAGATTGAAGGATGATGAAAAGTGAACATTTTTGGCCAAAATGGTAAGCCTATAGCCTTACTTTTTGGCGAAAATTGCTCGATTTTTGCCAACAAGCATTGAATAGTTTATATGAACGATGATGAAATGTGAGCATTTTTGGCCGAAATAGTAAGCCTATAGCCTTACTTTTATGCAAAAATTGCTCGATTCTTGCCAAAAATCATTGAATAGTTGATATGAACGATAATGAATAGTGAGCATTTTTGGCCAAAATGGTAAGCCTATGGCCTTACTTTTATGCAAAAATTGCTCGATTCTTGCCAAAAATCATTGAATAGTTGATATGAACGATAATGAAAAGTGAGCATTTTTGGCCAAAATGGTAAGCCTATAGCCTTACTTTTTGGCGAAATTTGCTCCATTTTCTCCAAAAATTATTCCACGATTAGATTGAAGGATGATGGAAAGTGAGCATTTTTGGCCAAAATGGTAAGCCTATAGCCTTACTTTTTGGCGAAATTTGCTCGATTTTCTCCAAAAACTATTCCACGATTAGATTGAAGGATGATGGAAAGTGAGCATTTTTGGCCGAAATGGTAAGCCTATAGCCTTACTTTTTGGCGAAATTTGCTCGATTTCCTCCAAAAATTATTCCACGATTGAATTGAAGGATGATGGAAAGTGAGCATTTTTGGCCAAAATGGTAAGCCTATAGCCTTACTTTTTGGCGAAATTTGCTCGCTTTTCTCCAAAAATTATTCCACGATTAAATTTAAAGATGATGAAAAGTGAGCATTTTTGGCCGAAATGGTAAGCCTATGGCCTTACTTTTATGCAAAAATTGCTCGATTCTTGCCAAAAATCATTGAATAGTTTATATGAACGATGATGAAAAGTGAGCATTTTTGGCCAAAATGGTAAGCCTATAGCCTTACTTTTTGGCGAAATTTGCTCGATTTTCTCCAAAAATTATTCCACGATTAGATTGAATAATGATGGAAAGTGAACATTTTTGGCCGAAATGGTAAGCCTATAGCCTTACTTTTTGGCCAAACTTGGCTGTTTTAGAGCACTTTTTGATTTGTGGAAGGAGTTGACGAAAGTTGAAAATAAAGTAAGTAAGCCTATAGCCTTACTTTTTGGCGAAAATTGCTCGATTTTTGCCAACAATCATTGAATAGTTGATATGAACGATGATGAAAAGTGAGCATTTTTGGCCAAAATGGTAAGCCTATAGCCTTACTTTTTCGCGAAATTTGCTTGATTTTTGCCAAAAATTATTGAATATTTAAAATGAACGATGATGAAAAGTGAGCATTTTTTTGCCGAAATGGTAAGCCTATAGCCTTACCTTTTGGGGAAATTTGCTCCATTTTTGGCAAAAGAATTTTCCCAGGTTTAGACTGTAAGATGATGGTAAGTGAGCATTTTCGGCCACAATAGTAAGCCTATAGCCTTACTTCTTCGCGAAATTTGAACGATTTTCTCCAAAAATTATTCTATGATTGAATTTAAGGATGACAAAAAGTGAGCATTTTTGGCCGAAATGGTAAGCCTATGGCCTTACTTTTATGCAAAAATTGCTCGATTCTTGCCAAAAATCATTGAATAGTTGATATGAACGATGATGAAAAGTGAGCATTTTTGGCCAAAATGGTAAGCCTATAGCCTTACTTTTTGGCGAAATTTGCTCCATTTTCTCCAAAAATTATTCCACGATTAGATTGAAGGATGATGAAAAGTGAACATTTTTGGCCAAAATGGTAAGCCTATAGCCTTACTTTTTGGCGAAAATTGCTCGATTTTTGCCAACAAGCATTGAATAGTTTATATGAACGATGATGAAATGTGAGCATTTTTGGCCGAAATAGTAAGCCTATGGCCTTACTTTTATGCAAAAATTGCTCGATTCTTGCCAAAAATCATTGAATAGTTGATATGAACCATCATGAAATGTGAGCATTTTTGTGCCGAAATGGTAAGCCTATAGCCTTACTTTTTGGCGAAAATTGCTCGATTTTTGCGAAAAATTATTGAATATTTAAAATGAACGATGATGAAAAGTGAGCATTTTTTTGCCGAAATGGTAAGCCTATAGCCTTACTTTTTGGCGAAATTTGCTCCATTTTTGGCAAAAGAATTTTCCCAGGTTTAGATTGTAAGATGATGGTAAGTGAGCATTTTTGGCCACAATAGTAAGCCTATAGCCTTACTTCTTCGCGAAATTTGCACGATTTTCTCCAAAAATTATTCTACGATTGAATGGAAGGATGACAAAAAGTGAGCATTTTTGGCCAAAATGGTAAGCCTATAGCCTTACTTTTTGGCGAAATTTGCTTGATTTTTGCCAACAATCATTGAATAGTTGATATGAACGATGATGAAAAGTGAGCATTTTTGGCCGAAATGGTAAGCCTATGGCCTTACTTTTTGGCGAAATTTGCTTGATTTTTGCCAACAATCATTGAATAGTTGATATGAAGGATGATGGAAAGTGAGCATTTTTGGCCAAAATGGTAAGCCTATAGCCTTACTTTTTGGCGAAATTTACTCGATTTTCTCCAAAAATTATTCCACGATTAGATTGAAGGATGATGAAAAGTGAACATTTTTGGCCAAAATGGTAAGCCTATAGCCTTACTTTTTGGCGAAAATTGGTCGATTTTTGCCAACAATCATTGAATAGTTTATATGAACGATGATGAAATATGAGCATTTTTGGCCGAAATGGTAAGCCTATAGCCTTACTTTTTGACGAAATTTGCTTGATTTTTGCCAACAATCATTGAATAGTTTATATGAACGATGATGAAATGTGAGCATTTTTGGCCAAAATGGTAAGCCTATAGCCTTACTTTTTGGCGAAATTTGCTCCATTTTTGGCAAAAGAATTTTCCCAGGTTTAGATTGTAAGATGATGGTAAGTGAGCATTTTTGGCCGAAATGGTAACCCTATACCTATAAACTATTCAATGATTGTTGGCAAAAATCGAGCAATTTTCGCCAAAAAGTAAGGCTATAGGCTTACCATTTCGGCAAAAAAATGCTCACTTTTCATCATCCTTCAATCTAATTGTGGAATAATTTTTGGAGAAAATCGAGTAAATTTCGCCAAAAAGTAAGGCTATAGGCTTACCATTTTGGCCAAAAATGCTCACTTTCCATCATCCTTCAATCTAATCGTGGAATAATTATTGGAGAAAATCGAGCAAATTTCGCCAAAAAGTAAGGCTATAGGCTTACCATTGTGGCCAAAAATGCTCACTTACCATCATCTTACAATCTAAACCTGGGAAAATTCTTTTGCCAAAAAATGGAGCAAATTTCGCCAAAAAGTAAGGCCATAGGCTTACCATTTCGGCAAAAAAATGCTCACTTTTCATCATCGTTCATTTTAAATATTCAATAATTTTTGGAGAAAATCGAGCAAATTTCGCCAAAAAGTAAGGCTATGGGCTTACCATTTTGGCCAAAAATGCTCACTTTCCATCATCCCTCAATCTAATCGTGGAATAATTTTTGGAGAAAATCGAGCAATTTTCGCATAAAAATAAGGCTATAGGCTTACCATTTCGGCCAAAAATGCTCACTTACCATCATCTTACAATCTAAACCTGGGAAAATTCTTTTGCCAAAAAATGGAGCAAATTTCGCCAAAAAGTAAGGCCATAGGCTTACCATTTCAGCAAAAAAATGCTCACTTTTCATCATCGTTCATTTTAAATATTCAATAATTTTTGGCAAAAATCAAGCAAATTTCGCCAAAAAGTAAGGCTATAGGCTTACAATTGTGGCCAAGAATGCTCACTTTTCATCATCGTTCATATCAACTATTGAATGATTTTTGCCAAAAATCAAGCAAATTTCGCATAAAAGTAAGGGAAAGCAAGAAGAGCAAAGGACGTTCCGTAAGTTGCATGTGCTAGGGATGAATCATGATTTGTGGGATAGAGTTCGTGGATTAGGCAGTGAAACTTGGAAAGGGTGTAAATGAGTTGAGCTTCTGGTGGTCCTGACACGCCTCAGAGGAACTGGAATAATATCCCTGATCTGCTGAGAAAAATGCCCCTGAAAGTATCTGTACACGATGGAAAGATCTCCAACTAAACTAGAATGAATCAAGCTGGTAATTGTGTTTGTATGTAAGCAAGTAATGATTATCAAGTCAGTTAATCAGACTACAGCGCAACTCTTCGTCTGTCAAGCCCCGTCTTCCCTGCACCTTAGATAAGATCAAGGAGGGCAAAAACCAGCCATGGATGTTGGGACAAACAGCCTCCTTTTAGGACCAACAGCGTGCAGTCACATGTCCCTAAAAGTATATCACACTTAAACCAGAATTCTGTGCTTGGATAAAAATAGCATTTCTTTTAATATTCTTGTATGCCACTAATCTTATATGCTCACTCATTGATAAAACTGGTTAGAAATTTGTTTCAAACTCTTAAATCTTGATCTTATGGTAAGCCATTGGTTTCGCATCAAAGGCTTGTTGACCACTGAATAACTTCTCCAACATTGCTGCAACTTTTAGGCAGAAAAACCTGAAAGAGCAAAGCAAGCATCGCATAGACCTTTGATTAAAGGAAGAGTATGTGAACAAATAATGAAGATGTGAAAGAAAGCGTTGACAGACAGAATGGAGCAAAAAATCAGTGAAGGATGCCAATAAGCTACCTAAAGCTGAAGACATCATAGGGCTTCTTTGCCAACAGAAATTCCACCCAAAATACTTCAGATTTTATTCTAGTAGTGCTCTGGCAGTGACCCTGGATTGCCTTCTGTTCAATCAATTCTAATTCCAACTCGATTTAATTGGAGATGATAAAAGCCTTTCATGAGCTGAGTCCTTAAAAGGGATACGATGACCTGTTTCAAGAGAGTTGATGCTCTTAAAAAGCCACAATGAATTAGGCAAAAAAAGATTGGAAAGTCGTCAATTATCTATGATCACTTCAGATTGGTTAAAATCATTCCAGGTTGGTTAAGATCACTTCAGATTGATGAAGATCACTTCAGATTGATAAAGATCACTTCAGATTGATAAAGATCACTTCAGATTGATAAAGATCGCTTCAATTGGTTAAAATCATTCCAGGTTGGTGAAAATCATTTCAGATTGATAAAGATCACTTCAGATTGATAAAGATCACTTCAATTGTTGAAAATCATTCCAGGTTGGCTAATACCATTTCAGATTGATAAAGATCATTCTGGGCCTCTTTTAACATTGTCACTAGTGCGTCACTTGCCCCAGTAGGTTCCTTACCTGTCCCAATAGTAAGCACATATATTGGCACTTTGCCCAACTAGCCAGAGCCTCTATTGTTTGTAATATATACCTTAAATAAAAATGGCTCTCTTTCACACACGTAAAGATTTCTTTGATACGACTACGAATGCAGACAGTACAAATTTTTGCTCGGTATATACATTTGCTATTTGTACGAGCAAGGCCCCCTAATAATGTGTCCCAACCAGTCAAGATTTCTAAAAAGAAGCCCCGAGGTCATTTCAGGTTGGTTAAGATCAGTTAAGCAAACCTCGTTTAAGCAATTCTCCACTGCATGACAGAACAATCTTTTCCTCCAACTGATATCATTCTTGTGTCGTCATACATAAACCTCACGCATGTGACGTGAGAACTATGACCCACACAGTGTTGACATTCGGACTGGAAGTAAATCAACATAATTGTCAAGGTGGAATATAGCTAAGTGGAGAATCGGATAATTCAAGGTGCACTACTATCCCATGAGAATTGTGAATTTCAAAGAAGATGCACTTTATCGACATCGTGAGGAGAAGAGTGCAAATAGTCTGGCCAGAAAAGCGTTAAGCTTATATCTTTTCGTTTAAATTTTCAGTGCACCTTAACGTGATTACAATCTGCCAAAAATTTGCCAAAAAATGTCATCATTTTTAGGGCAACCACCTTAAAGGGCCTCTTCAGTGAAGACTTTTACTTTAGGATAAGGTGTAATCAAGTGCCCTGATCTTAAATCCGTGGTTATTTCTCTGATATCTTGTACGGTCTTTGCGTTAAATGTGTTTTAAATCAGACTTTGCTGAAAAAACCAGAAAAACGAAACACGAAACCTACTTAGTGACTTCACAAAGTATATCACGATAAATCATGAGAATTGGTTAATCTCAGCATTTGAGTCCGCCATTTTTGATCATAATTCGATAAATTCTCTTGACAAAAACTAATAACCGAGAGAAACAAGTTATGCAAGTACTTCAAGTACTCCGAAGGTATCGCAAAAGTCTCTCAAGCACTGTAAATCTTAGTTGTGCATAAGAAAGGAATATATGGGTGCTGGGATAACTAGATAGTTATGCCGCTTAACTGGAGACTGAGTGATCGGCAGTTCAATACGAACCTACTGTTTAACTGCCTTTAAGAGTGAGGATAATGGAAACTCTCATTCGAATTCAATTTAAAATATAACTACAGACCTAATGCGTAGGTAGTTTGAAATTAGCTTGCCTGGCTTAGGGTCTACAATATAAAACTAATACAATGGGAAAAGAACAAAATAAATGTAAATGTATATGAAGATGGATGTCAAATCGATAGAATGGGACAGGTTTAATAGAGAAGAAGGTCAGGATTGGTCCAAGTTTTATTTCTGCACAATAGCAATAATTATAATGATGATAATAGAAACATTTATACAAGGTAAACCTTGTCAGTGCTACCAGTACTATCATCAGTAAGGGCCCTGCTCAGAATTAAACGTAAACAAAATTTAAAGAAAAGTAAACTCATCCATATACAATGTAAAAGTCTTAAATGTCCTTCGATACTTATCGCTAGAAATATAACTTAGATAAACATTTAAAGTCCTTGCATATGTTTTTCATGCTCTCCTAGCATTCTCCAATGCCAGGTATAGGAATCGAGAGGTAGGATCAGATCGAGGGAAAAAACCAGGAAATAGCTTCTCAATGTCCTTGAAATTTATCTCGGATCCTAGTTAGAAAGCATAAAGAGTATAAAGTGCATTACATTGAATAGCCAGTGGCCCAATAAACTCGCTACCAACATATACAATACCTTAGGTCTAGTTGATGGGAAATTAAAGAAGTTGACTTGTCCAAAATCGTCTCCAGTCACAATGTAGTCACAGTTGTTTGAACGGCAACATGCATTTATGTCTGTACCATCAGCTCCTTCCGGCCAGATCCCTTCAAAAGAAGATGTGATAAATATGACAAAAAAATTCAAATGTCCCGTCAAAAAGCATTTTTCGTGATAGGGAGGAGATCCACCCCAGCTTTCTATCTGCTTCTGTCTGCCCGCCTGGCTTGCTCTCTGACCTGCTTTCGGACTCCCTGGCATTTTGGTTCTCTCTTTCTCTCTTTCTTCTCCCACACTATTACCAGCCTTTGAGTGAAAAAATATATGTGCAATTACATCTAAGGCTGCTACTGAACTATTTGCAACTTTTTTCAACTCGTTTAAACAAGTCTCCTCACCCAAACGCCAAAGACAGTCTTTATAAAAAAATAGCTATCAACGTCTCTTTTGCCCTCTAGCCCTGTGAAAAACGAGTAAAATGACGTATTACCGATGACAGCAAAGCCTAAAACACAAGTCCAAGTGCTCCATTCGATATCTTTCATTGACGCTGCGGAGACAATTTGGCGACAAGTAGGAGCATGCCCTGAAATGAAATGAAGAATATTTGCTTGTTTTCATAGAAATCCGTCATTGCCTAACAAGCCAATAGAAATTGGCAATGAAGCAGATAATACTGACAGACGAGCCAATCAATGTCGCAATGGAACAATAAACACACTGCCCTGTTAGACAATCGACAAAGTGGTAAAGAAAGCATGTCTCAACAATAGGGACGAGTTGTTCCAGACAAGGGACTACTTTATCGCCCAATTGGAAAAGATTGTGGAACAATAGCTACTTGATATGACTATAATAGACAAGTCTTACTCACTAATGAAAACTGGTGACTTAATCGGGCTATAGTTTGACAAACGAAAAGATATGGAATTAGAAAACAGAGTGAATTTTAATGCACATGACGTCACCCACAGTAAAGAATTTCATAATCTCCAGAATTGCTTTGCATATGTTGGCTGTCCTTTGACCAGTCCAAATGAGTTACAAAACTAGAGTGGCCCTGCAGGATTGTGAAAAGTGGACAATTTTATCATCAAATATCAAAGACTTTGAACAATTAAAGATTAACAGTTCACAACAAAATTTCGCTGCTATAAAACAGTGCTTCAAAGGAAGCGTTGTTTCCCTTAAAAGTTGCCAACCAAAAGTGTGAATCATAGCATAAAGCTTCCAATTGGAATTCAAAATTGTAATTTTCAAGGCAGGACTAAGGTAGCTCTGGTTGGCAGACCACGGTGGTGGACTCGTGGGTAATCCGCTTTGGTATCTTGTCAGAAACTCGGGTTCGATCCCCTCGTGGAGGCAAATACTACCCTCCCATCCATAGCAACTGCTTATAATGTTAACTCGACTTTCTATCCCTCTTCCGAGGTCGGTTCATGAGAATCAGTTGATTTTTGGCGAAGCTCCTCAGTCTCTGGAAATATTGGCTGTATCCATTGAGCCCACCACAAGTACGAGAAGACTGTGCACAACACAGACAATCAGGCTTCAACCGGTTGCGTCCTAATGCGATGCGTCCACAAGTATGACTTACGTTCTAGTTGCTTAGTCTTACAGTGATGCTTTAAGCTTAGAAGAAAATAAAATAGGAACGAAATTCAAAGGTGGTTTGCTTACGCTTAATTTTCCAGCTTTTTTGTACGTCCTTCCATCGTCGGAAACATTGTATATGTAAATGAAGTTGTCGTGAGAACCAACAGCGATCATTTTCCCATCTAACGAGAAATGGCTGCAGTAAAATCTATCCAAGATTTCGCACTTGGTAGAGCATCAAGGAAAAGGCATGCAGTCGGGGGAATCAAAGGGGAATAGTTCGATTCCATTGAAGCATTCTGCGTAAAAACTGCGTAGCATACTGGATTACGATCCTTGCATGAGGTCCCGACCTTTTATTTCAGTAGAAAATTTTGCTAGTTTTCAGAGAAAGGAATCACATGAATCCAAAAGTGACAGTATTTCCGAGTTTGAAAAGGATCGTGAATCAGGTACGAAATATCCGAAAATGCGCAACTCTTTCTGATCGGACGAGAAGAAAGACACGAAAAAAGAAGAAAATAAAAACAGTGAAGTTGAAATCGAAAAATGAAAGAAATAAACTGGTCATGAGAAAGAACAGGAAGGTTTGAAATTTAAAGATTTAAAGACGAATCTTTATACTGGATTAAACACTTCAACTTTAGATTAGCTGTATCCAGATCCAGATCTTAGAATGTGTATCCAGTTAAAAAAGATAAAAAAGATAAAAAAGACACTCAAAGGATATCGCAGAAAGGAAAGTAGGAGAGAGAAAAGGCTTACAGGGTATTGCAAAGGAACATTGGTGAGAAGGCGACAAAAAGGCACGTGACGTTAGTTAAGTATTGTGTCCAGGAAGAGAAGAAGAGAGATGAAAAAGATACCTAGAAAAGGTAGGAAAGGAAAGCGGAAGAGTAAACGAAGGGGAAGACAGAGGAAAAATAAAGGAAAAGGCAATCAGATGCTAAGCAAAGGAATAAATACGGTAGATAAATTGAATGGAGTTATGCAGTGCGAAGTAGATAAATCTGAAAGGAGAATCAGAGAAGATCTTCAAAAGGAAAATGGACATTTGATTCCAAATATTAAAAGATCGGTAAGAACAACTATGTAGATGGTGTGAAATTGAATTTTCTATCCATTGAAATAACACATCGCCGAAAAAGGCCGGAGACCATAGATTAGAAGGAGAAGCAGCAGAGAAGGAAGAGGTTGAGTTGAATCGACACGAGAAAAATGGGGGGGGGGGTGTTTACATGAGAGGCAACAAAGAACAAAATTCAAGACAAAATGAAAGAGGAAAACCATGAAAAAAGTAATAAGTCAAGCAATCAGTCTCAATAAATCACTTCAATTAAGCGAGAAAAGCTGCGAGAAGGAACATAGATACTGCAAGGCGAGGTCGGACTAAGAATGATGTCGAGGCGGTATCTTGACACGAAATGGCCACTGTCTTGAGTCATGTTTCAAGGAAAAGTAATTTATTTGAAGCTTTAATTGAATACAAATGAGTATACTTATTCATAGTTGAATCTATTTTAAATTTTAATCCTACTGGCTTTGCTCTAGAAATTGTTTGGGGCATACCCTTGGCCGTGAAGCTTCGACCAACCTTGACACTACATGAGTTAAACTTACCGGGAGAGAATTTGATCGCATCATGCTGCTCAGGTCCATCTTGGAAAGAAACGATGTCTTCTGATGTGTCCATATCAACAACAAACCACCTTTAAAGAATAAACCTCAACTTAGAAGTTCATAAAGGGAATTCAAGAAAGTGTTTAGGCCATTGCCAATTAGGCATTGCGAATTACCGCGGTCTCACACGAAAGAGAAATACAGGAAAGAGAAATACGTGCAATATCTCTAAGTTTTTTTTTCTTTCCTTTTTTTTATTAGTGGGTTATGCTGAGGAAAGGCTATGGTGGCCTATACAAAGCCCCAACACAGGAGGAAAGAAGAAAGCGAGCAGCTAAGAGGATAGAGAGATAAGATCAAGTCTATTGATCTTAGATTTGAAAGATGGCAAGTTGTAGGACTCAGGAAAGCAAGAAGAAGACAAGACGTTCCATAAGTTGCATGCTTTTGGGATGAATGATGATTTGTGGGATAGAGTTCGTGGATTAGGCAGTGAAACTTGGAAAGGGTGTGAATGAGTTGAGCTTCTGGTGGTCCTGACACGCCTCAGAGGAACTGGAATAATATCCCTGATCTCCTGAGAACAATGTCCGTTGAAGTATCTGTAATAGATGGAAAGATCTCCAACTAATTTACAACTTGTTTGATTCTTGAAGGGAAATAATCCATCAATATTTCAAATTAAATGAAGAATTCTGCTCGGTGTTGACAGGTCACTATTAATCTCTGTGCTTCGCGGAGAAGTTTCTAAACTATGGCTCATAACAGTTCGGAGGAAAATGCAAAACCTCCACGTTGGTGTCCATGGACATCGACTGCCGAAAGTGATCTCGACTCACTTTTGTCGGCTCGTAACCGATTCTGCAACCACTTTCCCTCAAAGCACATTTGAGGGAAAGACTCGATGAAAAAATGACAGTTCGAGCACTATCATTCATTCAAAGATACAGTAAAGAGGCCGTTATTCTGTCTTTCGGTAGGCTTTCCATGGGTACCGAAAGAAAATTAGCTTTTATTGGCATTTAATTAAAAATAATGGAAGAATAAAAATTCTGCCGTGACCCGGGATCGAACCAGGGACCTTCAGATCTTCAGTCTGACGCTCTCCCAACTGAGCTATCCCGGCTTGGCAGTTAACGGGAAAACTTTTGATACGATTACCCAGTAATAAGGCAGAAGTGC
This sequence comes from Pseudorhiza aurosa, assembly GCA_964026355.1. Classification (NCBI taxonomy): domain Eukaryota; kingdom Metazoa; phylum Cnidaria; class Scyphozoa; order Rhizostomeae; family Lychnorhizidae; genus Pseudorhiza; species Pseudorhiza aurosa. The sequence goes on from OZ032121.1 coordinate 5,922,145, forward strand.
AAGTGACTACATCTACATCTGGGTGATTGTTGAAGCACACACACGGCATCACAAGGTTGTATACTAATTTTTAATCTAGATTACCATGTTTCTATCAACTATATTCTCAACCTCTACCTTCCAGACTTCATGCCAACAGCCATAACGGGTTGAGTTGGATGAAAAGCAGCGGATTGTGCAGGTTCCTGAATGGACAGAAAACGTCATCATTAGCATACACTAGAATACAAATTACATGCCAAAGTTTTTATTGCGAGTAGTGAATTAAAATTGAATTGGAATTTCAGGCACTGAACATTTATATCAATTTCTGTTGGTGTCAAGGTGACCAGAAAGAAGCAAATGTTTTAAAAATATGTTGTTAGCGCTGCTTATAGGAAAAAAAGATTTTATGAATAAAATAGAACACAACAGATTAGGGAATAAACTGGTAGTGAAGACAGTTGATCATTGATGCATTGCTAGCTAAGCAATAGGAATTGTAGATTGATATAAATTTCAATGTTCGTCAGTAACTTCCCTTAATTAGAATTTCAACATGTCGCATTCTAAATATCACTCGCAGGCAGACTGCACCATACATCAATTGTTTGTACCAACGTCAGGCCCTGGAGGGGGGAGGGGGGAGGGGGGAGGGGGGAGGGGGAGGGGGAGGGGGGAGGGGTTTTGACCAACCTTGCCCTCTTGCCGGCGCTACTGCAAACTAGCTCGAAAATGGCTACCAACTGAATCACAAGATCTAAGCTAATGGTAAGGGTTGAGTTAAGTTTAGAATTATTGGCTTGGGCAAGGATCTATGAGTAATTCTTTTCGAGTTCTATACATTGAGACTTCGACACAACAATTTGCTCCCTATTGGGAATTTTTGGTTCAACATACCTTGAGCTGTTTGTACCAAAGTGGCTCGTGTGCATCTGCATCCCAGAGGAACATTTTCTCATCAGAACCACATGTCGCAAAAACGCTTTTAGTTTCGTGTGTTGCTAAGCCCCAAAGCTCATCAATGTGACCCTATGAAGATAAACAGCCAAGTTGAGAGACGATGGACGATGGAACTCGTCTTTTTTACAACTGGGATTCTGCCTAGATCTCAAAGACAGACATTTGGATAACGCGGAGGTTTTTTGCGTATCGATCAATGTCCATATCCTCCCGCTCGATGTAACCAAACCTCGTGAGTCCTACGCCCGAAATTACGGATAGCCAGCGACATTCCTCAGTCTAAGTAAAGGGTTAGCTGAAAGTGGATTCAAGCCATTGACCATGGAATCAATGGGCAATAATCTTACCACTAAGATATCCTGACATCTGAATGCCTATGACTAAAGAAAAAGTACTTATATGTCCGTCCCGCATAAAAGTATTGATCAATTTAGTGATAAACCTAACCTGTATCACGTATCCCAATCCTGAAGATATAGTGCCATCGAGAATGCAATTTTTTGTTGTTCCAACTATGATTTCCATGTCATCATCATCTTGCATCTGACCTTCAGAAATTGTCCTTACTTGGCCAGCATTTTCTGGCACCTAAAATCAAATAGACGCTGTCCCTTGACTTGACCGTCACAATTCATATTCAATGTTATTTCTACAATAATTACTTTGATATATTTTGACGGGCTCACTTTATCAGAAAAAATGCAAATTTCTGCCATAAACGAAGAACTGCAAAAAAAGCAAGGAGTAAAAGATGGAACTGAAATGAAAGGTTTGGAGATTAATCACTGCACTAGAACGTGATACTCTAAATAAGGTGTTGAAGCTTTCATGGGGATGTTTTATGCAAAACGATGGCGCAGACGCAAAGATACTTTACAGGAAAAAATCAAGATTTAATTTGAGATTGTTTTGCTTTGAAAAGCAGCATATGTGTTCATAAACTATTTCATTCGAAGGGCTAGAAAGAACACGTTAACTTAGGCCATGGAACAGAAAAATAATTTAGCAAAAACTAGAACTAGGCCATCCAACATACGAGTCTATGTTCTAGCCTTGGGATCTAGCCTCGTGGTTACAATATGAATAATGGATGCCTGAAGTTGCCTTTTCATACCTCGATTTCCGTTCCTGTTTTTTTAAAGGATTGGTTCCATTCGTAGATCATTTTATCCTTCCCACCTCCAGTCAGAATCTTTCCGTCACTAAGACAGCAAATAGCAAAGATTCCACCCTGACAGAAGAGAAAAATTGTCATCATTTTCATTCAGTTCTTCGTTACCATTTGCTAGCTGCTCAAGTCAATGAAATGCATATATACACAACTGAATTAGCAGTCAATACAAGTATTACCAAAATATTCAAACAACTTAGAAATTAGCGAAAAATGCATACAGGAAAACATCTGAAGAAAACCTAAAAGGACACTAGGAAAAGCTCAGACTAGATAGAAAGAAGTATGATTCGAATCACAAATTTACTATAAAAAAATAGAAAGATATTCCGAAAGAAAGAACTTGATAAGATAGAAGAAACGAGATCTGTCGGTGGGGCAATTGAACTAAACTATAATGAAAGGGAGATGCATATATGACATGTTAAAAAGGAAGAATGTTTGCACGAGAACTCACATCGTGGGCTTCTTTGATTGCCTTTGATATTTTGTTTGTCCCTAAAACATTATGAAATAAAAACTGAATTATAGATGAAATTTGCAGGCCGCGGCAAAAATTTCTATTTCTGCTCGTTTAAAAGCGAGGAGAATTTTGTAAACGTACTTGGATGTAACGGGTTAGGTACGGGGAAACTAATCGAAAAGTGGAAGCAAGGTAGGCTGCGATTGTAAGGACTTGTTCTAAGAATATCGGATCAAAACATGTGCAAAACCACAATGAGAATTGAGCTTCCAGGGAGAAACAGGAGGAAACGACCGAGAAGTGGAAAAGCAGCATCAAAGAGGACTTGGAGAGTGTTGGTGAGAAGGGAGGACAAGAAGCAGCTTATAGTCAGGGATGGAGAGCCCGACTGTTCATGGCAGTGGCCCCAAACGGAATGGGATGAGTTGGAGAAAAATAAAAATTCTGAAGGACCAATAACCGCTGGAGACGATTAAAGAGCTTATATTTATGTTGTCTGCTCATCATGTCTGAGAATAACCAAGAAATTTACAAAGAAAACAAAAATGGTGGATGGAATAAAGTAAATTAAAGAACTTCTCACCCTGGCCCCAGATGAACAAGTTTCCATTGGAGTCGCCTGTTACTAGATCCCCATTGATGGTGAAAGCAGCAGAGAGGACGAATTTCGGTTTGCCAAATTTCTGCAAGCAAGAATTGTGAAATTGTCTCACATCGGTTGACAAAAGTAAAAATGTGTTGCGAAGACTACGCACGCATGTACATCGCATCGCTGCAACCACTTTCAATGGTGCTTTCTTTTCTTTTTTGAACTTAGTACAAAGTAGGCGCGCTTTGCCATGGAAGTGCATAGGACAGCATGGAAGGTTTGGCTCAGCGGTTAAAATTTGATCGGGTGGAGCGCGAAATTAATAGTGCCATGATTGTGAGAAAAATAGAGCACGTGCTAATTGAGTTTGTAGGGTGGAGATCCGTAAGGAGAGATCCGTAAATTCATGGGTCTTTTACGGCCGTTCTTCTGCAACTGGAATATCTTCAGCTGGCGTCGAGAGGACAGAGTTATTTTAAGGGATTTGGTAGTAAAGGTTGCTATGGACAGCAAAATCAATGACAAGGATGATCATTCATCAGATTGTCAATTGTTTAAGCATGGATGTTTCTGAAGGGAATGTCTAGGGAAAAATTTTGATAGTACTCCTACTGAATTGATTCGATCCTATTCATCTTTTACTCAAAAATTGATGAACATGACATACCTACAAAATTAACAAGTTAAAACAGAACAAGAACAGCTTGCTTAACACAATAAAGGCAATATTTCAGAGGGAACCGATCCCTCCGTAGCATTTTCAAGAGGGGCGCGAACCCCCAAGCCCCCACGTGGTCAGCGCCTATGGAAATACCACAGGTAACTCAATCGGTGTGAATTCATCAAACTTGAAGATAGACCATGCTGTATATCAGGCCATTTTCATTGCCCAAATATCAAGACAACTACAAAGCTGGAGACGGGTAAGGTTTGTCGCAATGAGATCTCATCCGAAAAAGAAGCAATCATCGACCCACGGAGAACCTTCTCGCTAGCAATAATTTGAAGTGCTTTTACAAAAAAAATGCTTCGTAGAAGAATGAGAAAAAGATAAGGAATTTATGACATGATGCAAAAAATTCAGGAGTATATGTCGACAGAGATTATGTACAACACCCAATACCTCAAAGATGCCCATTTTCTTAACAACTTTCATGTCATCCGTAATAGTCCAAAATGCAATGTGTGATCGACCATAAGAAATCATAGCATTTGTGTTATTCGGGTGAAACTGCACACCAAGAACTGCGTCATTGGAGCCCTAGAATGTAAACGTTAAAAGATGATGAAAATCGCAGAAATTGCTGAAAACGACAGAACCTGAAGATTACAATGGAAAGTGGCAACAAATCTGATTTAAAATCTTCCTTTTACCTTCTTTCGCCAATCGCCTAATTTCAAAATTCTCCCAAATCATTACGACTCCAAAAGATATATGGCCTAAATTGCTACTACCAAACTACTCTAGCTCTCCTTCTTCGTCATAGACCGTGGCGGTCTGTAGACGCACTTTGATAACTTTGACTACTCTAGTTAGTGAAAAGTTACGCAATGTAGAGTAACATACTCGAAACAAGCATCTGATGGCACCTTTACAACGGCACCACCCTGAGCCAAGGCATTTTGAAGTAGGGGGACCAGTTCATTTCCTTGGTGCACTTTACCCCAGGCTTTGGGTCAAGTGCCCATTTACTCCTCGGTGGACAGATAGAGGGCATCCAGGAACGTGAAAGAACGTGTCTCGAGCCAAAAACCTTCAGAACAGCAGACGTGCGATTTGAATATTTTGTTAATAAGATGCCAACTACTCCTGGCAAATGAATCATAATAAACAACTGCAGCTTACAAAACAGTTCCTACGGATATTGATACTGTGATATTTAGCGAAGAGCTGGTGAATCCACAGCATCAATACAGTCAACTTATTCGAACTCTCTGGAGGATCGTAAAAGTGCTTGACTTACAAAAAATTCGAATTACAGGGATTCGAATTAGAGACATTTTTTGTTTGGAGATTTTCAAGGGACCAGAAAAGTTTTTCGAATTAGCAAAAGTTCGAATTACACGAGCTCGAATTAGACAGGGTTGACTGCATTGCTGTTCGTCGCTCCACATTAATGCAGATTTAGACTTTCCCCTGATGGTATGTATAACCGACAGAGTTCGCTTACGTCACCCCCCAAGCAGTCCGGTGTTTAGGCAAGCTCTGTTTGCGTCATTGTAACCAGGTAGAAGAAAGAGAGGCAGACCAAGCTTAACGTGGATAAAGTTAATAGAAAAAGATATAGAATTAACAGACATCAAACTTAACTTGAAGGACAAGAGGACACCGGAAGAAAAAATTACAGTACTTGAGGGACTGGCTGAAGACAGAAACAAGTGGCGAAAATTAGTGAAGGATACTATGACGGTTAACCATTAAATATGTACTGCATGATGATTAACTGCATTGCTAGCCTACAGATAATTGATTGATGTACGATTTTCTCTTGAGGTAATTGGACTAGTGTTGGCTCTACCTTGTTATCGGAAAATCGAGAGTTCTTTTCCCAGTCCCACAAAGATATAATGTGCTCATTTGCTTCATCCACTGCTACCAGCATTTTGCCATCGTCCTAGTAACAAGTAATGACGTAAGACTATACCATATGCAAATATCAATAGCTCATTCAGAAATTCATAAACATTGCTACGCTATTACGGATAAACAGGTCTTCTGCACTAAGCAAATTTCAATTTAAATGCTTGACTGATTAAGACAAATAATTTAAATACAACTGTATCTATGATCCTTGTTACGACTTAATGTCTCTCCTTTTCAAGAGTAGAAGCTTCGATACATTCAATCTAGATATGTAGGCTGATACCAGAGAGCCAGGGAGCAAAAATTCCAGAGGGAGTCTCAAAGAAAGAGTCTCAGAAAAGAGTCTCAGAAAAAGAGTCTCAGAAAAAGAGTCTCAGAAAAAGAGTCTCAGAGAGAGAGAGAGAGAGAGAGAGAGAGAGAGAGAGAGAGAGAGAGAGAGAGAGAGAGAGAGAGAGAGAGAGAGAGAGAGAGAGAGAGAGAGAGAGAGAGAGAGAGAGAGAGAGAGAGAGAGAGAGAGAGAGAGAGAGAGAGAGAGAGAGAGAGAGAGAGAGAGAGAGAGAGAGAGAGAGAGAGAGAGAGAGAGAGAGAGAGAGAGAGAGAGAGAGAGAGTAGAAAGCTATAGGGAAGGCCTTAAGGGCTACTCTTCTTGGATTATTTGAAAATCAAAATAAAATTAAAATGAGAGAAATCTCAAAAGCAAGACCTTGATAGAGAAGGCGAGACAACTCAATGCACGTTCAAAGTATCCCATTCCAATAACTTGCAACGTCTCCTGTGTTCCAGAATCCCAGATCCGCACATGAGGCTCAAATAAAAGAATGCTAATTATTAAATTTAATTTCATATTGCAGCCATGACATCACTCTTTCGCGCTTAACAGTTATCGATATTATAGCATGCTGAGAAGCTTCGTTTACGAATCATTCCCATTTACTCCATCATGAACGGTACTTTGTCACAATTGCACATAGGAAAAAAGAGATTGATAGGTGCATTCTTCGTGGTAGGCTACGAATCACAGACAACTTCATCGGTGATCGAACCATTGAGTTCTGAATCAAACTCAATAAAACAATTTTTCTATTTGAAATGGAAAAAAAGAAATTCTAGGGCATTGGATTACCTTCCCATCCTCTTTGCTGTGACCTGCAACTTGTCCACTGGCAACAACGGCTTTGCCAGGATGCAAGGCTATGCTAACAATGAAAAATATATTTACATGTAGATTTTGTTTTACACCTAGTATCCATGTGCATTTCTTTGAACTTGTCGTTCCTGAACAATGTCAAATTTAAACTTGTAAACCTCGCTAAATCTAGATAGGTTGCAATGGCTTGCTTGACAAGCATGAGTTCAAGGCATTATAAGCTTCTTTCAAAGCTAACAGTTCCGGTTGAGTTCCTTCCTAGTACTTACCATAAAATGTGTAGTACGTCTATCGTATTATAATATCCATTAGTCTTTAGTTGATGAATAGCTGACGTTTTCATGAAATCAAATTCTTTAATCATATGCAGGCAGAGAGGATGAACTTGACATGATACCAGGTGTGTCCCCGTGGCAATGATAACGATAATTATGATGATCACGATGATAACAAAAGCCACAAGAATCACTTTCAAAGTCATTGGGATGAGACCTGCCTTGGGATTGGAATCTGGCCCTACCGAATAAGCAACAAACACTATAGCAATAACCTATCAGGTTGACCCGAAAATCCGGTTGCATGATTAAAAAAATGAAGAGGAAATTGAAGACAGAAAATAGCTACCACTTGACATCATCAGTATGCCTAAGTAGTGTCGCTGCTCGCCTGTGTCACGGTTTAGAATGATAACGACGGCTGCAATATTGTAGACAATTTCCCCGCTCGGTAGCAAAAATAGATTGTTTCTGCAGTCTCTGCCTCTATATCCATACCTGAGTAACGTTAAGGAGCAGGCGAAGAGATAGAGGTAGCGTTGAAGTGTTTACCAATGAATTATTGAACTAATGGATGAATGAATGAATTGTCGTGACGGAGTTGTCATGTTATCTTGCACTCCATGGTATCGTCCTTGCAATATAGTTAAGTTAATTATACGTAATATAGTAAGTAATGTGTAATTGTAGAAATTTTATATTGAATAGAAAAAAAAGAAAAAAATGAAAAAATGAATGAATGAATGAATGAATGGATAAAAACTGCAAATAATTATTCATTGTAAATTTAGCAGAAAACGGAAAGTAAAAGTTTCATAATAGCAATGACATTATCAGAACTGAAGAAATGTCCATAAATGCTACATTGATTGAAAAAATCCAGATTTTAACGAGAAAGTCCAACGATTTGACAATGGATGTTTTAGGAGGTACCATCATGAGGAATGGGATTTGAGATAACACTGGCCAGGTACCTTCCTCGCCGCATTTTACCTCCCGCCTACCACAAGTACCCATTTACTGCTGGTTGGACAGAAAGACGGTGAAGAGAAGATTGCAGAGCATGCCTCGAACAGGGGCTCTTCGGCTCAGTAGGACATGTTCAGTAGCTATCTTTGCCAACTGCCACGCTTGTTCCATACAGTTGTCACTTATTATTATTCGTTGAATGCTGTAAACATTACCTCGTGTCTCTCTCAGGCTCTCTCTCTCTCTCAAGGTCTCTCACTCTCAGGTCTCTCTCTCTCAGGGTCTCTCCCTCTCAGGGTCTCTCTCTCTCAGGGACTCTCTCTCGGTGTCACAAAGCTCACAAGTTTACAATGTATGAAACATAGGATTTACAGAGTAAGAATTACATAAAGGAGATTAGGTTGCAAAGATATAAAGAAAAGGATACACCCATTCAAGTTTCATTTCTTTGCTTGGAGCCTGTCCACTCTTTTTACTCTCAATGAAGTTTGACGGAGGGTAGGTACTTACAGCTCGACCTCGTATGTAGAACTTCACAATTTCATCTGAGAAAAGCAAATTACTTTCAACCGAAAAAAAATCTTGTACAATGCAATGTGCTAGACATCAAGGGTGTTCCTATCAATATCAGCTTAACACAAGTAGCTTTTGAAGAGATAGATGGTCGAAGATTGAATGCTGAGTAGCAGAAGTGAGCATAAATGGCTATAGGATTAACTGAAAGTTCCATATAAAATACCTTTTGGGGAGCTCTCGCCTCCATTCATTGATGACAAATTGCTAAAATAAAACGAAAAATCGCAATCACTTCTTTTCGTAGATAGAATGGAAAGAGTAGATTTCGTGCTTCTCTACGTAAGAACAACATGCTTTTAGATCACAAAAAAAGCAATGGCATTTTCCAGTTAATGCTGCATGTGATTCATACGTTACGAACTACGCAATGCTAGCAGTGTACCTGTGTGAGTACTTAGAGTAGTGATCAGAGCATGCGCAATTGTTTTGAAGGCGATTAGCTTGGTCCCACAATTGTGGACATGTGGCGATGCTTTTTAGTTGACCATTCATCTTACAATGGTGCTGATTGCCCAAAAACACAAAACGTTCCTGCTTTTATAACTATTCTAGATCCTATGCATTCATGAAAAGCTGCTCGTTTTTTAGGAGAGTTATGTTAGGAAAGGCTATGGAAATCTATGCAAAGCCCCAACAAAGGAAGCGAAAGGCTAATATCGAAATGCGGGTATTCTCAGCAGATAACCAACTGACAGCATATCGGTAAAGAAAAACAAGTCACTTTGATGCCAAGCTTAGATTCTAAAAAGCCAGCTACTTTGATAACTAGCCTAGATTACATGGCGTCATAAAAGCAAACTGCTTTGATTCATAGCCTTGAAATCATAGGTGTGTGGGAAGCTAACCTTATAGATCCAGACCGTCGTAGACCATCAGTTGATCTCCGTCTAAAACAGAAAAATTTCAGATCAGCTAATAATAACATTTGCAATATCAACGTACTTAAACAGACTTTCTTTATCTGAAATTAAATTCATTTCTGAGACCAACAAACTACATGCTATACGAAGTGGCAGGCTTTGAATGACATTACGATCACCCCATTTGCTGATTCGTTAAGTTGAAGACAGGTTTCTTCTCGTTAGGGGAGAAGTATCAAAATTCGGGTCATCTCAGCTGTGCAATAAATCATCTGTGAGCTGATGAATTCGCTTTCCCACCGCAAATGAATAGGGGGTAACAATAATAATAATATAAAGGCTGACTTGTAATTTATACAGGCAAACTTTTTCAGCAAAATGAATTTGCTGCTATCAACCAAGGACCGGTAGACCCTCTTGCTGCTATTCACCTGATATCGAAATTAGGCCACTCAGATTGGTCCATTTTTTCAAACTAATTCAAGAGACATTAAGGGATTCCCATAAATCACCGAGCACGCGAGACTGCCCAACACTCATAACAACATTGTCAGATTCTGCACTGCAAAAAGGAACCCATTCCTCGTATTTAACTGAACACCGGCGTTAAAAATCTCAAAGAACAATCCCATAAGATCAGAATTTTTCAGATTCGCGAGTTGCAGTGTCATTTTGAAATCCAACGAAAACATTTCATACGTACGAAATGCTTTTTCTTCTCTCATAGCTTCCGGGAACTTGGGGTCCTTGGGAGCTCAAAGATGGAGAAGGAGATCCCTTCCTTGGGTAGTCTGTGGCTCTACGAGTCAACTGTTTTTTCAATTGAGGAGCTCTGTCTTTCTCTAGCTGAGAAGCCTGAAATTTACAGAAGCAGATTATAACATAAACGACAAGGCAAAAAAGCTGTTTATTCTGTTAAGAAGAAACCTTCTGAGATTCAAAGCCAAACTTGGCGAAAGAGACGGATATCAAGAACAGCAATTATCTGTTTTGAAATTAGTAATTTTCAGGTGACAGAGCAAAGAAAGATACTAAATGATTAACCAGGAGAAGCCAGTTCGAACAGTGAGTCCGTTTTGATCGGCAAATTTGAATACAATGTCAATCGGTGGAGAAAAACTGCGCATAGAATAGTCGAAGATGAGCAAGAACGACGAAATTACTCCATTCACCTCCTTTTCTTCTCTTTGCTCTTCAGTTGAGTGATTCAAGGCTTTATGGGGACTTTTTGGCTGGGATGGAAGAATTTCAGCAGTTGGCAAAACACCTTTTCCTCAGAAAGACACAAAAATCCATTCAAAAGTACTGATTCAAATGAGCATCAATTAGTGATAGAAAAGTGAATGTTGAGCCAGGATTGATAAAATACATTGATAAATAGACATTTTTGCAAAAAAGATGTTTACCTCCGATTGCAAATGCACTGCCTTTTGGTTTATTCCGCTCCGTTTCTAGCACCTCTAATCTTCTTACCACGTTGGCTAAAGCAGTTTTCAACACGAGGATTTCATTGTCTTGCTCCTTCACCTTTTGGTGCAGTTGTGCTGTATCTGAAGTCCTATTCTCGAAATTACTCCTGCGTCCTACATGCAAGAGGTGCAATAAATCAGGTCAAGCTGGAGATACGAGCATCTATAGAAAATTAAGAAATTAGAAAACCGAACACGTGCACGGCCTCCATTTCCTGTTAGCATGCATGCTCGGTTTTTAAGATTTGCAAGTACAGTAAAGTTACTGGATGGGTTTCGTGGAAGCTCAGCCTAGCATCAAGCAAGCTTTCTATGGCAGCAAGCTTAAATTGTTCAAAAGAAATAGCTGATAAAAAAAACTGAAGGAAGACCAAGTGCAAACATCCAGGTTACAGAAGGGGAAGAATTTGTGTTTCATTCAGATACTTGTCAAGTATTTTCAGCTGCCAGTTAAAAAACCACTCTTGTGAGACACTTGTCTTGGTTTCATATACTAATATCACTATCATCATCATTATTATTAGGACGGAGATTGCTTATGCACGGTTGAGGGCCCCTAAATTCTGCAATGTCATCAGATTAACAGTGAGTTTCGATTTAGGAAGGTACTTGCACAACTTGAACCAAGAGCAGAGCAACTCACGCAAGGAGGAATCGCTGCCATTCGTATCGTCGTCTTTGCCATTATGTTTAGATGTTTCATCAGCCATTGGCGATGCGTGGGATCCATTTATTATTGCATTGATCTCACTAAGTCGAGGCGACGACGTTCTCGTAAGCAAATCACTGGGCCTAGGAGACAAACCAGGACCTGTCTCCAATTTATGATCGCTTGTGGACAAATGCCTGTTCGTTCCAGGGGATTCCAAACCAGAAACAGTTGAGCCGGATAAGTTCAGCTTTAAGTTGGACCTCACGGCACGCGGACTGCTCGCTGTGTCCTCGTCCAGTTTGGGGGGATATATCGTGTTATCGTTCAGATCCATTACCTTCGCGGGCTTCTCGGGCGGACTTTCGAATCTCTTCATGTCCTATTGTCAAACAAAGACGATGTTGAAAGAAAAGTGGGCCCGAATTGAACTGGAAGGCAGCTTTGAAGATTGAATTGGACTAAAACAGCCGCCTTACCGTTACTAAATTCATCTAATTATAATCGAATAGATATTAATAGCAAGGCCTCATCTTCATAATTACATACGCTTCTGTCAGTGCAGAGCATTTCATTAAGAATCCCAAAACTTCCATCATTCAAATCTAAGATGAATAAGCTTGATCTGAGCTCTCTCTCCTATTAACCTTTCGCTTTCCTCTTTCTTCCTTCTTTGTTGAGGCTTTGTGTGGGCCCCTATAGCCTTCCCTCAACACAAGCCACTAAAGAAAAAAGTAGCAACAGTGACCAATATAATAATGTATGCACAAGAAATGCGAGAGGCCCAGTTTGTTATTTTTAAGTGAGTTCTGCTGGGAAAATACCATGGTGGCCTACTATAAGATGGCTTGGGTTTTCTTACGGTTGGATGGATATCCTGTCTGGATCTTTCAGTCATCCTTTACGATACGCAGGGGATGTCCCAGTCATATTCAACTACAAAGAGCTTGCGAGTAAAAACATCTTTGTAGCATTCAAGATTTAGATTTATATTGATTTTGAATGCGTTGATTTGCTTCTTGTGTATCTCTTGTACAGTGAAGGTGATGATGTAATTACGTTTCGGTGCTACTTCTTGTCTTGTCCTGCTTACAGTAGGCCTTGAATTGACTGATGTAAAACAGATGGGTAGTATGGTTCGAAGTGGTGATGAATTGTGTTCAGTTACGAGAAGTCGAGCAAGCAATAACATGAGTTATTTTGTCCCTGCTTGCAAGAACCGTTACGCTACATCTTGCAAGGTATCTAATTGCGAGAGCCCCAGACGATTTCATATGCCAGCTGCCTCCACGAGTTCAACTCGAGATGTCTGGGCATTGCCTTCTCCAGACTCTCCCAAAATCCTTCAAAGATTTATATAAATCCACTGCTACAGATGGTGACCCACGTTAACGCTTTAGCAACTAATCCCTACCAGGTGTACGAAGTAAACAAATTGCTCTCGTATGATCTCCCTACTAAGCCCCCCTCACGTTGGCACGAGCAACATAGCAGAAATATAATGACTAAACAAATTAACTAAGACCACGATATAAACAAAAAGGGCTTGAATCAGGAATTCTATCTAAATATCAAGCGAGCTTGCGTCCTTCCACCATGCCCTGTAAAATTCTGCCTTGCTATATTTGGGTGACTCTTGTTTTTAAATCATAATCATCGTATTAAGATGATTATCATGTCATTGATGTCGTACGAATTTTTATGTCATGTTCAACGGGAAGAGTATTTCTTACCTCACGAAATGTTTGGCTGAATTCTGACCTTGCTTTGGCAATCAAATCAGACAACTCACTCGATCCTGACAGACTCAGTGACAATCTTGGTCTGGGAGACTTCATATTTTCGTCATTAGTCTCCTTCACAGTTTCCTCCTCTGTAGCATTTTCCTTTTGCGACTCGCTAAATAATTAAAAGGTGGCAATTAATTATAGATCATAACGCCAAAATTTCAATGCATATAGCTACAACCTGTTAAAATGACACCTTGGAATCACTATCAATCTATCACATCTAATTGATATACTAAAACCAAATGATGACACTTGTTCAAACAAAAAGATTACATTGACCTGGGAGTGCGAAGGGAAGGTATTTGAAGATAAATGTTCTTTGAAAAAGTAAGCTTTTTCAAGTCATGAAAATGCCCATCTTTTGACACCTAAAGATTTCATAAGAGGTGCTTACAGCTCACTCGCAAGACTTTTGATTAAACAATATAAAGCCCTTCGCAACAGGGAATAGTACATTTTGTCAGCAGGAAAATTGCGGAAAATATTTGGAGCCTAGCTGTCTTTCTCCGATGTCTATACTTCATGATAGTATCGTAGGTCTTCTAGAAGAAGTTTGTTTTCAATATATAGATTAAAATGCATCTATCATCGTGTGCGGCGAATTTTTCGTTGCCAAATCTACAAACAGTGTTTGGCACTGATATCAAATGCAATATCAGTGAAATTAATTGCTTTCAAATGGAAAACACGTTTGGAGAGCGATTAGACTCATATCGAGACACTGGATTGAGAGACGTGCGAAATTGCCGTTGACAACGCCCTTAAAAGTGCGATTCTGCCCGTTAAGATTTCCGGAAAGTCACGGCTTACCAGGCAAACGAAACGCTTAAGCTGAGAAATGGAAGACGTCGAAGGCATTCGCAGTCAATCATAACGACCTTGGTTGCACATGAAGAGAATTAAATGTTGTCATCGTCGTTGTCGCCTAACCTGTCGCGTCCGAGCATTGCTTCTGTCAAACTGGACTCAGAGAAAAGCTAAGATGGCTGATAAGTAGAATCTGAGCTCTGAATCCTCTTAAAAGGTATGCAACTGGGAATTTTAGAGAGCAGGTGTGTGGTGGCCCACTGCAATCTTCGTGTACACTTTGTTTCTCACTTTCAATCCAAAACTCGCTTCACTTTTAATCTAGAAATTAGTTTTGCTTTCGTTTTCGATTTCAAATCAAGTTTGAAAATCATTTCAAATCATTATCAATCACGAATCGACACGGCGATTGCATTCCGCTGGAAGATGGTCTGGAGGATGAATAAGGTTTATTACCCACGGGTAAAGAAGAATGACGAAACTTAGAAGAAGAAAGAGTTATAGACGAGACTTAAGAGCCTGTGCGGAATGGAAAGAGGTTTACATGGGAACGAGAGAGAGAGAGAGAGAGAGAGAGAGAGAGAGAGAGAGAGAGAGAGAGAGAGAGAGAGAGAGAGAGAGAGACCCTGAGAGAGAGAGAGAGAGAGAGAGAGAGAGAGAGAGAGAGAGAGAGAGAGAGAGAGAGACCCTGAGAGAGAGAGAGAGAGAGAGACCCTGAGAGAGAGAGAGAGAGAGAGAGAGAGAGAGAGAGAGAGAGAGAGAGAGAGAGACCCTGAGAGAGAGAGAGAGAGAGAGAGAGAGAGAGAGAGAGAGAGAGAGAGAGAGAGAGAGAGAGAGAGAGAGAGAGAGAGAGAGAGAGAGAGAGAGAGAGAGAGAGAGAGAGAGAGAGAGAGAGAGAGAGAGAGAGAGAGAGAGAGAGAGAGAGAGAGAGAGAGAGAGAGAGAGACCCTGAGAGAGAGAGAGAGAGAGAGAGAGAGAGAGAGAGAGACCCTGAGAGAGAGAGAGTGGAAGTTGAGAGGAAGGAATGTCGAGTACCACAGGCTTTACGAGCTAGGATGGTTTTAGACGTTGTTTCTCGTAGTCTCTGTTCTTGTGGGCTTCTTTACGCCAGGGATACCATATGCTAAATCATCAAACATGGTTTCAAGGTACAATTAGATAAAAAGAGAAAAAGTAAAGATAGTTGTTTCCATGATATCCACACAAAGTCTGATCACCCTATTGAATACTGTGATTACCAACAAGGTTCTAAGACAATGCAGAAAGCTCTACGTCGGTGTCCCTGGATGATCTCAACTGGTTTTTGTCGGCTCGTAACCGATGCTGCAACCACTTCCCCTCAAAGCACAGTTAAAGGAAAGACTCGATGAAGAAGACAAACAAGTTTCTAAGATCTTTAAGTAGGTACGTGTTATGATATCAACGTTCGATAGGTATGGGAAAGTTAATCTTGTACCAGGCTACCTCGTTTTGTTGTAAGTTCTACTTGGGGCTTATGAAAAAGAGGATCTTTATTTTTCTCCGCTGATCCTGTATAGAATAGAGGGACTCGTGTGGCGAATCAAAGTTCTCGGCCCACAATCTTCCCGGGACACTGAATTATTCGCTATGCCGCTCGTCGTCGCGTTGACTTAGGCCCACAATGAGAATACAGTACAAAATTGGCCAGTGTAATTTATTCTAACCAGTATAATGTACTGCAAATCGATCTTCTCCTCTCTTGAATGTTCACAGTACTTATATGTTTCGTCTACGAGTGTTCTAGAGTATAGTGTATATTCTAAAGATAGTAATAACGTTACTAGAAAGTTCTGGAATACTAATGATAATGCGATGTTCTAGAATCGTCCATTACACATATATACTACAAAGTTCTTCGCCACACTCGTCATGCAGTAGCAGAATCTGTTTGCACTGGGTGTTTAGGTATGTCAAGTACTGAGGTCTGAGTCTCAACGGAGACTGGAAACTACTAAGCCTTTACTACTAATAAAGCTACTGTAATGAATCATCTTTTCTTCTCTTCTCTTCGCTTCACAACGCCGCATACGAGTTATTCACGTTACATATTGACGCTTCTAGATACAAATCAGTTGTCTCCCTTTCTGTGCTTCACAAGGCAGATTAACTAGAACAATGTTAGCAGTGCCTGAGGTTCGCTTAAGAAGAGTGCAACCCTGTTCTACACAGAGCAACGTTGGTAGTCAGTGAGAAGTGCAGAATTGTCAGAGGAGAGTAGAGATCCAACTGATACAGGGTTTGGACAGAATCCAATCATAAAGCGTTCAGGTGTTGCTTGTATCTGCATGTACAGTTGGAATTAATTGGATCGCTTCTGCCACCCGATTCATTCTGAGTAGATCTCGATCTGTTTTCAGCACAATGATGGTCTCGTTTTGTAATTGAAAAGGTATTACTTCAACATGCGATCTCAGAATAAGATGAATAACCTAGATAATAATTGACCTGATAACGACGGCGCCGATGCATCCCCAAACAAAGCTGCATACACAATGAAAGGGCCGTCGAGACCAAGCTCAGGCCCTGGAGTAGTTCGTAGGATCACGCCCCCAGGAGCTGAACTTGGGAAGGAATTTCGCAGGTGCGGCCACGAAATTCTTAAGGCATTGAGGTAGATATTTGCTGTACTAGGAGTTTTACAGTAATAGCCAATTTATATTCATCCCATCATCATTCATCCCTAGAACATGCAACTTGCAGAACCTCTTGCCTTCATCTTGCTTTCCTGAATCTTACAACTTGCCATCTTTCAAATCCAAGATCAATAAACTTGATATGATATCCCTCTCCTCTTAGCCTTTCGCTGTCTTCTTTCTTCCATGGTTGAGGCTTTGTATAGGCCACCATGGCCTTTCCCCAATATAACTCACTAAAAGAATAATGAAATATTGACTGGAATTTTTACAGGTCCCTTTCAGCCGCGGGCCCTGGAACATTTACCCCCTACCTCTCCTCTCGAAGCCTCTGCATAATGACTAGGGAAGTTGAAGGAAGTTGAATGCCAAATAGGGGGTACCGTCCTAAGCCACTGAGGACCAGTTCTTTTTCTCGCGCACAATACCCTCAGCTATACCCCCAGTATCCCTGTACTGCCGGGTGTACAGAAAGTTTGCACCTTGAACCCAATCAAGCAAGCAAGCTTCTTTTCTAATGCAGGCTGGATATATAGCAGGTCCACAGCTGATGTGGGCTTGCGGCATTCCCCTTTACGTGCTCTAAGCAATATGCCAACTAACGGCCTAAGACTCGATTGACTTCAATCAAAAGAAAAATTTTCACAGACAATGAATAGCAGTAGTGGTTTGAATTCTCCAGCTAGAAATTAATGCCCTTTATCTAGCTGTACATGGTTTATTTATCGTAAATGGCAGACTTGGTTATAGATTGCAAATTTACTGCTGCATAATAGATGTGGTCAAATTTCATCGCTGCATAATGCCTATCAATTCTAATGATGCATCTACATAGCTGCGGGTTTGTTCGATGTTCAAATTTACGAAGTAGATAAAAATCGAAGAGAAGTATTCGTATTCATAAAGAATTATATTTTTACATCGAAATCATATGAAAGGCTGCATTCAGCCCGGCCGGGGCCCTGGGCCTAAGGCAGCTTGGGGCACTTTTCCAATATCATCTACATGATGTCTAACTAAAAATCTCAAATTCTTCATTCTCTTGAGTACTCCTCCCATTTATGGGGTGGTGCTCCTAAACCCACTCTCTGTCTTCTCGACAAATTCCAATGCAAGACCATTTGTCTTATCAACAATCTCAACCTCGCCAAATCTTATCAACCTCTTTCTCAATGCTCAGATCTTACCAGCCTTTATCGGTACATTCACGGAAATTTTCTCTCATGAAATAAGGGGTATTATTCCTGTTCCTCTGCGGCGTGTCAGGACCACTAGAAGCTCGACTCACTCACACCCTTCCAAAGTTTCACTGCTTACTCCAACAACTCCATACCACAACCCATCTATGGAGCGTCGAACCATCTTCTGTCTTCCCAGAATCCTGCAATTTGTTTCCATTCAAATCTAGAATCAACAGACTTGGTAGTATCCTCATCTCCTCTTTATCTTTCTTTTTCCGCTTTTGCTTGGGTTTTGTAACAGGCCACAAAGGTTCTTCCCAACATAACAAACTAAAAAATCGCCGTGACACACCTTACGCAAGAGATTCTGCGAAATTTGGAATGGTTGGATTCCTTGGAAAAATTCACATTTGGAAAATCAAAACCTCTGTGATTGGAAAAAGCCTCACTTTAAAGTCCGTAGTACATCAGCGTACTTTAGGCCAATGTCGTTATGGCACTCTGTCGTATCTACTGACATTAAACCGCCACCTGCTATTATAATTAACAACACAGACTTTTTCGATGCCTGGTCGAAACATTTCACAAGCACCCGAGCATTCAAACTGAACACTCAATGCCGATAATACGAGACCTGAGTTCAAGCGCGAAATTTTCGACAGTCAAGTTGCTTTTGCTTTACTGGGTCGCAGAAATACACAGATTTCGCATAACTAGTAACTTTTGAAATCGCCACTCACGACATAATGCAATATTCTGATGATTGATGAAACATGGAGGAAGATTTTTGTCTTGCATTTAACGTCAAAAATGCCATAAAACACTCACGAAGACATGTCTTGAGCGCTCAATTCGCCAAACGGTCTTCAAGTCGTCCTCAGTCCGTCACGAGCAGCCTTGCGACTGTTGCAATAATCTCTGTGTGTGTGTAAGAAACAACATTTACTACTGAATGACGGAAAGTTTTGTGACACTGTCAACATCATTTGTCTTCAAGAAAACGTAACAATTAGCAATTTTTCATGCAGTAATTCTTTGTTAAATGAAAGTATGAACAGAAAGACGAGAAATCGAAGTTAAGTACAAATATTTATCAACGAACCTTTGTTGAGTTTTGAGCACAGACTTACTAGCTCTATCCTTCATTGAGAAAAGTACTTTATTTCTTCTACAGCCTAGCTTTAACTCTTTACGGCATTTCCATGAATGGAATTACCTATCAAATGACTAGCCATTGTCGTGGGATTCTGAATATCATATCAGGGCATTTCAGTTCATCCAGGCATTGAACTTCTCAAAGAATGAAGGACAATGAGAGGAAAACCTTAATAAAACACAACTAACTACCCATTTTGATGAAATAATACAATCTATTCTAGACTAAATGGTAGCTTTGAATATTCTTACCGATTTAAAGGCGTAAAATATGCAAATTGGAAGGAAGATGCTGCAGAGCTATCTCGTACCCTGATGAGTGCCAAACATAAATGCGTGTTAAAATAAGGTTGCAATTAGGTCAGGTCAAGTCATGCCCAAAGCAGCCACTTGGTCGTTGGGGCACTAATATCTCTTCATCCACCTTTCCCTACCCTCTGTCATCCCCACGCGGATCAAAGCAGGCTCTTTCACTCACTCTTACATCCTCAATCCATTTTCTCCGCGGTCGTCCTCCACCCTGCCGTCCTTCCACCCTTCTGTGCATCACCGTGTGGGCCAGTGTACCCTGCCTCCACGTCACATGTCTAAATCACTGCAGCTTCCTTTATTTTCACTGTGTCAGGCAGCGGTTTGCATTTCCCAATCTTCCTCCTGATCTCTTCCATTACCGACGATTTGCTGCGGTGATCACACCAGCGGATCCCTTGCAGTCTGCGGTAGCATCGCAGCTCGAAGGCAGCAATCTTATTCTCCAGCCGCTTACAGAGGGGCCACCGCGAAGTTGCAATGCCATATCCAAAAAACAGTTGGTGGGGTAATTTCGTGCATTTCTACCCAACTTTCTAAAATAATGCATGTTTATCGTAAAGTAAGAAAGAAAGCCATGAAAGTATTTACCCAGACAGCTAACCTGACTAAAGAGTCATAAAGAACAAATTGGGCTATAATCAGAAGAACTTTGCACATTTTTGGGGCTTTTGCTCACAATAAGAGGTTAACTGCTTCACCATCCCAAATGATCTTATAAACTTTTGCAACGTATTCCAGCTCCAAAATTGTCGTTGATGATGTAAGAGCAGGTTTCTTGTTTCTCTCTCTTTACAATGGTCTTGATGGAGGAAATTTAGTAAGGGACAAAGACAAGTGATTAGGAACTGAAATAAATAAAATGAATAAATACATGACAATTGCTGCAATATATTGTGACTTCGTTGGATGTAAGAAAAACCGCAGTTGACGTAAATTTTTGGTTTATAAACAGCGGAGAAAGTTCAGGCTGGTTTACACACGCAACAATTCACATGGAACTTCCTGCAACTTGTCGCAGAAACACGGGTTGACAGAAAGTTGCATGCAAAAAAGGGCCTGCGACTTGCTGCAACTTTAATTCTGCAACCTACTGCAACCAACCAACTTTGCTATATCTCAAATGAATCACCGAAAACGTCCTTCTGTATAAAGGATTGTGCATAAAGGACGCATGGAAAACAGAGTGCAGCGATGGAATTAGCTCTCTTATGGCCTAACATGCCTACATAATATGAAGAAAAATTCATCGTAGAATTATTGTCTAGAAGTAGTTGAATCTGTTTGTTTCGATTGTCAAACATTTGAATTCAGCACAAAATAAGGACAATACGGGGGCGCATTTTGATTCCCAAGTGTTACATCACGAAACAAGGAACTATCAAGGCATTGGAAAAGAGAAAACGAAAGGTGCTAGGGCAACAATAAATCCTGGGTAATTTGAGACGAAATTCAAAGTAGTGGTATCTCAAATGTTTACAGTCGACGATTATAGGGCAGAAATCAAAGGTACATAGCTCTTTGAATAGCGAATACATCTATTAATGATGTTACGATTCATCAAAATGCCTCTTCATATGCTCATCCAAGCATTCACTTATCCATTCATTGATTTATTCATTCATTCACCAATTCACTAATTTCTTCATACTTTCATTGATTCAATAATCTTTACGTAAATTTAATCATTCATCCATCCACTAATTCACTTGCGTATCAACTAATCAATTGATTAATTCATTCATTTACCCATTCATAAATATATTCCATTCATTGATTTGCTCATTTATTCATTTATCAATTAATTGATAAATTCATGCATTAATCCATCCATTCCTCTGATCTGGTTAACGAATATGCTGCGACAAACAGCTGAAACTAACCAACACGCTATAATTTCAATTGTACGGAATTCAAAACTTGTTCCTGGTAGCAGGGCCGTGCACGTTTGAGAAATATAAAGAAAAAAATCAAATGGAGTGAAACATCATAAGAAAATAATATAAGTTATATGAAGTAAGAAAATAATAGTAATAGAAGCACCTTGCTACGAGGGTACCATCTTTGAGCAATAGGATTGTGAAGTAGGGTGGCTAGCAATACAGCAGTCGTCGCACACTTTGTCCCTAACTTTGCGCTAGGGACCCATTACGGTTGGGGGGGGGGAGGTAAAGAAAATCCAAAAATGTGAATGAGCGGCGTTCCATCACGGGTCCTTCAGACAGTAGGTACGTGGTCCATCAATCGAACTGATTACTACTTCCATAGCTATCAATCTTAAATTGATGACCATAAGAATCATTTGGTATAGAAAACAACATTTCAGCATCTTATCACTGCATGATAACAAGGTCCTTTTACAGCTTCACACTGACTCTCAATACTGGATGATATATAAAGTTATTTACAGAAAAAACTGAAAGCGTTAAATGCTACCTTGAAAACCAATTTTATTATTTGACATATAGACAACTGCATCGCTGTAAAATTGTACCCACAAAATTCTCCTGCAAAAATTCAAACAAAAGCCACAAATTGATGATGCGTGTCTCCTTTGTTTCTCCGATTAATCAATTTGCATTATTTTGTTGATTGTCAAACATCTTTTTGAATATCACCAACACAAGCACTGCCTATTCCACAAATTGTTATCTTGCCATTGAAGCTTAAAAGAACAAAAGTAAATGAACAATTTACTACGGTTGAGATAAAAAATGAATAAAGAGTGTCAAGAAATAATTCAATGCTTTTTCCTACTCATTGTGACAAAATACGATATCTGTATCGTTCCTTGGGTAGGATTAGATTACCATATCCTCTGCGTATCGTAAAAGGAGACTTATAGAGGTTGGTGAGGGGAAGGGTATCCACCCATTAAAAATCTCAGGCCAATCTGGCGTTAAGATGTGGACTTGATGCTTGACAGTCCACAACACCGACTTTATGGTGTGGGAGAATCCTGCAGAAGAAGGAGGTGGGAGCTCAAAGCAAGACACCCCCTTCGATTATCGCACAAGAGGTTTGGCTTAATGAGAATCGCCATTCTAATATTAAATACCGTGATGAGTAAAAGATGAGCATGTCCTTTGATATTAACGTATTTTTGGCAAGATAATAGACTATAATGTCAGTCATAATACGGAATATTTAAATCATTTCGAAACACAAATCTCAAATTAAATTACACACCTAAGGGATCCTTAGGTAGCTTGGCATCGCTCCGTTCTTTGTAGTAATTCTAGATGAAAAAAATTATACTGGTAGTAAGGCAGGAAAAATCATATAGATACTTCACATGCAAACAATATATTACAGCCAACTTTTTTTATGTCATTTACATAGCATTTAAAGTTAGACTTAATTAAGGACAGCGAGAAACTACGTTTATGGAGATTTCTACCTATGGAAGTACAGAGATGTAGCAATTCCCTTCACTCAACGTGGGACTTTAAGTTGAGATGGAGCTCACAAAACTGACCTTAGGGCTTGCGAGAAAGTTTCATACCACTGAGCTATCATCAAACGTAAATACAATCTTTTGATTTAATTCAGAAAATTAATGTTAGTAAAATATACTAGATTAGAACAATAAACAAAACACATAAATATAAATCTTTCGAAAACTTTTCCCCATTCATGTTTAGACTTCGCGATCACAGATGCTAACTCTGATTTACTGACAAGATTCGTGTGATTGAAGAACAGAAACGAAATCATATATAGTTTAGTTACTTGTCCAAACAAAAGTTTCACAAATACAACTTTTCAACCATTGAATCAATGGGTTTGATAATCTACAGAAAATCTTCATGATGAGACTAATTCATGCAATTTTTGAAAACAAAATAAACGAGAATCGAAAGAGGCAATTTGGCATTTACTTTATAATTTTTTACGTTAACACACTGTATCTTAGCAGACTGAGCAACATATTTTTCGAAGATGGAATTTAATGCAAGAATTCAAAAAATTTCCATCAGGTATGAAAAAATACAGAAAGATCGCAAGGGGAAACGCAATATCGATGTACGTGAATATAAATTGAGCTTTTTAAATGAATTTGCAATAATTCTTTCAATCTTTCACTTTCACAGACTGGAAAAACATTTTCTTATTCAACATTTGGTAGAAAATCTGTCCTCCTCCCAAAGGGCCTCTCCAGTGAAAATTTTTTATCTTCGAATTAGATTTAGTCGAGTTCCCTGATTTCGAATCTGCAATTATTTTTCTGATATCTCATACCGTTTTGATTTTATAAGAGTTTAAAGTTCGCTTTCGAGTTCAGAATTTGCTCAAGAAAAACTCTCGGAGGTGTACTTAGTGACGTCAAAATGACGTGTAACATTTCTCGGTCATTCGTTGTTCTCACGAGAATTCATCAGATTATGAGCAAAAGGACAGCTTCAACTTCCTATACACTGACGCCACCTTCAAATTCAAATCGCTTAAAATGCCAAGTTTCACAAATTCTTGGGGCTTATCGTCATAAGTACATATTATATGACGTCACTAAGTATATATTGATATAGTCGTTTTGTCTCGTTTTATTTCGGTGAAGTCTGATTTAAAACGCCCATAAGTTGAAAACGGCACAAAATATCCGAAAAATAACCGCAGATTCGAGATCACGACACTTGATTATACCATATTCTAGAATAAAAAATTTCACTTGAGAGGCCCTTTAAAACAAAGAGTCATCAATAAAAAATGCTTGATGAATTTTCAATGAGATTGTCTCGATCATGTCAATTCATAAGATAAAAATTATTCTAGATATCTGAATTAAATTCTTGTCGCTATTCAGTCATACTTTTGAGAGCTTTTTTCAAAGGCTCTGACAAATTCCACACTGATTATGCAACTAATCTGAAACAATACTCTGACTATAAAAATTGTTCAGTTCGAAAAAATTCTTTCCAACTGAAAATGATACACAGATGCATTGACATGTGGACATGTGATTTGAAAATAATCATCAATCAAATCTATCAAGTACTGATCATTGGTGGCTAATGGTGAATCACAAACATACCAATTTCCATTGCAGAATTCTAACCCAGTCAGCTGCTTCTTTAGCAGTGCTGGCATAGAAATGAAAGGTACGCCAGGGCAACTGCAACCTACAATTCAATCAATTTTTAAGTTTGAATGATAACTTCAAACATTAAATTTGTTCACAAGAATTGGAAGCTACATGTAGGTAGAAATCAAATGGGGATGAATGTGCAAAAGTAACACGCTTGATTGCTTATTTATCTATACCATGAAAATCAAGAATGCCCTCTCAGACCGTGAGAACCTGTTCTCATTGCTAACTATCTTTAGTATTGATGTCTGCTCTGATAATACCTTATAATTTCCATAACAAAAGCTCATTAGGAAAATTTAATGACAAGATAAGACCAAGGTTTCCTACTGATACTCTAACGTCACTACTCAATTTGAGATTTATAAGCCTGACATTACAGACAGCTTGCTTTTCTCCTTGCTATCAGTGCAAATTTTGCAAAAGGGTGTTCATGAAAAATCATTTCTTAAGCCATCCTCCCAACTAGATATCCTTCCATATTTCAATAATCTTATGATACAACTTGCAAGAAACTCTGGAATAGCCTTGAATGGTCTTGCATAAAGAGACTAAGAACCCTTTAATTTTTGATGGTATGAAATCACAAAAAATCGAAATTGGTGCAGAACCAATGATTCTTACAAAAAGCAATTTGACTTTCCAGGAATTTCCTCTTCTTGAATATCTAAGGCAGTTTCCAAGTCTATTGTTCTGATTGGCTTGGTGCTCTAAATTTCAAGAAATGATAGTTAATGTTACTAAACAAGAAACCAAAGCTTCATGAGTTGCAGATTCATCCCAGTTAATCAATTGGTTTTCCATGATTACCTATCCAATTAAAAAACATGTGAGCTTTTCAAAAGAGCCTTTTCAAACAAACTTAACGAAACAAATTATATGAGGAAGATATATTCAACAATTTTCAGCTAAACGTATACTAACAGAATCTTAACTGACCATTTATAGATATAGAGGGAAACCTGACAGGCCAAAAGATAAATAGAATGATCAATGGAAGGAGAAACAGCCTGTCAAAGAAGAATGGATCTAGGCCTTTGACTTGTAATTGGCCAGGAGGTACTTAACACAAAATGCCGCCACACTGACAAGTATATATATATATATTTTAAATATGCATATGTGTGTGTGGCCATGCCTCAGACAAAATGTGAATATAAAATAGGCTACTTTTTAAGGCAAATTTATTGATATATATATATATATATATATATGCATCTGTTTTGGCCACTAAGAAAGCAACATCTTTAATTTTCAGCAACAAAAGTGACAAAATGCAATAATTGGTGCTAAATGAATACAGCAAATCTACATACACTTCTAGTTTTAAAATACTTCAGTTGATTACTTCTCAGAGTGAACCATCTCTTTCGCCAGCTCTAAAATATAAAATGAATATTGTTTAGCACAGGTTTAACACAATTAAAGTTAATTTAGAATGTAATCCACAAGGTAATTTCAAAACGCTATCTCATTCAGAACCTGAAAAAATCTATTCCTTGAGTACTCTGTAAAATCTTATAATAAATAATTAATGTGCATGGGCTCCATGCCTGTTGGTGCCAGTGATGTTCACCACATTGGTTCTCCATTCAGCTCGGTCTTGAGTGCCACGGTAGATCACATGTCGCAGCTTGTTGGCCCATTGCTCACTGTCGTCTGTCCATCATTTTGGAGGATGGCCCTGTCTGTTTCTTCCGTTCACAACACTATATGGTGAGCATTTTGCTAGGAAAGCTTCTGCGTTTCACGAGCAACAGACTTGATTGCAAGAAACTACAGAACGGTCTTTGAAAAGGAAATCCAAGAAGGATGCCTTTGCACAAAAGTCAGATTATAGTGCTGGCACAAATTTAGCTAACATTATTTTGAAGGGATCGTTATTATGCTGACATCACTGATTCTAATCCCTTCAAGATCAATGGAGCCAAATCATATGCCAAAAAATATGACTTCTTGTGACTTCTTGTGCAAAAGTTTCCTTACCCGGTTCTTGTTCAGGAGCACTCTGTTTATGGGCAGTGACTAATACATAAATTACTAAGAACCATTGGCTGTGAATTTTCTGCTATTTGCAGATGGAATTCATTCAAATAAGCACTTAAGCTACTTTCCACAGGGCCTGTATGTATGAAATTGATCTCTAAGGTGATGGTAGCAAACGGACACAAATGTTTAGCCTAATATAATGAAAGATGTACCACCTTACGAACTGCACCCCGCTTTACAAGATAGCCTTCCTTTGAGGCAATCTAAAAAGTAAAGAGCAAATTTTCGAAAACATCTGTTAACATCATCTGAGGAAAGACATTACAAAACAATGAGAGCTATGCTTATGAAATAGTGTCCTTATCCTTCCTCTCAATGTGCACATACATACATACATACATACATACATACATACACACATACATACATACACACATACATACATACATACATACATACATACACACATACATACATACACACATACATACATACATACATACATACATACATACATACATACATACATACATACATACATACATACATACAAATATACGCACATACATTCATACATACATAGCCATGCATACATTAATTTTATATCTTATGATGAAACTACAATGTTTGGGAAGCTCTTACTGGTGGGTGTCTATCACTCATCATGATTCATATGCTTGAAGAAACAGAGGTTTAATTACCCTCTGCAACCTAAGGAAAAGTTAAGCTTTAGATTGGGCTTGTACCAATTACCATGGGATCCAGGAGTGAAGTCCTTACTACAGCTATTCTCACATCAGAAGATCATTCATGGGGATCCCTTGAAGAAATTCTTCAATGAAATACCAGAGACAAGTTTCCATTTGGATTGGAAGTTTAGATGCATAAGCATCTGGTATTTATGCCTGCAGCTTAGCAGGTAGTGTTGATAAAGATTAGATGACCCAAACACTTTAATGGATAGCACACAATGCAATAAAATTTCCCTTCAAGCATTCTACAGTTGAAAGAAGGGGGAATGCTGTCAAACAAAATCACTGTTCTTTGAATCATTTCATCATGTCAAGCATCCCTTCGGATTCAATGGATAAAAAGGGCAGCTGTGGAAAGTTAAATACTGTACTAAGACAATTCACCACAACACGGTGGAAAAACAATGACTCTTAAGGATCTAAACATTTATCACATCAGCATTAGCATACTTACATGATAGTCTGGTAGACAATTTGGTTGCATTTTTGAGGAAAAAATTATACCTCCTTCTGCATGTCTTTCAATTTTCTCATAACTGTGTGGCTCTGGGATGTCGCTATAGTAGGGGTACTGCAAAGTCACTGTGCCACCTTCAAAAATCAAAGCCATCGCTTGAAAAGTTGCTAGCACTTGAACAAATTATTAGATACTGAAGATTTAGTATATAAGGATAACAAAACTCAGAGTTATGTTACATATCATACTTGAAAAACCTGAGGATATAATCTGCAACTGAATGGGAGAACAGAAAATGGAGTCTTAGGAACAAAACTGCACATTCACAGTAAAATAGCAGCAAATAGGAAATAAATTCTGATCGATAGAAAAATGCCTAGCCTCAGGAAGCTAAAATTGCTAAAACAGTGGGCTATGATAGGTTATAATAGGTTTGAGTGGGTTTATCAAGCCATATGGTACACATTTCCTTTAAATCTAGCATGCTAACTATTGACTTCAGAAAAACTTGACAACTTTGCATTTCCAGTCTGATCCAACTTTCTTTGAACATACTTAATCCTCAAGAAAACTCATACTGGACTCTAAGAATGCTACCTGCTTTGCCACCATTCAGTTCAAGGCATTAAGCTGCAGCTTTCAATGCGTGTTTGTGTAACAAAAATCAATGTTACCTGTTTCAGTTCCGATTACAGGCAAATATGAAAAGTGATCCAGTAACTCTTGCAAAGTGTCAAATTGTGCAATACCAAAACTGTAAGTGACACCATCATACAACATTGTAAAATGCTTCACAGAGTTTGAGTATCTGAATGAAAACCAAGAAAGTTCTGCAAAAACTGCTTTGAATAAAGATGTTTGATAGTTCTGGGATGATTTGCAAGGAAAATGCTGGAGGTTGCTCTGACGTTGAAAAAAGTAATGAATTAAGAGCCCGCGATATAAATTAATTCTGGACTGGGGGGAAACATTATGCTCCTCAATATGATAGTATGCACTACGGCAACGACAGGCACAACAATTAGGGCTGGAAGAAAATAAATGATTTTCAAGAATCAAGACCATGGAAACCGCTTTCACCCATGAATATATCAAAATTGGATGCAAACAAAACACAAGAGAGACGTACAAGCAAAGTGACTCAGTTGTAAATTGATATTTTCTATCAATAAATTCTTAAGGCATACCTCACTGAAAGAGAATACTGCCCTGGATTTCCAGTACTTTTCCGAACAAGGTAAGATCCTTCTAGCCCATTTGTTAACAAGATAGCTTCTGCTGAATTTCTAGTCAAACCTGCATGATACCATCTGTAAAGCAACATCAAAGATCCATTGGAAGTTACAGGAACATGAATTGGAGAAAATTGTGTTTCTCTGATTTAGCACTATTGTCGTGTTATTGCTTAGAGTTGTCAGCTCTATTGTTAAGATTACACTCTTATTAATTCTTTTCTACATATGGTGAGCAGTTTTACATGCTCTCTTCTTTCTCTCTAGATGTCTATATACGTTAAATGGCACAGGAGAACTGGATAAATTGGGTACGCAAATAAGAAAATAAGTTTCACAAAAAAAGATTTTTTTTAGTGAGTTGTGTTGGGTCATGATGGCCTATGGTGGTAAAGGCCATGGTGGCCTAAACAAAGCACCAACAAAGGGAAAACGATACGATAAAGTCCACTAAAAGTACCGTCTCATTTCCCCATCCATGGCCATTGCTATTACAATTAAGAACAAATTACTCCAAAGAACAGATTTAATAGAGCACTATGAATAAAAACAGTTGAAAGCTATAAATGTGCTGAAGCGGTGCATTCACACGGTCTTCCGGTCGCTTTTGATTTGCTGCGCTGAACGTCCATGTGAATACTCAAACTCAAAATATTCATGTGAATAAAGGCCTCAACCAGTCTCTGCAAGTATAAATGGTTATCAACAAACCCTTACTGCTAATTTTCAGACAGCAATGAAGACGCTCTTCATTTTGCAGTGAGTAATCAAGATTTGTTGATAGATAACTTACGGTATATCTTCTAGTGACATTGGATGAGTTGGTTGTTTTTGAGAATCAGGTATTGCTATTGTCTTGATATTTACACCGTTTGGAAGTGAATCGCTACTACTACAAATTGTGCCGTCATCAGATGAATCTTTACCATTATCATATGATCCATGGGCACATGCAACAAAAATCTCTCTCGGATCGTCCATGCTCTCGGAAACTAACTCCCTTAAGCAGGGTAAGACACTTCCGCCATGTTTCTAGCCACTGGATGCGATTTAGTTACAAACGAAGACATCGGTCTTGATTCAAGATATATGGCCAGAAGTAATGACACCACGATTTAATGATTTGATGGCTCTTGCAGCTATCAGAAACACAATTGCGAATAATGTTGGCTCGAGGAAAAATCTTCCCGACAGAACGTAAACAACAATTGCCAAGCGATCGTATGCAACAGCAACAGCAACAGCAACTGTAGGTTAACACCAAGTACTTGTGTACTGGTTCCAGTGCAAAATCAGTCAAGACGTAGGGGCCATGGGTTCGAATACTGTGCGCTTCACAATCGCAATAATATCAGCGAGGAGAGCAACGGAAGACCACCCTTGATGATTCCACTTCCCTAGAAAAAACATGTAACCCTGCCTCTAGCTTCTACTACGCTCGCAATGAAGTACGCTCAGCTGTTCACATTTTTTAGTGAACTATGTTGAAGAAAGGCCATGGTGGCCTATACAAAGCACCAGCAAAAGAAGAAGGAGAAGGTTAAGAGGAGAGAGAGAGAGAGATCAGATCAAGTTTATAAGTTTATTGATCTTAGATTTGAAAGACGGTAATTTCTAGGATTAAGGTTAAGAAGAAGGCAAGATGTTCCATAAATTGCATGTTCTTGGGATGAGTGACGATTTGTGGGATAGAGTTCGTGGATTGGGTAGTGAAACTTGGAAAGGATGTGAATGAGTTGAACTTCTGGCACCCTAAGGTGGGTACTTGGAAACCAGGAAGCTTTATGCTCTTCCTCTCGACGAGAAAACACTTCAATCTGATGAATACCACAGGGATTGCAGAGATCTAATGGCTCTCTTAACTTGAGAGTTTTGCTGAGGGTGGATTCGAACCATTGACCATGGGATTAATGAGCAAGATCATCGCTACGCGGCCAACATGACACTTAAAACATGCAATGGTCGACTGGCCTATGTGCGGTGACCAAATTATGCTCGGGTCTTCGGTATACTGAATGACCTGGCCACCTTTCTGAAAACAAAGCACTTACCCAATGTAAAGTATCGGCTAAAACTTATACAGCGAAATGCTTTATATAAAACGTCCCATAGACCATGAAAAACATAGAGTCTTTAAGACTATCATAACCCCCAATCTTCTCATTTAGCGTCCCGCGCATAAAGCCATTTTCTAATACAAGTAGTTTTTATATCCGGCTACACTCCTCTATACTGACCCAAGGAATGCAACTCCGATAACACGAAATAAAAAATGCATCACGATAGATTGCTGTTCATCTTGTCCAGCATTTTATAAAGTTCGAGAGAGACACGTTGGCATTGAGTAATAGGCCACAGGTTCGAGTTGGTGAACGAGGGAGTCTCGAGGTCAACGGTCAACGGGAAAAATTAATACCTGTACTCTGTCCATCCCAGGCAATATTTCCCTGGTTAGAAAAAACAACCAGTCTCATTTTCTTGAAAACGAAAGGCATCGACAGAGAAACACGAGTTGAAGTATACTTTTTGTTTCATTAAAACTACAAAACTACAAACGTAACAAAAACTGTCATATGAATGCCACAATTCATGTCTTTTCCTCTCTTTCGATTTCACCAAAAGTTCGACTTGCATTCCAATCCGGAACGTAGTGGACTGCTAATGATCGTGTTCCCAAATGCTCTGCGCTCAACTAAAAACGCAGCATAGCACGCAAAACGCAAGCAGACGTGTAGAATTGCGCATTAACTGTTATAGCGCAGCGTGGATATGGACTAGCTATAAATACATGCATTTTGAAATACATCACGCACCCGAAGACATCCTGTAGTTACTTGCCATTGTTTAGACTCAGAGCACGGTATTAGGGTGCCGAGTACCTTATCTAAGGATGACCAAAGGTTTCTCATTGGGGATCCGTTTCAAACAACACAGTTAGAAAGGTAAAATTTGCTAAACGAATGAACTGTCTACGACTTTAGACGGAAATCTTGTTAAACCTCTACGTCACAGTGACATGTCCCCCTTCGTAATTCTCGAAATACAGAGGGAAATAGCTAAACGGTAGCACCTACTTTGCACAAACAAGCAAAATACTGACCCAGGGAAGATTTCGTCCGTGAACTTAAAAATTGGAGAGTAGTGGGTTTAAACAAATTGTAAAAATATCAGTTTGGATTTGAAAGTCTATTATGGAATCACCTTTTTAAGGTTTATCTGTCTTTTTTAAGGAAATGGCACCAAATCCTTCAAAGCACCAACAAGCCAACCTGCATCGCGAAAAGCCTGAAAAAAAATCAAAAACCAGGTAAAGTAAACACATCTGATGATTCATTATCTGTTGAGAGTCGGACGGAAAGCTCTTCAGTACGACGAAATTACATTTCCGCTTATCTGCGCAAAACTTAAGTTTTGCACATCAAAACATTCATTCACGAGCAGATCTTATCTGCAGTATCAAAACATTAAGTTTCCACTTTTTCTTGTAAGACTGAAGTTCTCTACACAACAAAACGCTTTTCATTGATGAGAAGATTTCCAGTGCGACGAAACAATTTTTCTACTTTCCAAGTGACTAAAGACTCACTCGGGGAGGGGGGGGGGGGGGAGAGATTTGCTTGACTATTCCTAGTTAATAATGAATGGAAAAATAATGACTGGAAAAATAACGAAAAATTCAAATGATGGATAAGACATATTAACTCACATTAAAGGGGAACTTGGGCATTAGGATCAGTCAAAACGCTCCAATCTGTACCAATGCAAAAGCCGATTCTCTTTCTATGCTCCAATTGTCGTCTTTCCTCGATGTCTGCCCACCGTACCTTCAAATGAAACAACGTGACACATCTGAGTATACACTTGAAGCAAAACTTACGTGGTTGTTGATTTGCTGAAAAGAACTCAGAATTCAATCAATATTTCATTTTATGCAAATTTTAGGAAACGAGAATTGGGTACATGAAAATCACGACGTTTGAATCAACTAGGTATGGTAAATTATTTGGTAGCGGCGACAGAGTTAGGGAAATTACGTGACCGAAGCACGGGTTGCTTTCAAACGTTGAGCTTCTCATATGCCGAACACACACACACTCACGCACACGCACGCACACTGATGAAGGAGGTCATTCAATTCGTCGAACAAAAGGCCACATGCGGGTGCGTTCCCTCCTGCAGGCAAGTGCATAAATTTTGACCACTCCAATGCATTTCTCTGGCATAACCAATTCCCGTAAGGCTTGTCGTCATTCTTCAGGGTTAAAAAATACGTAGCTGATTCACTGACAAGATTATAATTTTAGCCATCATAGTTACTGAAAGATAGATGGGCGTACCCTTTTTTTGCCAATTCTCATATCCTCCTCTCTTTCGTCATATGGATCATCATCATAATAATCATCAACATCATTATTTTTCAACACATCCGTAAGCTTTCTCTTGTTCATACTGTGACCAATGCCGTCCAATTTGGCTATAAACAAGTAAGAGAGTTGCACTGAGAAATCCAAAAGGGATCAAAATATCTATCACCCAAACCATTGAGGCGGCTTCCTTCAAGATACCAGCATATAATGTTTTCAGGTGCTAATTTGGCTGCCAATGCTCCACTCGATCGCAATTATCTTCTAAATCATAGTTCAATAAAATGCAAAGAAAAGTCCATGATCATAAAATCTTAATGTTGATTCCAAGAATTGAGACAACTTAATGGCGAGCGACCCTCCAATATGCATCCACATGAGACAACAAAGCAACTATTGTTGAAAATAAATAATGGGCGCAAAAGGGATCCATCTTTTTCCCTTTTCAGAAGGCTGTGTGCAAAATGTCACATCAAAGGGACATTTAAATGGTATATTTTCAACCAAATTAATATACCTAAATTTTCACACATGCTTTACTATACAAATGTATGTTTTATTAACACAGTAGGCCTGGATAAGTTTTTGTAAATAGCTAAAATATCAGTTTTCGAAAAACATTCCTAGCCTACTTAGAATAAATTGGTCAAATCACATTACACAACAATAATTTATTTTTCTGTCACAAAACTAATAACTACATTGATATATTTAAATCTCATGTGACTGCCATAGATGGAAAGAACATTCTGTTGGCGACTTCCATCGACGACAGCCACTTGCAATGATTATACAATACAATTTCAACGAAGAAAAGATAAACAAGCAAAAGAAAAAGAAAAAGAAAGCAAACCTATCTTAAACAGGTGTCTCAAAAGAGACTCCCACACCTTGAGCGGGACCTGTAAAGCAGGCGCTAGCTCGAAAGAAATGACAAATAGACAAATAGACAAATAGACAAATAGCTAAATAGACAAAGTAGGCCACCCAAGAAAACCAGTAGTGACAGGGCAGGTTGGCCATCTGCAAATAGGAGAACTCCTTTGCAAGACACCTGATTGAGGTATCACAAATGAAGAAATTGAAAAATGAGAATAACAGAAAAATTTCCAGTGATAATTAATAGACAAATTAAAGTGGAAAGCCGTTGCCAGCAGAATCAAGGATAACATCGAAGGATTCTTACCCAACTGTTCGTCTTTGCTCTCTTCCCATTTGCTTTTTTGAGGAATATGAAATGTCCCCTGAAAATGGTACGAGAAATGGATGTTTATATTCTTCGCTAAATCAGACCATAAAACGTAACATCATGTAGATATATAACTTGCGAATTATGATGGGCAATGACATATGGAAATTAAGTTATTATAAATGAATAAATAGGACATTAAATAGTACATGAATACTTCAGAATCGAGCATTGAAAAACGAAATAGAAGTGATGTTTTAAGAAGAAGAATGCTCGAATCTGAAGCATAATTCCCTGCCTAATTGCATTGAGCACTCTCACTATGCGGCTCTTCGCATTTCTAAGTATATAATAAATGAATAAACAAGATATTCCCACAAAGGGTCTACGAAAATACATATCAAAATTGATTGGCATCTGGAGCGCATTGAAATAATTGATTTTCTTAAACGTAACTGAGTAACTTCTAAACACGGCACAAAGTCGTAAGCGGAGGGTCAAAAGTGGAGGGAAATCATTCTTCCCCCTTCGACTACCCCCTGGATTTCTGATAAACAGTTACAATCAGTATTTACATTAGTACTGCTGTATTTATTTAAAGTTAGTTGGTATTAATTACTCTGTACTTTTTAGCACAAAATATGCCATATTCATCCAACTTACGTAAAACGGTTCTTACTATCATCATTATTATTATCATTCACTACCATCCGATCGACTTACTACATATTCGTAGAGATCAAGACTGGCTGGATCCAAAACTGTCGTCGTTTTAAGATAGATTTTAAATCATACTTTCACATTGAGACTTACGTTATTCAGGTAAGCCATTTGAAAACTGCCTAGTTATAGAGAGGTTTACATTTGCATGCATAATATTTTTTAATAAATAACAAGTTCAAAAAATTATTGGAGCAGGCGTGGCCTGCATAAAAAGCTTGCGCCAGTTGTTCTGGTTAAGTCTTGTCATTTCAACGACAGTCGATGTACTTTTTAATGCGATCGCTCAGCTGAGTTTGGGCTTGTCTGAACACCGTTTTAGGAGTACCAAATCAACGGGTAGGGTTTTCGTGGCCTGGTATAACTGGTTTACTTAATAGCGACACTGGTACCCGAAACAGACCGATTAATTCTAAAAAACTGACCAAACTTCCAGGGCGGGGGACTAGCTCACATGGTAGAGCGCTCGCTTAGCATGCGAGAGGTACCGGGATCGATGCCCGGGTCCTCCACTTTTGTTTCCCAGCTCGTACCAATGCCAAATGTTACATATGTAACTTTTTTCGTCTTTTCTCCCACTACCAATGCTCTCAACTCTCCCGTGCCTTTGCTTGATAGCTAAAAAAGCACGACCAATAAGATACATTCTCACTAAAGAAGAGCGAAAACCCCTGAATAGACTGATTAAATATTCAGGCATAAATTGAAAGGCCTAACGTTGCAACACCTTCAGCCCTTCATGCGTCGAGGCTTCGAGTTCAACAACCAAAAAACGTGACAAATTAAACTGAAAGAATTTACCAGGTCTTCTTCATCCTCTTCATCGTCATCTTTTGCTTTCTCTTTCTTTGCAGAGTCTTCCACAGCAACTGGTAGTTGTACTTCCTCCATCTCAACCTAGCATTAATAAAAACGGACGAACATGAAAGCATACAAATATGTCGCTTGGGAAAGGAAAAGGCGGCGAAGAGTAGAGGCTTTTCATCATGACAAATCTTTCATCTTTCATATATTCGTGTTCAATTCTTTTAACGAGGGTTGCCCTTCAGCATAAGTTGGGTTGCAAGGAGCTCTCGAACAAAAACATCAATTACAATCTATGATAAGAATAGTCAATTAAATCAACCTATAAAGTCCTGTTTGCAATTAAAACTTCAGTGGAGGAAAAATCTAAAAATATACGAAAAGCATGAAAAGAAAGACTGAATCGTCCATTGGGTTGGAAGGGGATGGGGAGAGGGGGGTCATCAGAGCGTCGCTAAAAATTGTAGCCAACAGCATCAGCTGTAGTTTTAACTATATCTTGATGCAATGATACATGCAGTAACTGACGTATGATGCAATAGCACGGAGAAACAGTGCAGCATTTGTAACTCGGGGACCAGTGGTCACCTTTCTCTGAATGAGACGACGATAGTTTCTCACACTAAATTGCTTCGATCAGACCAATTTATGGCCAGGCCTTAATGGCAATAGAAAGTACTGGACTGATTCGAATGACTAATGCCTTAAATGAATAATGCCTTAAATGAATAATGCCTTAAATGACTAATGCCATATATGACTAATGCCTTAAATGACTAATGCCTTAATGGAAATAGACGGATTTGCTAGCAGTAGAGTTTGGTGACTCTGAATGACTAAAATACTGAAAATTAATCGATGAAAATACAAATCAGAAACAAGTGACATAATTCGAATACCTCGTTAATTGCTGCATCTTGTACCAATGATCGAACGTCGAGAATTTTAAAATGATTAGGGGCTGTCTCCCAATGATCCAAGATCTGAAAAGTAACCAGCCTCTTTATGTACGACAACGAAAATAAATAAATTGCGTAGTCTTGTAAGCAGGCAAATGCAACGTAAGCCAGATCGAAATTAGGAATTATGAGTACGTAACACGATCGAAAACGACACGTGCATTAACGCAAGCGTTGTCAACAATAACACAGATTTTTTACAGATACTTTCACGGGCATTGCTCTCAGGAGATCAGGGATACTATTCCAGTTCCTCTGAGGTGTGCCAAGATCACCAGAAGCTCAACCCATTCGCACCCTTTCCAAGTTTCACTGCCTATTTCACTAACTCTATCTCACAAATCATCATTCATCCCAAGAACATACAATTTATGGAATGTCTTGCTTTCTTCTTGCTTTCCTGCATCTTACAACCTGCCATCTTTCAAATCTAAGATCAATAAACTTGATCTGATCTTTCTCTCCTCTTAGTCTTTCGCTTCTTCTTTCTTCCTTTGTTGGGGTTTTGAAAAGGCCACCATGGCCTTTCCTCAACATAACTCACTGAAAAAAGGGAAGAGCGGTAAGAATATTGGTTAAACACAGTCTACTGTCCCGAATTGAACCGGCCCGGACTTGAACTTCCATTTCTGCATGTGTATGCCCTATTTCTATCAACCCAACAGAAAATGGATAATTGGCGTACAGCTGGCGATAAAATTACAGTCAGAAAAGTAACTAATTACTATTATTTTTATCACCATTTTTAGAAACAGACCGTGGTCAAACCAGAAAGCTTCCTTCTTGTCAATTATAATTGCGTCTCTTTTTTCTACATGTTTAATATCGTTAGTAACAGTAAGCCAACCAAATAAATATAATTTTTAGCAAGGTTTGCATTTGTATCATCAATGATCTATAATGAAATAATGAAAATTGAAAAAGATGTTATCAGTAAATCCTTATCATTATCATTATCATTACTATCATCAGCATTTAATGATTTTCAAAAAGTACATCGTACCAGCAAAATGCAAATTGTTTTTCAAACAAAACCTGCACAAAATAACAATTAACAGAGTGCAGATAAAGGGCGAAGTATCTAGGAGCTTTGTGGATTATTTTTACAAGAATCATTAAAAACCAAGAAATAATAAAAGCAATATCTAACTTCTAAAAAAATTTTTTTAAGGTGCTTAAGAGAAGTTTTGACTTCTTACGAATGAATGATTCTTCGGCTCTGCTCTTACAACTTAATTAAGCCTACGGTAAACCATGACACACATGCAAAAGAAAGCTTTGATGATCTCTAGCTCAATTTGGGAACTCCTATGTTAGCCTACCACACAAAGCAGTGATCCAGAAGGAGGGTACCTCTCTAGATGAGACACCCACCATTCTCGTATCGAGTATAGGACTCAACCCTTAATGTACCTTTTGAATTTGGTCCTGTGTCCAGTTATGTATGTTCTTCTCTGCACAGTCTTGAGCATCCCCGTGCAGCTCAGCAATGTAGACCTTGGGAACGGAATGATGACACACAGTCAGGTAAAAGTCAAAGTTAAATTAAGTGCGAGTAAGTCCGTCCCAACAGGCTATGCAATAAAATGTACTGTGCACTGTCAAATTCCACGAGGGTACTGTGGCAATTGGCAACAAGACTAATTTTTCACAGCAAAATAAATTCAGCGAAAATTTAGAGGCAAAGGTATACGAAGATCGCTTACCAGAGCTCGACACGCTGTATAGCCAAAATGGTGTCAAGATGTGAGGTGAAAATGTTTGCAGGAAAATAAACCCAATATGGTGAAAACTTTTAAAAACAGCCAAAGAATGTTAAGAAGGTACCTCAAAGCCTTTGTGCTTTCCGTCACTCCAGAATTTTTGGAAATGTTCCACCTTTGAATAAAAATTGAATAGGAACTTCAAGTCCCAAACAGAGTTTACCCTTTAATCGGTACTTGCACGAAAAAAGAGCCAGTAACAAATTTGATTGGACACATTTGTAATTTGCATCCCTAACTCCATTACAATCCCGATTCATTTGGCAAGATTTTTACTGGGCTTGCATGCATTCTTCTTTACATCTTCATATATCTTCTCTGCTAAGGTATCTAATTGGAGGTAAGCACTTTCACCTTTCTAGACGCCCTAAAGCTATCGCCCTTGAAGGAGATGGGTACCTGGCGTAAAGCTGTGGGTAAAGTCTGTCGAGGTAAGGTACTGAAACTCTAGCGCACAATACCGTGATGATGAGACTGTGTAAAGGTAAGATTTAAGACATCGGGAAAGGCCGATAAGAACTTGGCAAGATGACGTTAAGGCATGAAAAAATCTAAGCCTGCAAGAAAGCTTGTCACCAAACTTACAACAGAGAGAAATAGAGAAAGAATAAAAATTGATGGGTTCACCTACAACCTAACCAGCTATGCTACTTAAGATGCGCGATAATGATGACAATGATGTTTCGTCGCGAAAACTACTGTAGATCACGTCAAAAATATTCAAGCAGAAATCTGGCTTTAGATATTTTTTTTTTTTAGTGAGTTATGTTGGGGAAAGGCCATGGTGGCCTGTACAATGCTTCAACAAAGGAAGAAAGAAGAAAGCAAAGGCTAAGAGGAGAGAGAGATCAGGTCAAGTTTATTGATCTTGGATTTGAAAGATGGCAAATTGTAAGATTCAGGAAAGCAAGAGGAAGGCAAGACGTTCCATACTGGATTGATGTTGGAAGATAGTCCACGGATGTTGCAGAATGAGATAGAAAAGAGTTTAGGTGCCACGTTAGTTGCTGCAGTGGAAGTATTGTTAGTATTGTTTTGGTTCATGGTAGAAGTTGATAGTACGGTGTGGTTGGGACAGTCAAAATGACAGTGGCAGCGGTAAGCTGAAAGCCTTTGAGAGTTCCCTTAGCTATCCTGTGGCCTCAGAAGGGCCCCCCGGAGCTGCGAGCTAAGAGTGGCTCCAGTTGCGAACTGGCATGACAGGCAGCCTGGGATTATGCACCAGCTGATGAGGTAGCCTCCCAATGCACTACCAATGGGTTTGGGCCTCTATACTATCTGGCGGGGCCTGCAGTGCACCCTTTCCAACGG
Source organism: Pseudorhiza aurosa (assembly GCA_964026355.1). Taxonomy (NCBI): domain Eukaryota; kingdom Metazoa; phylum Cnidaria; class Scyphozoa; order Rhizostomeae; family Lychnorhizidae; genus Pseudorhiza; species Pseudorhiza aurosa. Next base: position 5,962,361 of record OZ032121.1, read on the forward strand.
TACCCTCAGGTATAGCCAGGGAACAGACTGGCAAATCAGTCTCCCGCAGTCCCTGTTCACAATGACAAACCAACCACAAGCGCCGGCATCTCTACCCTAGAGCTGAAAGTGACATAGTCACTGAAGGCACCAAGAGGTAGAGTGGTGGTACTGCCCCGGACGATGAGTAAAACTCATCTACCTACAATATTTCTACCACATTGCTACTAAATCATGCAATTGACATGCATCTTAATTTCAAGCCAGTTCGTCCTCACCTTTTCATTTACTGCGTCAATAATAACCATTGGAAAGAATCCATTATCCAGTGTTTTGTTGAAGCTTTTCAACAGACTGTTTCTATACGCCTCTTCCATATCATCCTCGTATACATATTCCATTTTCTATCAAAAAAGGCAATTTCATCGCAGTTGCTGGGTTTCACTTTCGTTGAAAAGAAAGACAACGAGGAGTTACAAAGTCATTCTCATATCTGGCTGGGAAAGTAGTTTATCAGTGATTTGGTCTCCAGCGTGTAGGGTATTCATGGTTCACTGCCCTGAACGTCTTGCAAAGAAGCCAAACGTGGTGAATAATCTGTAGACGCAGAGCACCCCTCAGCAATCTCATGAGTGTGTATGAATGGGAGCTGACACAATGAAGGCATGTGGAGATGGAAAAGTATGGTACGATTGAATGTGCTACCACTGGCACTACTCAATACGTCAAAATGCTATGAGGCAATGTTACAGATTAATAAACCAAAATGTTACGAAACGGTATCAAAATAATACCAAGCTAATTTGGTTGAGATAATAAACTGCTGCAACGAACGACGGCGATCATTAAGGAAGTACAGGAGGTAATACAGAAAAAACATAACCCTTGTTAAAGTAGCTTAAAGCAAGCTGTAATGGCATGATAAAGCGTACCTTGACTTTAATTTTTTTGCCTGTATCTGGGTCCTTTTCGTAGACATCTGTTTCTTGAATAAAATAGTCATCCAGTGCAAGTATTCGAGGGGCCGGAGCTTGGTGAGAAACTTCTTTATCCTAAGGAGAAGAAACCAAACGTAACGAATACATAACAATCGTACAATGGGTTTGGTGGAGACTTTCTGTATACATGAATAAACATATTCGTTCATACAGATAGGTATTGGGTAAAAATTGCAAACTCCTACCTTGATAATCTTTGCAATGTGTGTCTTTCCACAGCCAGGAGGCCCTCTTAAAATGATAACAATCTGGGGAATGAAAGAAAAACAAAACCATTTTATTTCAGTTTTTGATGTACGCTACTTCGCATCCGAAGGGAAACTTCATGGACACTGAGAAGGTACCCATGTCGAGCAGTTTCCTGGTGCTTCCCTCGACTTGATTCCCACACCTGGCATGGCAATGAGGTCGCGACTGTCTTCGCTCTGAATGAAGCTAAGCTTGAGACTCAACTCGAACCTTCAACCACCGGATCCACCAACTAAGCTCCACAACTACTGAGCTATCATTGCACTCAAACAAAATTTAAACTGAAAAACCCGAAAGGAAAAAGTTGCAAACAAAGCAACAAATTCAAATCTGACTTAAAATCTTCTCCATCTTCTTTTTTGCGGCGAAACAAATCCTCAAGAACCTCCCATCTTGAACTTTAACTAAAGAAAAATATTCTTCATGGACAAAGAAGCACCATGATCAAATGCGAAACTTACTTGCTTGGGTCTTGAGTACCTTCCAGGTGGGTCTAAAACGTCTAAAATCGGAATGATTTCAGGTCCTTGTTCTTTAGGTTTTACTTCTGACCCTCTAATGTCTCCATACCTTGAAAAATGAGCATTATCATATGCTGCTCTGGCATTACGCTTATCAGTATAATCCTGAACATCCCCCCTGATCAAGGGCTCTTGCGATGTCCGACGCCTATCAGGAGGGCCCGAGGAACGATCCTTGCGTTCTTCTCTGTCACGGTCACGTGATCTACCGTCTTCTCTCGAATCTCGGTGATCGCGACTTCGTGTTGGACTCAAGCGTCTCCTCCTAGGACTGAGTGACCTGCGAGAGCCCGATCGCCATGTGGGGCTTCGTGATCGCCGTCGTGGGCTTCTCGAAGTTCTTGTGGAATCACAACTTGGACTTTGACCTCTACGTGGGCTTCGCGATCGACGAGGACTTCTAGAGTGTCTTGAAGGGCTTCCTCTAGATGACTGCACTCGATCGAGATTTCTGCCACCGTCTGCACTTTGCCTCCGTGGACTTACTCGTCCTGGGCTCACCCGTAGCTGCGAAGTTTTCTCTGCAGGAGTTTCCAATCCAAGAGGTTGATTGCTATCGCTGATTTTCCATGGATCCACATCGTATAGACCAATTTTCCTTGCGTGGTCGTAATCAAAAACAGCCGGTCTCAAAGTGTCGCGTGGTCTTTCAACATACGGATCTCTGGAGAAGCCCTGCTCTGCTCGGTAATGGACATCAGGTGGAGGCACTCTGCCAATTCCTTAAAAGAATGGTCAATTTATAGGTTCACAATATCCGGAACATTCACAAGACAATGTACCTCTAGGTCTAATCAGTTGCAAGTGTTAAACAGGCCTATATTTTGTAATCAAGTATGTTAAAAAAGAATCTTATCAAGCAAGGAAAGATGCAAAAGCATTCAATTGTTGGTTTTAGCAACAATTACAAGACATCTGAACTGGTCAGCAGGAATGACCCCTCCATCCTCTACCTCTCTCCTTCTCTTACGTTCGGTCGTGAATTGCTTCAGAATTATCAAATGCTGTTAATCCTTCATTAGAAAAGAAGATGAATTAGAATAGAAACCCAAAGAAAAGCCTCGATGATGTTTAGGAAGGAGGGGTTGGAATGGAGCAGTTCTGCTGTTCAATCTTTTTTATATAAATTCAGTTAAAATTTACAAAACATTACGACCAAATAAACACTCAACAAGACAAAAGTGCGGGGAGCATGAAAATGCATTGTAGCCATGCAATTATTACAGATATTGATACTATATATAATACACAAACTACAGTAAATACATAAAAAAACTACACGTAAAATGAAGTAGCTAAACCACCACCTTGTGACCACTCCACGGAGCGAACCCTGCGTGCAAAAACATGTTGTCCACTCTTGCACGTATCAAACGTAAAAAGCGTTAGAGAGTCCGACGCGACTTGGAGACGTTTTGGCCGATAAATTGAGACTGCGAAGTATTGCACCAAATACCGGAAACTAAGTTAAGTCATGTTGAGGTACTTGTCCCCTTAAACATAGCAAAGTGTAAAAGGTCGGGCAACGGCAGATGTAAGATTACGAAGTCCTGACCAGATGAGGATAGGAAAGTGTGGCGCAATTACGATCTGGCTCTTGGGTGCAACAATCATCTAAATTGTATCTTTATTCCATCTCCAATTTGTGTCAATCTTACACGGTAGCCCCATCAATCTAGAGCAGGCGTGGGCAAGCTTTTCGGCACAAGGACCACAGTCACAAATTTCAAGTTTTAAAGGACCGCACAGTATATTGCCAAGGCTTTTCAAAATTAGATTGTCACGCAATAAAAATGAAAAATACGCTTAAATCTTTTGAAAATGCAATCCATCCTTAGTATGGTAACGCTGTACATGTTTGTAATGCGTTTAAAGAGAATCAAGTGATTAGAAAACGAGAATAACGGTAGAGTTGTTTTTGCATGATACAAGTTCTTGGTGGGCCACAAAAAAGCACTCGATGGGTCCTTAGTTTGCCCACCCCTGATCTAGAGGATTGCTGTACAAGGCGCCGTGTCACGCTAAACAGCCTATCAATTATTTAGCAAATAACAAATTATTGAACAAGTAAATTGACTAAGAACCAAATGTATGTCTACCATGCTTTAAAAAAACGTTATGAAACGTACAGGAAACGTTGATAGATCTTTTCTGAGAGGGGTAAATTAATGTATAGCGCTGGAATGCAGCAGATAAACGACACAGGAAACGTTGATAGATCTTTTCTGAGAGGGGTAAATTAATGTATAGCGTTGGAATGCAGCAGATAAACGACAGTAAGGTCAAGTGAACTAACCTTCTCTTTCATAAGAATGAACGTTTCTCGTTGGGCCATCAGACACTGTACGATTGGGGGGTGCCAGAGACTCCCCTAGTAACTCCCTCCTTCGCAACTCGTACTCCCATTCTCGTGTCGGGTCGTCAATAGGAAAATGCTGTCTTTCCCAGTCACGATAACGTTTCTCAAATTCAAGTTGTTCTCGGAAGGATTCTTGTCGTGGAGGCGAGGCCGGACGATTTGACTCTCCTAACCGTGATGGTTCCTCCCTTAGCAATGCTCTCTCTGGGTAATCTCTTGATGGCAGCCCCCTTTCAGCTGCCCTTAAAGGATCTGGCTCCACAGATGATCTTCCAGGATCACCTCTAATTGGGCCCCGATCTAAAGCTTCCCTGATTGGCGCTCTGGTCATACTGTGTGACATTCTAGGGTACTCACTGCTTACATATTCTTCCTCTCGGAAAGCTGCACCAGCATAATTCATGTGAAGGTCTCGGGTTTGACTCCACTCATTGCCTCTTTCACTCTTGAGTTGACCGTAACGCTCCTCTGTGTACTGTCCTTCTTGTCGGGGTCTACCACTTTCCCAATAATCATCCCTTCCGGAACCTGGCAAGGCCTTATTATAAAGAGCTTGAGTTCTTGGTTCGCCTGGTCGCATGCTTCTAACATCTTTTTCCAATTTGCTTTCATCAACTCGCTGTCCGTCATTCTTTCTATTCACTCCAGGCCATTGTCCATTTTCATCGTGCTCTCTCAAATCGCTGTTTTTACCCAACGCAACACGAATACTTTCTGCCTTACTGTCAGTTTGAGCTGGCAAAGCTTCATTTTTGCCTTCATCAGCTCCTTCAGCGCCCCTCTTGTGACCATCAGCAAAGGACTGGGAATGCTCTGAAATGCTTCCTCTGAGAAGCTGCTCTCCCCTTATTCCATCGGGGTAATAGGACGGTATTCCTTTCCCTGTCGTATCAAAAATTCTTCTGCTGGCACCTGAGTCACGATCCCTATAGAATTCATTTTGGTTTTCAATGTAATGGTGATTTTGGTTGATACCAGGTTCAAGAGGTCGTCTGTTTTGGTCAAATTTCTGAGGAAATTGGCCACGGTCTTGGTTAAAAGAGCCACCCACAGATACTCTTTGCTGAGCTTGGATATCTTCAATTTCTTTTCTGCTTAGCTGAGGATGATCGTAGATACAGCTACCATTCTCGCAGCTGTTAGTAATGAAAAAGACATTTAAAAGCAAAAATTTGATGTAATGCACTCATACATTCTTTCAATTATGAAACAATGCCCCATTACACAACAACAGCTACATACTCCATTAAAACATAATACTACAGGTCCAACGCTTCCCACAGTAGCATTGACTGTTCAACTTATAATCCAGGGGTGTTACGGGGGCTGGTGTTGATTGTTGCACAACGACGATGATGACGACGACGACGACGATGACGACGACGTATAGAAAAATTTACACGAAATAAGATAAAAATTAGAATTCAATATTCTAAGATAATGAAGGTAAATGTGGTGAAATTGACAAGGAATTTTTAAGGATTAAAATGATGACGAATGAGATGGAAAGAGAAGCAGCAAGAGAGCAGAAGGCTTATCGACGAAGAAAGGTCTGCAACCATATTCAGGAATGATTCCAGGAGGGTTGCCGAAAAAAAAGCAAAAATCTAACAAAAGGAGCAACGAAGATGGGTCTTTGAGAAGGAATGAGGTGATGGGAGGCTAGAAAATACGAAAGTAGAGAAAGATAGAAATATATTTCACGTACTAGAGCGCACCAGGGCATTGTGGATGCCTGTTATGGCAGGACGTTTTGAATCGACAATTTGGAAAGTTTCTGCAATCCCTCTGCTTATAATTCACAACACTAGGTTGGTCACGTTGATGCACAAGTGATGGAAACCTACTTCCACCCTCTGTGAAGGCAGTTCTATCTTCATTTGGTCTTTGCATTCTCTGCGCTTGATTGTTAGCGTTAATGCTTGGCACTAAAGCGACATTTGGCAGATCCTGTCCCGGTGCTTGTCTTGGCCCTAGTCCACGATCTCTTTGAAAAAATGGGGGTCTCATATTATGGACCGGCCTGGCAATGGATGGTGGGTTTGCCTTGGAAGGATGCTCATTTGCAGAATATAATTCTGATGCTGACTTCAGTAGTGGTGCATTGTTGAAATTAGTATTAAGTGGGACTGTTGGTACTGCTGTGCCATGTCTTGCAGATCCTGTCCACTCCACTGACATGCCGGGAGGCCTTGCTGCAGGTGATTGACTAGTTCTTGGCTTCAACTGAGAGTTACTTGGCAATGGCCACTGTGCAGCTGTTTGAGTTGGTCCTTGAAACCTGTGTTGCATTGTCTGCAAACTCTGTTGGCTAGGCCTTGATGCTTCGATGCGTGCAGCTGGTATGCTTTGTGACTCTACTGATGAAATTGACGTTCTGTTTTGCTTTGATGTCGGCCCTGTCAGTAGCAAATATGAATTTTTACTAGCAGGAAAAAACAGCAGAAAATTATACCTAAACAGCACAAAATTCTAAAGCTAGATCTTGAAAAACAACTTTTAAGAAACCAAAAAGCTCAAGAAAAGCTGCAGTTGGATCATTCAAGGTCCAATCATCAAACCATGCTACATTTAGTACCTCAATCCTTGTTGACATTTTTGAAATAGAAAATCGTCTAGCAGAAAACTCCATACTGAAAACTTAAGACTAATTGCTTAGACAGTTCAAATTAATCAAACTTTTAAATTGGTAAAAAATCCGTCATGGGATTCAAGATATTTTTTTTAAAGTCCTTCCCTCAACATATCTGTGCCACACAGCTATGCAAGCACAGTAAATGCTACAACTGGGTGCTGGCCATCTAGGGGCACTGCTCTTTTAATCTTTGGTATGAAATATTGACCTATCACTGTACAAAGCGGCATTTTACAGTTGAGCCATAGATGTGGTGGATTCAAGCAATACTTTGCAAAGATTTGCATTTAATGGTCAGCCAAACAAAAGTGGCACAAACTTAAACATGGTGCCAAACAAAAAAGCCTACCATTAGACCCAGTGTTTTATCAGAAACGGAGTCATTGCTTCAAATGGAAGATTTCACCTTCAAATCAGACAATGTTATAAAATATTGGGGGCTTGTGAATTAATGGCACTCATTGACTTTCTGAGGAAGGTCCTGTGGGGTGAAACTGCTTGCATGCATCAAAATGAGATTTTGTTCCAACAATCAATGCTTCTTTTCAAATTCTCAAGATGGAAGAAAACTGTAAACAACTTTTACAAGTTCCCCTAAAATTAGCTTTCTTCTGGGTCCATGATGTATATCAAGGCTACTTTGAAGAACTTTCTACATGGAAACACAACTGTCAAATGGTTTCAAGAAAGTTAAAGAAATGCTCTTGCTCATAGCCTTTCCAAAAACCTGAAAGCTACAGTGGTTGCTACAATGGCATTTTGATTCACATTTTAAGCTAATTTTTACTCCTGAGCAGCCATTTTCAGGGAGGAAATTCTAATACTTAATGAGGTATGGGGCGCTCTGCTGAACAGGTAGATAATGATTTTCATCCCTGAGGTGGAATGCTTGCTTTCATGCAGTAGGTTAGCATAGAAAGTCCTAAGCAGGTCCCTTTTTACCATATGACACTGCAATACCTGTACAAAAGCAAGGCTATCAAAAAATCTGCCAACTGAAATGCCACAAGAATGCAGTGTTAGTGCATAATACATGCCAAATGCAAGTGATATAATATGAGATTTCAAAATGTACAGATTGATATACTCCTTACCTTCTGACTCCCAGTTGTCCATTCCAGTCATGTCATCAATTGCAAAATCATCTCGAAATGAACTTTTTAGTTCTCCCCTTTTGTTGACTGCATTTTTCAAAACCACCTCACTGAACGATTGACCCTCTGGTTTGACAACTTTGTCCTCCTTCCTGTCTTCTACATCACAAATTTCAGCAGGCTGTCCTCTGTTGTAATAATCCTTGTTGGGTATTTCTTGAGACATCAAGGAAGGTATTGGTATATTCTTTGTTAAGGGTTGCCCCTGTGATTCCTTTGAATAGGGCATTCTTAATGAATTAGATAGTGCAGGCTTTTGGAGACCATCATTTGAAAATTGTGAATACAAATTTCTATTCAAATCATCTTGATTCCTTGATTGATTTGGCAACGGCTGTTGTGGGTAGAACGGTCTTAGTTGGCGAGGTCCACCATACGGAGTCCTTTGATTAAATTGGACTTGCTGCTGATGTGGTGTTGAGAACCGAGGATGCCCGACACTTTGCATTGCACTTTGCTCATGCATAGAGCTCCGAGGAAGCAAAGGTTTTGCCCCTTGTACATTTTGATGTTGTGTATATGTCTGGTATGTTGAATACCTAGGTTGTCCTGGCTGCATTGGCTTTACACTTTGTGGTTGTATTTCATTGCCTGGTAAAACATTCCCCTGCTGAAACTGTCTACTTGGTACTTCCTTACTGACATCTTTTTGGTGCGTGTCACCTTCATAATGATCTGCTGCTCTAGACTGCGGCATTGTTTCCTGTGAATGCAATGGGATCTGATAATTTGTAGATGGTAGACCTTGCTTTTGATATTGACTAGAAACAGATGATTGTTGCTGCATGGAATCCTTGCTTTGTGAAACACTTTGGTAATGGTAAAAAGGTGATGGGTTCAGTCTGGTGTCTTGATTCAGTTTTTCAAAACTTTTTAGTTGCACTTGGTTAACCTTCTCATCAGCCATCCCTGGATTTCCTTTGTTCTGTAGCTGTTGAGGCATATTGAATTGACCCTGCATATGATTTCTAGCTGCTTGCATTGGTGAAAAGGTTGGTGTTTGGTCTCCCTTATCATCTTGGTTTCTAGCCATGCTCATATCCCCAGCATTGATCTCATTTCTTCTGTTATAAACTGGAGGCATTGTATTTGACTTTGCTGCTCCAAGAATGACATGTGGCGTTTGAACTGGCTTTCCTTTTTGCTCAGATTGAAAAAATGATTGAGAGCTTTCTCTCTTTTGCTTGATTCGACTTTGCAGTTCAATGTACTGTTCTTTAAGTGCTTGCTGCTGTTGTTCAATCAATTTCTGGTACTTCTGCTGATACTCTACGTACTTTTTCTTGTCTGGGTGATTTTCATGCTGCTTTCTCCAAGCCGAAAATTCCTTAAACCATTCTTGATATTCTGACTGATACTTTTTCATTTGATTCTCAAGCTCATTTAATTGATTTTGCAATGTCTCTAGATCATCTTCCGTGGTTACTGATTGCTTCGAAACAGTGAAGGAACTGATTGCAGATTTGAAGTCAACACCAGACTCCTTTTCATCATTAGGTCCGTCATTTGCTGGGAACATATTTATACTTTCCCCCCGAGAGCCATACTTTGCTTCAGCAACTGGTTCTTCATCTGGTGGTGGTGGTTTAATGGACTGAGTGCTGGTATCTGGCAACGGGGGCAAAGGAGCCTGCTCTGATGCTTTGGACCCAGGAAGCGGCGGCACAGCACTATTCGTCACTTGGGAAACTGCATGGCTGCCTGGTTGCTGGATAGGGACTTGCAATGGCATTGCTCCAACATGGTATGGGTACTGGTATCCCGGCATGATATATGGTTGCGGCCAAGCAGAGGCTCCTTGATAAGGGTTTGGGATTCCATAAACTTGTTGACCATAACTTGCCTGCATATGTTGGAAATTTGGAGGCAAATTTTGGCCCTGCAATTGGGGCACAGCTGGTCGTGCTTGTTGGAAATAAGGGTTCATTGCTGATCTATTGAACCGACTCGCATATGGTTATATAGTTTTGGTTGATCTTTCTACCTCGATGGATCGTAAATTGATCTCCGACACCTGTTGTCATAGGCCATCAGACATCTCGTTATAACTTCTAGAATCCCTTTTATCAATATGCAAAAGCTTGAGTAAAGCACCAGTCAGTACATTCTCTTATTCTACTCACAAAAAGTGTTAGCTATCAGTGCCGGTACAGAATATCCAATGTTAATGTCACCAAACAGTGTCGCTTTTCCTGTCCAGTTAATGTCGGTTGAGCTGGATAGGCAGTGATTGGTTTGCCATGAAGAGGCACGCAGGGTGACCTTGCAAACGAGGCCAACTAACCTGTTTGGCTATACACTGCCGCTGGATAACTACAACCCCAGCGGCTTGAAAGAAAACACCAAGTGTTTGATATAACCATTTATAACCATAATCAACCAGCAGTCGTCATTATCTTCACCACTAATCAAAATCCATCGTTGTCATTATCAATCATCATCATCATTTTAATCATTGCTATCAATAAACGATCATTACCACCATCATCCTCACCAGCAATCGAAAATCATCGTCATCATTATCAATCAATAATCATCATGGCCATCATCATAATCATCATAATCATCATCATTTCAATCATCATTATCAATTAGCGATCACTACCACCATCATCCTCACCAGCAACCGAAAGTCATCGTCATCATTATAAATCAGTAATCATAATGGCCATCATTATCATCATCATCATCATTCTAATCATAATTATCAATTAACAGTCAATACCACTATCATCCTCACCAGCAATTGAAAATTATCGACATCATTATCAATCAACCATCATCGCTATCATCAATGATCGCCATTATCATCAGCATCATCACTATCATCAATGATCGCCATTATCATCAGCATCATCACCATCAACAAAAAATTACCATCATCGTCGTCTTCACAACTACGTATCGATTAAAGCTATTTCATTTTGTGTCTTTCACGGGTGTCCTGTGCGACCGAAGGATCCAGGCGCGGGTGGGAGAGTGTATCGGACCACGGTGAGACCTGCCCTGAGTTATGGCGTGGAGGCCACTGACCAGAAGGCAAGTCGAGCAGTTGGAGATAGCCAGATGAAGATGCTCAAGTTTACACTGGGCGCCAACAAATTGGACAAGAGCAGGAATGAGAGCATCAAAGGATCGCCGGGGTTGCGGAGACTGGGTGAAAAAGTGAGGGAAGGAAGGCCGCGGTAGTTTGGATACGCGAGGCGAAAAGAACCTGGTGATGTGGGAAGAAGAGTGTTCAACCATGAGATTGGAAGGAGAAGAGGAAGGCCGAAAAGAAGCTATACGGAGACATTTGGGAGGGTATGAGGGCGACTGATGTCGAGGAAGCAGACATGCTGGACATGGTCCGATGGAGGAACAAGACTCGCTGTGGCTACCTCTAACGGGATAAGCCGAAAGAAGAAGATGCATCTCTGTCTAATGTGATTTAAATACAACAGGTTTTGGTAGACTCGCAATAGAACCATCTTCGACATGGCCTTGTACTCATCCCCAACACACCCTCGTTGATTATACCATATTCTAAAATAAGATATTTTCACTGGAGAGGCCCATTAACTGTCTCTTGTCCACATTCCATAATTCACGCAATAAAGCTTTTAGATTAGAAAAAACAACGACAGAGTCAACCTTCACAATAATGCAGAGGGCATTGCAAATATCACGTTGCTATAAATATGATTTGTTGAAAAAATGTCAAATAGCTGCGTAGTATAAAAATGAAAATATCAGACAATTTGACAAAATAAAATAACTAATGCAGGAATGCGGAAACACTCAAAATAGCTGCGAGTTTTTGTACGTTCTTCCTACCATTTGCTGAAAGATTTTAGGAGCCCGAGAAGCAATGCTTGGAAAGCAGTGTCCTGGCCCTTCCTCTTGATATGAATACGATGTATCTTTTGCCTTCTAAGACTTTAGATCTCCAAGGTGTATTTAAAAAACTGCGTTGCATACTCGATCTCGAGCGTAGCAGAAACCAGAGACGGGGATCGGAATTTTTACTGCGGAAGTGGACTTCAGGCGGTGGTTTCACGTTGCCTTCCTCACCAATGGCGTTTTAATTGTGACACGTGGAGGAATCAAACTCACAACCCCTGCGTCATGAGTCCGCACGCTGAATCACTACACCACAGCACCAAAAAGGTGCATTTGATGGCACTGAAAAGGGATGTGTATGGAGTAACATCTTGCTACTGCCTCTCAATGTGAGCACACCTGATGATTCCGAGGCCTGGATTTACAGAATGCTAGCTATAGCACGAGGGAGTGGGTGAAATGTTTTGCTAATTTATGCAGTCCACGTGATCTAACATTTAAACGTACATACAGACAATTGCTTATTTAGTTATGTACACACAGAGTGTGGGTATGTGTGATCTTTGACTGAGCACAATGGTCTAGTCTTGCCACACCTCTATTGATAATAATAAGTCAAGAATAATACAATGGCGACGAGGAGGGGATGCGAACCCAAGCGGGCTCCAACCACTCAGAATATCATCTGTGAGCCAGTTTTACGACTAAGCTGCTCTTATACAAATGCAGCTTTCTGCTGATAGGTACATTCCAGATGGTACCAAAGTTGACTAGGTGATCAAAATTACAACGTTATGTCGAGCTGAGATTGTTTAATAATTGCAACTTCTCTCCGTTCTACAATTTCCCGATGGGAGATAAGAAAATTAGAAGCCCCACTTTGTGGGAGCTAGTAGAAGAAGATGAAAAGATTAGAAACTTGAGCGTGGGCAGTACGAAATTTACGTAGATGAATATTTGCTAATTGACATAAAAATCTAGCATTCGTAAGTAAGAACTGCGATTCGATCATTACAATTCCAATTAAACATACCAAAACTTAAGAAGCATTTGAAAAGATGAAACCTTATCAACCCTGGGAGCTGAAAAGTTGCAGACTAATGGAAAAAATTCGTTAGGACTGAATTAAGGTACTGACCTTTTTTAAAAGCTTAGCAAATTAAAAATTTTAACACGGAGTGCTATTTACATTGTGCAGCCATTTGTTAAGTCTTATTAGTATGTCATATCGTGTTCATAACTGTAAGCAAAATTACATGAATGGTGTAAGTAAGAGTCTTGGAGAATTCGTCTTCGCTTGTAACAATGATCAGGTCATCTAAGTCAGTTAAAAACTATGGAATTGACTGTACAATGGAGTAAAAATTTGCTCATTTCCACACATTCGTTATCCATCATTTGTGGACTCTCGCAATGGTAGTCTATCAGATTGTTTTCTTTTTCCTTTCGCTTCATCGATACTGCTTACATTGAACACGTTTCAATCCAATTGGCTTCCATAGAGAAATACTCCACCGATGAAGCTTCTGTGGAGAGTGCTTCCATTGACAGTGCTTCAATGGATAAAGTTACACATCCATTCTGATTAGTATAAACCAGCTTTCTTCTTAATGTTGTCTCGTCGCCAGATGGGAAGCTTATTGAAATGATCGCGACTCATTTGGAACATAGCCTGCAATAGAGATTGACAACAAAAAAGCTCAGAAAAACTTGCACACGAGCGGCAATCACATCGATGGTTATCTAGAGCAGGGTTGCCCAACCTCTATCCTAGGGGGGGAGTTACTTTTTACATAGAGCCTTAATATAGTTCTCCATGAAGTTTGATCTGAGTGAAGGCCCACACATTGGAGAAACATGATCTTCAGGAAACCAGGGTGAATAGCTAAACAACTGATGTACAAAAAACATAATTTCGTTGTACGAAAGCTCGCAATTAACTGCACCGTAGTGGAGGATAATCCACTGATCAGCGTGAAATGGATGTAACACAATAAAGTAAGCATTTGGCAGTGTCTTTGGATGAAATCCGTGAGTTTATCGGGATATCATTGCTAGTGAAATCTCTTTTACTTTAAGCATCATCATTTTCAATTCAATCCATTTCAAGTCCACATTCTAATTTCGCATGGTTATAGACCAGTGCAAAAGCGATTTCAAATTACATTTGCACATCTGATGAAAACAAATACGTTGAGTCAAAGCAAAAATAGACCAAGATTCTTGCAAATTCAAAAGTGGACGGGTGGCCAGAAGGAGATCTCCAAGGTCCTATCAATTAAACTTTGGTTGGTTGGATGCTAATACAAAATTTTCATATCTCAAATTTGCAACAATGAAAATAATAACAATGATAATATAAGAATATTCTGACAGGATAACCTATAAGTAAGTACAATACAATTATCAAAGGCAACGACGAAGAAAATTAATTATTGAGTGATTTCATAAAGAAAAACCGGTTAATAACATATGCACAAAAAGCCTGAATTCAAATATGGATACAGAAATGTTTGTCTCTTGAACATAAATATTTACCAAGAGCATGGTAACGACATTTCCTGATAAAAGAACATTTGTCGACTAGAAATAAATTTGAGTCTCATACTCGAAAGAACTGGTGGGAAGCAAATAGTGGGAGGGGTGCCAACCTGAGCCATAGCATTGCGAGGTAGGGTGGTCAGTTTCCCATTCGTACCTGCAATTTACCCTGAAGTCTGAACACCAGATGGCCGTACGTACCGGGCCAACTTAGAGAGAGCAACCACAAACGTGAACGAACGTGCGGCGCAGTGTTTCGAATCATGCGAGGTGTACTCGCGTGGGTTCGAATCCCTTCGTTAGAACCACTAACCACAAGCCAACAGTCAACTCAGCTGTCCATCCTTCAGAGGTCGGTAAATGAGTACTCAGAAGTGACTCTGAGGGCAAAGCACTGGACACACATTGATAGCAGCTAATCTAAAGCTGAAGTGTTCCATCCAGTATAAAGATTCGATTAATAAAAAAGAAAAGAAAAAAAAACCTTCAGTGCAGTAGCCATGTGATCTGATCACTACGCCAAATGGCCGACGATGCTAATGACTGGCTTCTTACCGCTGTTCTTTGCGAAAAGAACGCCTCTAGCCTGAAATTGGGGGCCAATTAACCCCATATCTTACTGGCACTGGCATTGCCGTCAAACGTTTGGTTCTTTTTGCAATTAAGCATAGCACTAATTGTCCTCGCATCATTTTTCACGACAGCGAGGTTGGCTCGGATCAGAACGGTGAATAGCGATAGAAGTAGTATGACTTACATTGAAGTCATCGTCTGATAGATATGTTTCCAGCTTAGATGGATTGACACCCTCCGGAAGTGGTCTTTGTACCAGCTCATCAATTGAAAAAAATTCCCTTAAAACAAAAGAGCAAATATCATAAACGTGCAGGAAATTAAAGCGTTTTGTCTTCACATTGTTTAAAGACGCTTATCGAGCAATGTCCAGATCCTTCTATTCGATGTGACCACACCTCGCGTGATTCCTACGCGCATGGAATTACAGAGAGCCGGCGACTCTCCTCACTCCAAGGAAAATTTTTGCTGAGTGTGGATTCGAACCATTGACCATAGGATCAATGCGCAATAATCTTACCACTGAGCTATCCTGATGCCAAATAGCTATCAAAGATTCCCCAATACTTCTGAAAAGATCGTGAAAAATACAGGAAATAATGAAAAGTCAGAGCTAGTAGTTTTAGTAGGGGCAGCAACTACCCACAGGGTCTTTGATAAGTGGCCATTTAAGAGATAAGGTGGAGCAGACAAGACAAGAGTAGCAGCAAGAAAAGTTACACTCACCTAGTAAAACCTTCAAGCTTCTTGGTTATTAATTGTAATTTATCACTATCAACTCTACCATCCTGAAAAAAGATACCAAAGCCAGTTACGGTGACCGTTGTTAAATGCCTGGTTACTCATCGAGTC
This sequence comes from Pseudorhiza aurosa, assembly GCA_964026355.1. Taxonomy (NCBI): domain Eukaryota; kingdom Metazoa; phylum Cnidaria; class Scyphozoa; order Rhizostomeae; family Lychnorhizidae; genus Pseudorhiza; species Pseudorhiza aurosa. Next base: position 5,978,044 of record OZ032121.1, read on the forward strand.
TTTCCCTCGCATGTGCTTTGAGGGAAAGTGGCTGCAGAATCAATTACGAGCCAACAAAAATGGGTCGAGATTTCTGCAAATGCCCGGTAGGGAGAAATGCGCAAAGATTAGCAGGTAACGAGTTGCATGGCATATCTATAGTACATGTCAGGGAGTTTTTCTACCGGCAATTTGATATTTTCTTCATTGCAGCGACATTGAAATATGACTCGAGTGAAGTGGTCGGAAAAACATAAAAGCATGGGGGCATCAAATCCGAGTTAGACACATTAATGAAATTCGGGCAGTATACCGGGACAAGCACCAGGGCAATAAACAACTTGTACCCTGGTCTTCCTTCGAAGAAAATTAAACTCCTGAATACTGGGTGCTCCTAAGCCAGGTCTCAATTGAAACGAATGTCGGCGATTCGTTCGAATCGATTGGAAGCAGGTCGTGGGGCAGCCAGACTCCACTGAAAACGATGCAACCGAATTGATCGAGCAGCACGTCAGCTTTTATGTGAGTAAATACACATTATCAAAACAAAGTCCTATAGAAGGCGAATAATAATTTCATTTTTTATAAAGAGAAGAGAGAGAAATAGAAAAGAGGAAGTTTCGAAGACGAAAAGAGGAAGTTTCGAAGACGAAAAGAGTTTGGGTAAGACAGCTGTGCAAAGAAAGCGGCGAAAAGGAGAATACAATTCGATGGTCAAAGAAATACAAATTGCTGACCTAAATCTTTTCCACCAACAATCTAGATTGACGAATCACAAATATGAGAGTTTATTGGCACTGATTGCCCATTTAATTTATAGACCATTGGCTAAACGAAAAGCAATTTCACCAGGAGAGAGTTTATCGGTTACTTTACGATACCTTGTGACAGGTAGCATGCAAACAGCTATTGTTACCAGTTACCGAATGAGCCAGACAACTTTTCATAGGATAACAAAAGAAACTAATGAAGTCATTTTGTATTAACTATTACAAGTCGGGTTTTTTTAAGTTCCAGCAAATGAAGAAGAATGAGGATGGATCGCTTTGATTTTTTCTTCGACGCACCGAAATATTTTTTCCTGACAGTCATGGCGCTTCTGCGATTTGATTGGCCAGGGGATCGTCGATCAATGGAAAAGTTAAACTCATTTGAACTTCTGTGTCAACGACGGCGATAGAGGGGCGAGTCCTCAATTTCAGAAATTCTACACTGTGGAAACAGGTCTCCACGCTGATGGTCGTATTCAAGTTGTTGCATGCCAGCCATGACCTATCACCATGAAAGCAACCATCGCCTCCGTGCTTCCAAAAACGCGTTTTCCGCTTTAGAATGCACAGCTATGAAAACCAAAAACACACGCATAACCTTATTAAACCCACTTTTAAGGCTTAGATCAGTCACTGACCACAAATGTAATGAAGGGGTGAAGCCTAACGATGCATAATAATATCCTCTGCCCGTGGCTTGAAATTGCGCTGTGTTGAGCAATTTGCTTCACTGGAAAGGCACGGCAGTGATTTGGCTTTGAAGTGTGAAATTGTGCGAAGCATGAACTGAACACAAGAAACCTGTGGGTGGTGACACGGCCAAACGATGCATAATAATATCCTCTGCCCGTGGCTTGAAAATTGAGCTGTGTTGAGCAATTTGCTTCACTGGAAAGGCACGGCAGCGATTTGGCTTTGAAGTGTGAAAACTGTGCGAAGCATGAACTGAACACGAGAAATCTGTGGGTGGTGACACGGACGCCTTTTTACTTGCATACCATATACAATATACACTTCACCAGCGGTTCAAGAAGAAGAGGTTGCCAGAGGAAACGCTGGATGGACGGCATACTGGTGAACGCCGGTATCAGCCTCACGGAGGCTGCGGCTTTGTGCAGAAATTGCAACTCCTGGGGACATTTTGTTCATAGGATCACCAGAAGTCGGACACGACTTGACGGCACGTAGAGGTGCACCCATGACAAATTACTGACATGAAATTCGTATTTAATAGCATAGCTGACTTCGACCGCAGCAGAAACCAGACACTCGGATCCGATCTTTTCTGGGAAGGGAAGTGGACTTCTTAAAATAAACTGCATAGCACCGTCCTTTTCGAGCTTTGGCGAATTCAGAGATTGAACTCCGAATATTTCCAGGTTGACTTAATCCATTAAGAAAGGGCTACTGCTACCAACTAAATGATAGCGTCTTTATTTGGACAAGTGCTGGCTTTGGACCCACAACTTCTGGGCTACGGCTTCGCACGCTTACCGCTGAACTATGGCACCGCTTTCCAGCAGGTATCAATTTAACTTCTATTGGAAAGGTGAGTCAGGTGTTTGTCGCGAGGTATTCAACGAAGAGTCCTAGTAATACCTTAAAGGAAGCGAGTACTGCGTGCTGAGTAACTTGACAGGTGGTGACAGGCTTTTTAAATGCTATCAAGCAGGATATACGCCCTTGAAGCCAAACCTAGTCAAATCAAGGATACTTTCAGCAGCATTAAGAAAGTGTGCGATCACAGGATCATAAACCGATAACAATGACCAGATATCCTAGAGATCATTTTTTCATAGGAACATTTATGCTCATAATTTGTGGAAAATCTTGTTCCACGAATTCTTTACTTTAATATATGTTTTCGTCTATTTATTTCCTCTAATGTATTTCCTTGATTTACTAAGTGAGATTTACTAAATAAGTGATTTACTTATTGCCTCAGACATTTCTCGGACACCCACCCTTGGGCTCAACTCTGTTCCATTCCCCCCATGGGTCATACCCTCCATGACCCATAGAAATACAACGAGCAACTCGAAGCTAGACGGAAGATGGTCCAACGATTTAGTCATTCGTACGAGTGGGAGTTTCGTCAAAACAGCTCAGCCATGCTTTCAGTGGGACCAGGGCCTATTATCGACACGAAAAACAAAAACAACTAAGGAGGCACAAGAGCCTCATTAAAACTTAAAATTCATTGTTGGATGTGATACCAAAGAAGTATTCTTCCACAAGGGAGGGAGCCTTATTGGCAGAGGAGATGAAAACTAGGCAAATAAAGAGGAGTTATAATGCGGTATATATTCAAGGAATGAACTCTGTATAAATCTGCCAAAGCATTTTGCCGAATATTTCAACGCTAATAAGGTCAGTTATTTGCGTAGGTGAAGAGTCACCAACGAATAACAGCGGTGCATCTGCAACTTTCAAAAATTCGACTAAAACTGTATGACACGGCGAATGGGTCCGCTAATTCCACCTGAACGCCTTTGGTATTTAACAGTAAATTAAACACAAAACATTAGACCTTAACACAACAATGAAAACTCAATATTCTTAATCCTCGGTAAAAGATTATACAGGCCTTAGTTAGCTCCGATTGATGATCTAATGAATTAGGCATTCCACTCCGACAAATGTTTTCACTAAGTTACACTGACATCTCCCTTGGGCTTCGAGGTCCCAAAGTTGCTACAATAATGTTTAATTTCTTTGCAAACGCCTTTGATTAAGGTTACAAGTGACACATCAACTGAATGAACGTAGGATATCAGGAATTCGAGATAAATGACAAGGGCAAAGCAGAATGGGAAATGCAGCGTCCACAACCGATCCCAGTCAAACTCGCGCGTCAAGTAATGATCTGGACAAGTGCCAGACGACTTTAAAGTCCATATTAGTAATATCTCCCAAATACATAGCACCATGATATAGCAAAGTGTCCGCACTAGAACACACAGTTTTCCCTTGAACTTCTTCATGTACATCAGTTCTATTAGCAAGCTTCCAACACCGTAAAATATGACGATAAATGTTTTGTAGCGACCCCTCAGTATAGTTTGGCACTCAGACAATAAAAGTGAGTCAATTAGGGCTTCCTTTTTGAAAAATTTCTCATACATCACCGCGTGTAAGCAGTAGACGACGACTCTTTCGAAGAAATCCATTTGAACTGGACGACGAGCAACGTGGAAAACGGCCTAAGTTTGTTTCCGCAGAAGCATGTATACCTCGGGAATTCAGGTCTCTCCAAGCGAAATATTCAAACAACTTTCCCTCAGTTAGTCCTCAGCAGTGCCCACTATGGCTTTAACTTCCATGTCTTTCATTTCAACAGTTCGAAAGGCGAAACTTCTGCGAAGTATGGCTTGCTTCGATCCATTTAGAACTTGTCAGACCAGAATGTAAACTAAGGAACCACTTGACAGAAAGACAATGGAACAATACCCTTTGTGCGAAGTCTCCAGTGGAATGCAAGGAAAATCCGGAAGCTAGAGGTCTGTTCTTCCATTCAATTCATCTCATATTTAACATACCTTCTAACGGAAAGGACACTGTTAATTGTCAGCAGTCATCACTAATGGGAAATTCCTCTGCGGACAACCTCACCTTCTCGAAAACTCTTCACTGACAGACACCCTACCAGATGAATCATTGCACATATATTGGCCATTGGCATTATTCATCAGCCACAAAGAAAACTCAGAGAAGAGCCCTATTTGTGTATTCTGCAAAGCAAGGAATCGACTATGCCATGCCACGCAAAACGTGACCTCAAGGTTTCGATGGCACTGTCATAAAATGGTGGACTGGACACTGATGATACTGATGATGATGATGATGATGATGATGGTGATGATGATTGATGATGATGATGATGGCCATGATGGTCATGATGATGATGATGATGATGATGATGATGATGATGATGATGATGATGATGATGATGATGGCCATGATGGTCATGATGATGATGATGATGATGATGATGATGATGATGGTGATGATGATTGATGATGATGATGATGATGATGGTGATGATGATGATGATGATGATGATGGCCATGATGGTCATGATGATGATGATGATGATGATGATGATGATGATGATGATGATGATGATGATGATGATGGCCATGATGGTCATGATGATGATGATGATGATGATGATGATGATGATGGTGATGATGATTGATGATGATGATGATGATGATGGTGATGATGATGATGATGATGATGATGGCCATGATGGTCATGATGATGATGATGATGATGATGATGATGATGATGATGATGATGATGATGATGATGGTGATGATGATTGATGATGGGAATGATGACGACCTCTCAAATCCTGGCTTTCAAATCGTCTGGTTAAAAGCTTCTCTTCCGTCTGCTTCAAAGTATACTTGCAAAATACACCGCTCACCTAATTCAAGTAACCATGAACTTCTTCTATGCGATCACATTTCTAAATCAATTGAAACTATCACTCTGCAATCTCCACGCTTTTAAATCATTACCCTTGGTGATTTCAAAGTTCATAACTCTGACCGGCTCTCCTATTCCTCAAATACCACCATCCCCGCTGGTCGGGATGCAGAGGCCATTGCCGATTTCAATGACTTGAAACAGTTAAAAATCGGTGCCCATACGCATCCCTGGTTGTGCAGGGGACAAAGCAAATACACTGGATCTTTTTCCACATCAAACACACGCATTTATTTTCCTCCTACTGGCAGCACTTCAATTGCCTCTTTATCATGAAGAGCCTCGACTAGCAAACTGTATGGCGGGAAATGGGCCACTTCTTGCACATTGCTATTATTTCGAAAATGGGTACCGTTGATAATACACGATTGACAATGAAGAAAGCACTGTTAGCCTCGATTTTAATACGAAAAATTAGAAGAAAGAGAAAAGGTCGACTAATTTGGGTGAGGTCTCGGATGAGCCGCAGGAAAGAACAGGGGTCGTCCCATAAATTAGTTACAGAGTTTCAGGAAAAAGACAAATAACTGTATCAACGTTGTCTTCGGACGAACGAGAAAACAGTTAAGCTGGCTTTAAACTATGTGCAAATGGTGATTTCGAAACAGGATACCCATCGTAGAAAATCGGTTTCATCTCAGTAGTCCATGCAAAGTTCTGTGTTGCCTCCATCTCGTCAACTTTGTGTCGTTTTTTAGCTGTGGAGTCATGTTTCATGAAGATGGCCAGTGATTGGCGAATCAAACTCGCAAATGTTTTTCGACCCCACACACTTCTGATTTCTGTTTTCAGTTGATGGCGACAAAAATCGCTAGTGTACACTAGACTAAACTTCGTTCAACCATGCAAGACCACACAGGGTGTCTGTCCTCTCACATGAACGTACCCCGGACTTTCCACCTGTTCTCATGAACAGGTGGACTGGTCATTTTAACTTCATTCACACAACTTCCCACGAAAACATCCTTCATCCATAGAAAATGCACTTATGGAACGTCTTGCCTTCCTCTTGCTTTCCTGAATTTTACAACTTGCCATTCTTCAAATCCAAGGTCAATAAACTTGATCTGATCTCTCTCTCCTCTTAGCCTTTGGCTTTCTTCTTTCTCCCATTGTTGAGGCTTTGTATAGGCCACCATGGCCTTTCCCCAGCATAAGTCACAAAAAAACTTAATCTTTGTGTTTCACCCAATCTCATTTGGAAATCACACATTCATCCACTGCAGAACACGCATCTCCGAGAACTGGTTTCCTCTTCAGAGCTCGTGGGGTTTTCTCTTCATCTCACTACTAGTCCCGAATTTTCCCGAATCTGCGAATCTACTATATACAAATCCCGAATTTTCCCTCCCTTTAAAGTACTGCTCCATGCATGAGACGGTGCTCCTAAATCCATTCTCTGGCCTTTAACAAAGTGCGCTCCTCTAACGCTATTCGTCTCATCTACAACCTCAGCCTCAACAAGTATTTCCAACCTCTTTCTCGTCACCATTCTTTTGCAGATATTTCCATCCTTTACAGCTACTTTCACGGAAATTGTTCTCAGGGAACCAGTGATATTATTCCTATTCTTCTGAGGCGTGTCAGGAACACCAGAAGCTCTAACAACTCACACCTTTTGCCATGATTCACTGCATAATTCAAGAACTCTATCCCATAAATCACTAAACATCCCAACAGCTTGTGATTTATGGAACATCTTGCCCTCTCCTTTCTTTCCTGAAACCTACAACTTGTGTTCTTTCAAATCTCAAATCAATTAACTTGATCTTCTACTTCTCCCCTTCCTAAGCCTTTCACGTTTCTTCCATGTTGGGGTTTGGTATAGGCCACCGTCGTCTTTTCCCAACATAATTCACTATAAGAATGATGACGATGATGATGATGATGATGATGATGATGATGATGATGATGATGATGATGATGATGATGATGATGATGATGATGATGATGATTGACGATGATGATGGCGATTGACGATGATGATGGCGATTGATGATGATGATGTTGATGATGGTGATGGCGATTGACGATGATGATGGCGATTGATGATGATGATGTTGATGATGGTGATGATGGTGATGATGGTGATGATGGTGATGATGATGATGATGATGATGATGATGTGGTGTTGATGATGATCTTATCTTAGTGATAACTATGATAATGATTATGACGATAACGATTTTAATGAGGATAAGACAATGATGATTTCGATGATCACGACGATGATGATTATAATTGTGATGATCTTCATGATGCTGAAATGATGATGGCAATGTGGATGATGGTGACGATTATGCTCATGACAAAGATGATGAGAAGATGGATATTCATAGCTTTTATCCTAGTATATCAGGATTTTTTCAAAAGTGTCAAAAAATCGAACTGTACAAGTTGTTTGTCACAAAAAAGACCTTTGTGGTGTTTCTGAATGGTTGCAGAGTAACAACCTCTGTATCAATGTCGCAAAAAGAAAAGCAACGCTCATATCAGCACAGGAAATGAAAAACGGTTAGCTGAAAACAACAAGGCATTATCTATATATATATACAGATTGTGTTGAAAATGCCTTTGAAAATATCTTTGAGTAAGGTAGACGGGAACCGCAACTGGAGCGAACCCATAAAATGCCAATCCACGAGAATCAGTGAAGCTATTGGATTTCTAAAACATGCCAGAAGTGTTTTATCTCAAGATACACTAAAACCGCTTTATACTGGCATTGTTGAGCCCCAGTTTCGATACTGTTGCGCTGTTTGGGGAAACTGTGCTTCAATTGAAAAGAAAAATTCACAACGACTTCAAAATCGAGCAGGAAGGATAATTTCAAACAACAGCTTTGCTGCTCCTGCCAGGCCACTATTAAAAAATTTGTCTCAAGAATATCCAAGAGTTGATCAATGTTGAAACCAACACGACGGTTCATCAAGCCTTGGATGGCCTAATACCTATTTAGGCATTTACTTATCGGATTTATTCATAAGAAACTCAGCCAGTCATCTACGGGCTCTACACAGTACCAGTACAGACTTACAACTGCCTATGAAACATCGAAAATGGACGAAAATGTTTTTCTTTCCGAGGCGCACGGATATTGAGTATCCTACCGGCTGAAGCAAAGCAAGAGCCCTCTTTGCAAGCGTTCAAAAATTTGTTTCGAACTTTTCACGTTTATCCCAATTTTTACTACTGCTTTTGAAAACAATTACTAGTTACTTACTTTCCCTTCAAACTTGCAAGCAGTTTTGATATTTCACTTATTACAGACTTCAAGTGTATATATTGTAAGTTAAATGGAGGGCCCCTTCTAAACCAGGATCTGCTCAATGCAAAAAGGCACCACAAGATGATGCAATAATTCACTCACAGAATTGGTTCACCTTTTATCATCTAGCTTAATACTAAGAAATAAGAGGTATTCATCTTCATCGTTTCTAACTTCAATGATGAGTAGTTTTATAAAACAGATTAAGTCAAGTTTCCCGTAACTGTTCATTTGTGTTACGGGAAACGGCGTGACCGAGTCCAGTGTAAATTCCATCTAAACAACATGCATCGAAAGCGAAGGAATGAGGATCAGTGAAGGCTTAATACACGACGAGCTGCACAATCGCAATATTACTCCTTGCTAGGCAACCAGAGAACAATTAGATGCAATCATAGGTAGGAGACAAGGGGGTTACGTAGCAATTGTAGTCAATGGGTATCGGAAATGAGAACTACTCGCTTGCATTGAACCAGTTTGCCTCGACCTATATTGCGGAGTACATTTCTGCACAGTTTAGTCTGCATATTGAAATCACAAAGTCTCTTGGCCGTGGCTCATGGATAGTGCCCACAAGTGCAGTGCGCGCGTGGAGATCAAGGAAAGCAACTCGTTACATCGGTTCAACAAGATAACATAGGTCCAAATGAAATTTAGGGGGGGGGGGGAATTCAATACAGAAATTTGGCATTTGAAATTGAAAGTAATCATTTTCTCTTACTCTGTTCATTCGGGCAGGTTTCCAACGCCCATAAATTTCAAATGTCCAAAAGCCGGCGCATGTAATTGCGAATCATTACTCTCTAAATGAAAGACAAACAAAAAATTCAAAGAAAGGAGGAAAGACTACTAACCTCGAGCTGGATTTCAGTTATATCTTCTTGCACAATCCAGTATGGAAAGAGATGAGTGAATTGATCTGGTTCAAGGCCTGCATCAACCACATAGCAATGGGACAACGAACGACCCGCTTCTGAAATGGTTCAAAACAGAAGCAATGCAAGAAGATCGATCACACAGGAATTCAACACAAAGAATAAAAAAAAATGAATGTGGAATAACTCGGATCGATGAAAGTGAATTTCATTTTCAAAAAGTCAAATTTTGAAATGCAAATAACTAACCTTTGGCAAATAACACAACACTTTCCATTGCTTTCCTTTTGTCTACATCCCAACGCATGCGCTGTGCGTCTGAATTTTCAGACTCTTCGTCTTCCGGCCACCAGCCCAGCCACAAGTAAACCTCGTGTATTGCATCAATGATGAAAATAGCTAAAAAGATAATCACATGAAAACCTTAGCGCAAGCTGTGAAGCATGTTCATAATGCAAAGAATTTAGCGCGTTCTGAAAAGGACTTTGGGATAGCTGATAGAGTGGTATGAGCATAGGTCTTTTATGCTTTTTAGCAGGCATCTGAAGGAAGGTTTTACGACATGAAGCTATGCTTGCTGAGCCGTGATCTAGTCCCTTCTCTCAACGTTACCATACCTGGTGGCTTATACTGCCGGGATTATAAAGCACTAGAGAATGTCTACTACATTCTATGTGCGACTTGCTTGGAGGCAGACTTGAACCAAGGACCATAGGACCAAACAGCAAGTCCCTTCCTTACTAATGAGCTACTGTTACACCTTCTTCTCTTTACTGTGCTATGTTGGAAAAAGGCAATTGTGGTCTAAACAAAGCCCCAACGAAGACAAATATTTATACTGGATTAAACATTCCGACTTTAGATTAGCTGTTGCCAATGTGTGTCCAGTGCTTGTGCCCTCAGAGTCACTTCTGAGTACTCATTGACCGACCTCGGAAGGATAGACAGCTGAGAGTTAACATTATGCTTGTGGTTAGTGGTTCCGACGACGGGATTCGAATCCACGCGACTTGACCTCACAAGATTCGAAAAACTGCGCCTTAACTACTAGGACACGCCGCCATAAGGAAAAACGTGGAAGACTTCTATTGATTTTAGATTTGAAAGAATGAAACTTGTAGGCTTCAGGAAACAAAGAAGAAGACAAGATGTTCCATGAATCATAAGATCTTGGGACTTTCTCCATCTGGGTCTTGAGAATCGGAGGTGTTGAGCTAGAGAAAGGTTTGGCGGACATTTGTGTGGTGAACCGAAGCCAAACAAGAGCAAATGTCTCCTCTACCGAAAATGTTGGGTTCGGGCTGTGCTCGTTCCAGCTTCTGGGTGCCCTCACCCTGCCCACCCAGTAGGAAATGGGTCACTGGCATAAAACCATATGCGAAATGCGGCTAAGAAACGAACTGGCCATCCTAACTCACAATGCCGTGGCTCAGGGGGATACCTCTCTGGCACGGAACTTCCAAACGCCCGTTTCGAATGTGGAACTCAGTATTACTTAAGCTTGGAATGAAACTCGAATGTCACTTGAGGATAAATGTGCTATTCAGAGAGATTCATCATCATCATTATCATCATCATCATCATCATCATCATCATCATCATCATCATCATCATCATCATCATCATCATCATCATCATCATCATCATCATCATCATCATCATCATCATCATCCATCGGACGCACCCGAACCCCTGATGAAGGTCTCCAAGCTTCTCTGTCACTCATAATCGTGCTCAGACGAGAGAGATTAATAAATCAAAATAACATGACAAAAAAGGACCCAGCACATGCATGCATGACCTGTACAATGGATAGCGAGTAGGAATGGAGCAGTGTACCGAGGACACGAAAATGTAGCGAGCTATGCTTCAAGAAGTGGGCCGAAGTGTCGTAGTTCAGTGTGTGGACTCATAACGCAGGGGCTCAATCAAGCACATGTCACGATAGAAAACCGTTGGTTCGGAAGGCAACGGGATACCACGTCGTAAATCCCACTTCCCTAGAAAAAATTCAGAGACACGTCTATGGTTTCTGCTACGCTCGAAACCGAGAATGCAACGGAGTTTCAGATTATGTATCAAGAAACCGTCCTCACCTGGTTGATATGCATCATACAAATCATCTTGAAGAAATGGAAATGGACAAACATCTTTTGGATAAATTGATGGATTGGTAATTTCATTAGCAATGAACTGTCCAGTGGCACTCGTCAAATGAAAGCATCTTGGGACAAAATCCCATTTAGTATTCAAGTCTGCAAAACAAAAAAAATCAATCCATATGACAAGTTTTACAAAAATTTGCAGCTGCTGGCCTAAATTGTAACAAACAGTAGAATATAACTTTGTGAACGGATTGCAACTAAATCAAAGATAGCGTCAACCTAATTTGGTTCAATGTCAGACATTATTTACTTCCAAACGCTTCATTCTATTTGATGTTTAATTGAAAAATTACGAATAAACACCTTCCAAGGTTTCGCTCTGAAGCATCAGTAAGCAAGTAAAGTTGAGTTCTACAAAGCTGGCGGGCAAAGTGTAGCGATGAAGCGAACTGGTCACCTTAACTCGCACTGGCGTGGCGCAGCATGGTACCTCCTTAATAAGAAGCTCACCAGCGCTCGTTTCGAGTATCGGGCCCAGCCTTACTTCACCTTATTCAAATTGAAGTCCATCCATTAAGATGTTTGCTCTTGAATAAAGATCAATACCAATAATTCGTAACGTACCGGTTAATAGACTACCATAATCGTCTTCTCCGCCAAGCGCTACCCAAAATACTTCTGGCTCGTGACCTTCTTCGATTTCTGTTAAAAACATCTGCTCCCTCTCTGCGAGCAACGCTTCTTCAGGGTGACTTTGGAAGCAAGATCAAGATCAAGATCAAAATCCAGATCAAAATCAAAATCAAAATCAAAATCAAGATCAAGATCAAAATCAAGACGAAATCAAAATCAAGATCAAGATCAAGAAGATAGTGCCATATTTGCAGGAGGCGAAAAACAAGGATTGTCGATATATAGTATTGACAAATTTGCCTAAGAAAAGCTGTCCTCTGCAAAACTTTCGTAACAAAGTGTATAATTCAAAATGAGATAAACGGATAAATTTTCTTTGATTTTCTCCCCATTGCCAGTAGTTGTGAATGCTTCGTAAAAGAAGAAGAATTAACAGAACCAATGAAGGCAACAAGCTCTGTTTTCTGCATTCAGCTATGCAGTTTGTAGGCACGTTTGTACCGTATTAAAGGCACTGCCTGAAAATCCTATCGATATATATCTGTTGACACCCAACCTCTATTAACATCCGGCAAAAGAGAGAAAGGTGCTTCGTTGGCATCAGAATGGTGAGGGCATGTGGGATTCAACAAGGACACTTATCTAATTGCGGTGCGAGATGGCAAAGGGCTGACTGAGACAGAAGAAATTTTCGATAAAGCCAAGGGAAATAAACTCAACAAAATTGGTTTAGAAGGACTTACTTCTCGATAAATCTATGGGCAGCTTGGATAGCGGTAGCTCTTGATGCATCACTTGATTTACATCCATGCCATAAAAATATTTCCCCTTGTTTGCATAAAACCATCACAAAACTCGATCTCGAGCGCAGGGAGATTGCACTACAAAATTGAAAGATCGCGTGCCAATAAAAACGATGCATCGTTGGGCATTTTACGCACCTAACTTCACCTTACCACCATATTCACTAGGGTAAGACCTGCGTCTGCTTAACACGATGCTCAAAAAGTTCGGGAAACTCTTTCGATAGCCTTTTGCATGTGTAAAAAGATCAATGAACAAATAACGTACAAGAAATTCTTCAGACGAAAAAGAAAACACTTTCACTTCATTCTCGGCATCTTCAGACTCGTCATTGCCATAATATTATGATGATACGACAGCCATGGTACAAGGACTGAAAGCCTCACATAGCCATGAAGTGTTCTTCCTCTTCTCCTGGTTTAATCCCATGTAAGTCGGTCCACCGGTCCGGATGAGCGTATATCTGAATCCACGTCATGTGCAGTCCTGCACGTGGCGCTGTCCCTGTTTACAGCAGAATGCACTCTCTGCCACAATCCACCCCATTCATGTAAGCTTAGGATCGGCACCAGGGATGCGTTTTAGGTACGCCCCCATTTCATCATGCACTTATTTGTATCAAAGATAAAATCACAAGAACTGATCGATGCTTACCTGACTGGCACTTGCAACAAACATGCTTCACCAGGAACCTCATTCCTTACACAATAAAATCGAACGATGGACCGGTCTGAAAAGAAACACAGTTCACTTCGCAGAGACCTTTCATTTCAAGTCATCTAACTCAAATGGTTTGGAAAGAACTTTTCAAACACACATTCTCTGCTAAGCGTGAAACTATTCTAAATGTAATAATATACCCAAAACAAAGTAGAATTTACAGTAGAGTCCCATACTCGAAACGAAAGTCGAGGAATAGCATCTTACAGAGCTACCATCCTGAGATAAGGCGTTGTGAGTTAAGGTGGCTTTTTCCTTCCTTGTCGGAATCCACATCCAGAATTACGCCACATACCCATTTCCTATCGGTTTGACGGATAGAGGGTACACAGAAACGCGAACAAGCGCATCTCGAGCCTCGGGTCTTCAGCACATTAGCTCTTTTTCCCTAACCGCTATACCAACTGCCCCTATACCGTATTGATTATGGAGAAAAGTTTCAGATGATTACGTATCTGGTTACATTTTATCAAGCATGAGGGGGGTAATTGTCAGTAGCAAATCAACCAAAAAAAGTGTTTTCAAAAGTTGAGCCAGGTTTTGAATTCGAAAATGCACTAATGAGAAATTCGTATAAGAGCTTCTCACCACTAAAGGTAGCCTTTTCCTGCTTTGATTTCCGCCTAAGAGAAATCGATTGGCTTGAATACAACAAATGAATACAGGCCAGTGCGTAAGAATGGCTTGATTATAGGTGACAACATTATAACAATTAACAATTACCGTAAGCGTAAAGGTAGCTATTAGGTAAAGAAAGGAATATGAGAGTCTGCGAAATGTGCGAAAAGGGAATACGATATGCTTTCTTTGGGCAATAGAGGCGATAGCAAAAGCAAAGGAAAAACTACAATTTTCATATCCAAAGCGCCAAGAAATTTGAGGTAAGGTGTAAACTTTAAGGAGGCAATTTTACTCCAGTTGTATTGCACATAGCGCTGGCATTAAAAAGAAAATATTGCTTCGTATATGATTCTACCTAGATGTCAGTCAAAGGCATATATTCGGGCACCAAGAAGCTGCTTATCGAGTAGTGTCAAGGTCCTTCTTCTCGATGTGGCCACACCTCGTGATTCCAACGCCTGTAATTACAGAGAGCTGGCGACTCTCCTCACTCTAAGTGAAAGTGTAACTGAGGGTGGATTCAAACCACTGACCATAGCATCAATGCGCAAGAATCTTACCATTGAGCTATCCTAGTCCAGTTCTCGATAGCAGCATCGCAGGGCGAATTGCAAACGAGGTACCATCCTGAGCCATGGCACTGTAAGATGCCGTGGCCGCTGCATCTGCTGGCCGCACATGAACCCCAGCCTTACACCTGGCACTGTTTATTGGACAGGTGGACAGATGGGGTATATCAAGAAAAGGGGCCGAATGAGGCCCGAACTCGCGGCCTTCAGTACAGCAGACGTGCTCTAGCACTATGGTTATCATCCCTTATCTAAAGTATCTTATGCAATTCAGAAAATTGCGAGAAAACAACATTATACTTTGCAAAACAAGTTTGTCATAAAAACACACAAATTATGCTTGCTTAATTATTTATTTGCTTACTTTCCTGCATGGATAATCATACCGCCATCAAACAAATTCAAAAAGCAAGCAGGCTCCTTTCCTTGAATCACACGTACCTGCAAGTGCGATCAAAACAACCTTGAAACATCCAAGCAAAAAAGGTTTATGCAGAAAATATATATCATAGATAAACATATTTTCTCTATGATTCCTACCTAGCATCCGTAGGTCAATTTTAGGAAACTAAGAAGCTGATCAATAAATTGAAGACTGAGCCAGCCTGACATCAATAAGTATAAATAAATTCATGAAATAGGCGAAGGTTTTGATGGCTATTGATGAAGATTATAATAATGATGCTGAAGATCAACAACTTCAATGGAAAATGCTAAAGTAGTGAGAAGATGATGATGATGATGATGATGATGATGATGATGATGATGATGATGATGATGATGGTGATGATGGTGATGATGATGATGATGATGGTGATGATGATGATGATGATGATGACGATGATGGTTATGGTGATGATGATAACGATGATGATAATGATGATGATGATGATGATGGTGATGATGATGATGATGTTGATGATAATGGTGAAGATGATGCTAATGTGACGCTATGACGTTTGATAATACTATATGGTTATGTTTGATAATCATCTTCCTCTATAAAATGATTATTGATCCATTGAGAAAATAACAATGATGATAAGAGAGGTACATCAAAAAACATTGGTATACACACATGAGGTCCACGCTCCTCATCAAGGTCCACGGTCATGACTGCAGTTGCTCCTTGCTCCGTCACTGCGCAATCATTGCCAAGCCAAAAGAAATACGCACATCTATGACGCCCTGATGCTTTAGCCTCTTCTATATCCTTTAACATTTTCATTACTCGTGAAGCGACGATACTGTATTCCCATCTTATCACATAGCCTTCACCTTTGTAAGAAAAATTGCAGTTTAGGACATTGAAGGATAACGAGAAGAGACCACACTTAGCTACCACTTCTCTACTTCAGTATCCTGATATCGACAAAAATAGTTTTAAATCGAAACTGCTCGTTGTTGTCAAACTGATTCTCATTAAATAAACAGAACATTGAATCGAGAGGGCTATGGTGACTAATATCATGACATACTAACTGATTTTCTCAGGGGGGGGGGAAACAGATACTTTAAATTTCTTGTAATTTCTTGTTAGTTGAAGCGAAATTCATGCCTTGCCTTATATTCTATTTTCAGGGTAAATAATCTTTGAATAGCTAGTACCCCCCCCCCCCCCCCCAACTAACTCATAACAGATCAATGGAAATAATGCTTGCATATAGTGAATCCCTTTTACCTGAATGAAATTGGCCATTACTGGTTTGTGGTAGCAGCGTCCGGGACCGTTCTGTAACATGCCACACTTGGACGCATCGAGTAATGATATGGTAACCATCGGGACCTTTTGGCTTGCCATGACCTCGATCTATTTCGGTTCCCTCAAACGTCGGCAAGAGAGGATCGCAACTGGGTTTGACCATTGTAAGCGGGTCGACTGGTTTCACGTCAGACACTTTCACTTTCTGGAATAAGGAAATGAAACGGTGAAAGACGCGCGCGATAAAGGGAAAATGAAGAGAAGGGAAGCAAACCAGCCATCGGCGCATCACATCAATGCATTCCTGGTGCCGGTTAAAGCCAAGATAAATGGGGAAGGTGTCGGCAGTAGGGACACTCCAGCACAGATACGCACCTTCGTTAATTCACCAACAGTTTGAGGTCCACCTTTCATTCTTATGATTCTCGACTCATCTGGCCAGTCACAGAATTTCTCTTTGAATATAACCCACTCTGCACCTTCAAACATGGACAAGAAAATAGCAAAGGGTGGCCTTGGTACCAAGTTCTCCTTATCGTGCAAAAACTTTTGCACGCTGAGTTTTCTATTTATGCTCTGCTTCCTTGTGGGTAATTCGGTGGCTGTCAAAGAGATCTTTCTTGACTTTCCATGATGAATCGGGGTAGTCGCGGACGGTGGCTTGCAATAACCTTGATCAAATGTCTCCCGTGCTAGTTTCATGATCTTCTTTCGCAGCCCTGAGGTTGTTTGACGACCAATCCACACGTATACCTCTGACATGAAGTCGAACACAAATGCCTGTGAACAGCAATAGAAAAATACCTCACATAGCTTTTGAGCTTACGATTTTCACTAACTGTATCTATAATGGCAAAATATCTGCAATAATAGTAATACTTATGTCTCAAACATTGGTTGGGTCCATGGGACTATGGCATTTTCTCCTGCCTCGCCATTGACGAGGGCTTAGCACTGTTAACTTGCGGCCACAATACGAACAAACGACCGAGAACAACAGGAAGCAGAGTGAACTTCAACGAAACATCTGGATCCGATTTCTTCAGTAGCACGATGATACGAGAATGGTGGTTGATCGGTCGTAAGCCAACAGAACATGAGGAACCTGGAGCGTGTGTGATAAATGTGGGGACGCCGGTACTTCGACGCAATGAAAATAATAAAAAAATTCTGATAATGATAAAATTGCTCATAAGAGAGGTATCTGATCTCTCTCTCCTCTTAGCTTTTCGATTTCTTCTTTCCTCCTTTGTTGGGGCTTTGTATAGGCCACCATGGCTTTTCCTAACAGGACGCACTAAAAAAAGATCAAAAGGAGTCTTCTTCTATATATACACGTCTTTCAGGTTTCAGCAGATCCTTTGCCACTAGTTAGGACAAGTGAGGTGAGACATAAGTTAAAGTCAACAGGTAATTGCGTCAAGTTAGACTATACCTCGTCATTTTTGAGTATGTCTTTACTGGGTGCACGCTGGCACATATCATAAACTGGTATCAACTCTGGGGGGTCGGAATCTTGCAAACTGTACGTCATGGATGTGTTCATCATTCTTCTCTCGTATTCTTCGTCATCTTCTGTTTGATCTAGATTTCAAGTGTTACAAACTCATCAGTTCTTTCAAGGAGAAACTCAAAGTAGAAATGGTGATGGGAGGATTGCCCCATTATTCGTGGATTTCGCTAAAAAAAGTCGTCAGAAAAAGGAACTGCGAATACGATATGAAAACAGTTTCAGCAACCAAATACACCAAGACTGGCGAAAGAACGAATGACCATGGTATCAAACACTAGCAAATTTTACGGGAAAGTTAAGCTCTGATCTAAATATAGACAAGATGTTTTTAATGATTTTGGGATCTGCCTGGTGTTTGGCCTTGGGTCTGGCATCGGCTGGGTAGGCAACGTGAATTTGGAGTTGACTTAGGGGCCTACTTTGAGTCCGTGTGGTTGGTAAGATGAAGTTCGGGCGCGGGATTGGGGGGAGCCAATTGGGTTCTTAAAGTGGTTCACAAAATCCCTTCCCTCACACTTTTAGGTGCGGTAAATATTTTAAATTATGTACGTATCAGCTATACCTTTCTGTTTTAATAATTGCAATTGTCAGTTTCAATTTCAAAACGTTCATCAATCTATTCTACGTACATGTCAATTTACTGCATTGAAGACCACAAAGTATAACTAAATAAAACTACGACACTGTAAATAAATATACAATAGATTGAGTAAGAAGGAGATCTCTAAATAGATAAACTAAAAGAGTGAGAGCCCCCCCCCCCCCTATTGTATGAAAAATCAAACAAAATCTTATAAAAACACTAACAAAAATAAAGATGAACTAAAAATACGCCTAATTTAAATGACTAATTACGCATATGAGTCAACAAGGTGAGCTTCTAATTTCAGTCAAAAACAGTTAATGGAAAGTGCAGCCCGAATGAGTAGTGGAAGTATATTCCGTAATTTAGAGCCAAAGTTGTGTGCTGTCTTAAGACCGTATCGGCGCAAAAAATCTTCAGAAGGACAAAATGACGCTTCCATTTCTTAGTGCAGTACTGGCACTACTTTGCATCAAAACGTTACGTCAAATTTCAAGCACCACCTAATATGTTGGACGAAAAAATCTTTAGTATGATGCAGTTATAATTCCGCTTTCCCGCTGCAATATTGCAGCTCTTTACACTAAAACAAAAATCGAAATACTTGTTCAAATAGAAAAGGCAGCTACGCTATTGTGGCAGCTTTAAATGTAAAAAACATATCTTTGAGATTTAAGATCGACAGTGAAAATTACCTTGAACAGTCGCTTGACCTTCCGAATTGAGAAGTTTGAATATTTTGCTTTCATTTTGCCCCCCTTGCTCCATGTAAACAACATCAAACGCTTTGCACCCCATTTCTTTCTTTTGATTTATCCTCGATGCTATTTCTGATGCCTGTATCGAACATAATAGAACCTCACAAAAGTGCCAAAATAGTTTTAATAAGAGATCTACAAGTTAACTGGACTCAATGAGACTTTCATAGCATTGGCAAGGGTGAGACCAACTTTTACTCTTGCAAAAATCAAATGCAAAAAAGGAACAGAAACCAGAGCAAACGTTCTGAATTTTTCCTTCTTTAGCAACTGGATTTTCATGAGATAATTTTCCACTGCCTTCCCCCTCGATTGCGTGTTTAATTCTGAGGCATCCAGGATTCGAATACTTGAACTGTTGCACCATGAGTTTGCATACTAAAGGCAGCTACCACATGACGGTGCCACACAAAGTCACTCACAAAAAGCAAAGTATCTTGCCACTGTACCCTTATCCTTTTGCTCTTGGTGTCGTGGTGCAGTGGTTAAGAGTGTGGACTCGTAGGGGCTGTGAGTTGGAATCTTGCACGATTTTAACAATAAAAGCACCATCAGTGAGGAGGGTGACGGAAAACCACCTCATAAATTCCGCTTCCTTAGGGAGCCTATCAAGTACGCTATCCAGTTTTCAAAACGGATATCACGCTACATGCAAACTGTTCGAAAGAAATGGCACCAGAAATTCGACAGGGTCAATCACGATTACATTGCACTGTAGAGGGCAAATACATTATAGTTGGATTCTAAATTGCCAGATTACTTTTGAATTCACCTTATTGATCGTGATTGATCGGGATTATGATAGGGTGATGAATGATTTCATGATTAGCAATTATGAAGATTAGTGATAATGATGATTAGTCATTATGATGATTAATGATTATGATTGAAAGTTATTACAAACCTTCGCCTTCTCAATTACATTAGCATTCAGTCCGTGCCAGCACAAAAGCTCCTTTGGAGTGACAATTACGAAACTATCGTCTCTTGCTAATGAGTTTGTATTGAAATCGACTACATGGATTTGCACATGACGGCGTCCTATAGAAGAAGTATGTTTGTTGATGAGAAAAAAATTTCCAGAAAAATTGAGAAAACTGCAAATGCTACATCTCTCCAGTTTCAATTTTTCCGTTTTATATTATTTTCCGTTTTAGATACTGTCAATTTCCTACTCTCTCAGTTTCATATTCTAGCAGTTTCAATTTTTTTTGTATTCAATTTTCTTCAAGTTTCACATATGTTTAGTTTTCATTTCGTCCTTAATTTGAAACTTTTACCAGCTTAATATTTCTCTCAGTTTCATACCTTTAGAGTTTCATACGTTGTCAGTTTCATACTTTTTCATCATACAGGCTGTGAGCAAAGCATTCAAGGTTTGCATTTCAAAAAGAATTGCAAAACTTGAGTGGCCATCAGATTTAGTAATACAGAATGAAAGATATACTAGCTGACGTCCAACATCTTGTTAAAAGCAGGGGGTCCTAGCCTTTGGCAAAGACAGCTGGACCTATAAGGCAACACATGGTCAGTTGGACATCGTGGCCTGGATTCTGAGTTCTTCATAGTTGTTTAAATTCGTTTTCAGCAATCTTGCAACTGTCACCCTCAAATCTAAGATCAGTAAATTTGATCTCTCTCTCCTCTTAGCTTCTCGCTTTCTTGTTTCTTCCTTTGTTGGGGCTTTGTATAGGCCACCATATCCTTTCCTCAACATAACCCACTAAAAAAAACAGGATACAACGGCTTCTGCTATCTCATAGTTTCGTTTAAAGGAATTCAATACCTTGATTATGATTATACGTGTTTATATTTGATAGCACTTTCAGTAGGTAAGCACTTCTGTCGGTAAGCACTTTCAGTAGGTAAGCACTTCTGTCGGTGAGCACTTCTGTCGGTAAGGGTTCTGTCAAATAGAGTCTGGCATAGGAATAGAGCTGCGTACCTTTAACTTTCAAAAGTAAGTTTGTCACACTCGACTCGACAACTCCACCTGTTTCCGCAGGCTCACCATTCACCGACTGGCCGGGGGCTTTAACTTTCTTCAATTTAACCTTGGAGAAATCTTCAGTGGATTGCAACGCTGCTTTCGCCTCACTAGCCAGTGCCACTTTCCTCCCTGTTTGAGAATCAAAAATGATATCAAAACACACACAAAATTGTTGCCCTTTTTAGTTCTTCACGGGCAATATTCCTCATAGATATGCATCAATATCGACATTTTTCAGGAAAAAAAAAACATGTCTTCTGCAAGCATTGTTGAGTAAAACATTAATTGAAATATCTTCTTACACAATTTCAGTCCGGCGGACGAGAGGCCTCTGTCTGATTTGGCAACTTTATCACTGTTCTAAATCCAAGAAGAACGATCAAGCAGTTAGGAATAAAATCATTATCGACGAAAACGCAGCCTAATCGAAAAAGAGTTCGATGAAGATGATGTTCTTCGCTAACCCTTCGCATAGCCCTGCTAAGGAGGTGTGATCCATTATGCACATTGATGAAGGCGGGTACCGACTCAAATAAAAAAATATGTTGCGGTTTTTGCTCGTTCCAGATTCACTGGAAATTTTGCACAGCAGAACGGAAGCATAATGTGCTCATATTGATGGTCTTCTCGTCTGACACTAATCAAACGAAAAATGTTGTATCACATTGGTAAAGTTTCGAAGCAGACTATGCACTTCATTCCACGATGCATGTCATCGAAACTTGTGAAAGGTTGCGATTGTTGCATACTTCTTCATAGTCCTATTTCTGCCATTATCCATTGTTTCTTACTGGGATCAGGGTCGCATGAAAAGATCTTCAGTTGCGTTTCGCTACCCTATCAAAAGAATCGTGCTTCAAAACATTCATTCACACGGTAAACTTCATTACGATGACTGGTGTGTCAAAATTTCGCTGCCAATTTGAAACATTTTGGTGACAATCGGCGGAATCAAAAAAACTGCCCAAATGGTGAATATTCCTCGTAAAAGGAATCTAAAAAGAAACATTTCGTATATTTTACGATTCAGTGACGCATTTCATTTCCAAATCAGAAGAAAGAAGTACCTCGGTTCCTTTATTGCTTCCAATCTCAGTAATAAGATCTCCCCGAGCTTGTAGCGTCTTAACGGGATTAGCCGATGATCTCTGCTTCCTATGTGGCTTGATATGACGTCTGTCAGTTATTGATTGAAGTCTTGAATAAGAACAAGTTTATTTCAGTTAAGCCTTTTTACGAGCTCAAAGAAACACTCAATGACTAACGACAATACCATCAGTGGAGAAATAAAACTATTCAAAAGAAGAAGTAGGAATTATTCAGAAAACTTGAAAGCAGTTGAAGCAAGTACACAGTTAGCACGTACAATCTTGTATAACTATGCATCTAAATTCAATTCCCTCTAAAATTTTTCCTTTTTTTAGTGAATTATGTTGAGACAAGGCCATGGTGGCCTATACAAAGCCTCAATAAAGCAAGGAAGAAGAAATCGAAAGGCTAAGAGGGGAGGGAGATCATATCAAGTTTATTGATTGCAAGTTTATAGATCAAGTTTGTTTATCGAAAGATGGTAAGTTGTAGGATTCAGGAGAGGAAAGGAAGAAGGTATGGCGTTCCATCAAATTGCACGTTCTCGGGAAGAATGATGATTTGTGAGAGTTTGTGGAGTAGAGCCATCTATGCTATATCAAAAAATAATTGGCAATAGAGTTCATGGATTATTTACTGAAACTTGGAACGGGTGTGAAACTTCGCCTGTAACATGGGTTTGTATGCATAGTAAGTAGCTGATTCGGCCCAAAACCTTGCAAGAGAGCCTCTATCTCAACTAAAAAAACAAACAATGTTCAAAGGAAACGTGATGACTATTTCGGCTACATGAATGACTTGATTGCAACAATGTGCAGCTGCGATTCTAGAATGCAAGAAATACAGAACACTTACTGGGTAACATTTTGAGAAACGAAATCCAGGTCTGACTTCGGCTCATCTTCACGCTCAGGCACTCCATCTGACGAACATGCAATTCCAATTCTCCTTTCCTTCTTTCCAACAGTCTCCTCGCTTTCCTCCTCCTTTCCCTTGTCTAAAGATCCACTCCTAAAGTCATTCATAGCACTCATGAATTGATTCCTGAGCTCTCCCAGTGACTTCGTCTCTTCTCCCTGTTTCTCGTTCGTTTCGTGTATCGCTTCAAGTACTTCAGTGGGAGACTCCTCTGCTGTCGTTCCTAAAAACGGTTTCCTTGACCTCAAAGGTGAACCTTGCGCTAAAGAGGGGTTGATTCCTAACTCTGAAGCTAATTGATCTGCTGTCAACCCTTCTGCTGTCAGCATATTTTCAAGCTCATCTTCGCCGATTTCGTCCATTTTCTCTCTTTTAATTTCCTGTATTTCAATTTTCACTTTCTCATCCCCAAGTGCCTTCCCACTTTCGTGATGACCTGCACTGTATTCACTTCTTTCGTCGATGCTATGCTTTAACTGCTTCATTGTGGTGTCATCAAGTCCTGATATGGTGAAGGGCCGATCCCTCTGCTTGCCTTTGGCTCGTTTGGAGACTTTCCTTTTAGCCGGCTTATACGAATCCTCTACAGCCTGTAAGAATTTTTGCTTTAGCGATAATACTGATGGCATAGGATCATCTTCATCGCTATCAACAACCATGGGTAATTTCTTTAGCTTCTTTATCGACTCTTCGACGACGGAGCCCCCTGTTTCTTTCCCCTCATTTACGTTATCTTTCGTGGACAGATCTTCCATTGATGTGGCTAGAGATGTCCCAAGACTGCCGATTCTGCTATTAACTTCGCTGACGATGAAGCTGCGTCGCTTCAGATTCTCTGTCGATGCAGACAACGCCACGTTTAGTCTGTTCAAATGGTCCACACCGAGCATATTCGAGTCGTTTTCGTTGCTTGCTAATTGGTGAGCGGCTTCCAAAAGTCCAGGTGCAATACCTTCTGTGATTGTCTTATACCTTTTTCCGGATCTCCGTTTATTCTTTCTCTGAACATCCGGTGTTTTCGGTGTCCTAGAGCCTGAATCGGACTGCATCAGCCGTTGCTTGAGCTGAGATATTGAGAGCCTCTCCTCGACCACGACAGCCTCCTCTTTAGCTTTGATATCGTTTATCAAGAGACTAGGGTCGATACCTTGCGTTAGAGTCTTGGGCCTAGAACGCAACGGACGGTTGACTTTCTTCTGCATTTTTGGTATATCATCTGCATCTTGACTCCGTTGAATTCTAGGAACCATAGGTGGCTTGGTTCTCAAAAGTGGAGACTGTGCACCATTAACTGTTGAATCCAATGCGGGCCTAATCTCGGTGGCCGGTGTAAGAACTATTTCAACACCCACCGGCAATGACATGGTCCTTTCCTTTCTGAGCTGCTTATCAAACTTTTTCTGCCTAATTTTTTCTTTGATGACGCTTTTTGTGGTCAGTTTTGTAGCGGAGCTCGTTGAACCGGCACTCTCATCCCCCGTATCTGTTTCGGTTACTTTTCCATCAACAGTACTATTGGAATCTACAGAACTCGACTTTTTCTCAGACTCAAGTTTGACACCGGTTTTGACATCAATTGAACATTTTTCTTCACGAACTGGAAGATCTTTCTCTACATTTTTCTCATCATCAATCGCTGCATTCGACGGGGCGATATCTTTCCTAACCTCTGTTCCATATTCGCATTCTAATTTCCTTTCATTTTCCTGTCTTGGTTCATTTTCAGTTCCTAATTGCTTCTGTTCAACCTCGTCTGCAGGCCCCTCCCGTCTCATCTGCTCTTTCATCTTCTCTATTTCAAAGGGGTCAACTTGCTTTGCTCTATACGCCCTTCGCTCTCTCCGTCTCCTTGATCCTAGACGTTCACCAGCAACCTCTTTGCTCTCATTTTCCTCTTCAGCAGTTTCTGTCACTTGCCTATGGCTACTCACTGCACTTAAACCTGACAGATACTCAACTGAATCAGACGATATTTGTTGTTTGACATTAGAGTCTACAGACTGCTTCACGTTGACACCTTGTAAGTCTAAAGAGGCTTCTTCAACAGCATTATTTCCTGATTTAATGCCAGCACCCACCTCGTTATGACATTCTGCTTTGATTTTACTTGTTTCACATGATGCAACTCCGACTTCTACATTTTCTTTCTTCATTTCTCTGGGAGAATTTCCTGACGACAAACCCTGCTCCTTTCTCGTCTTTTCAATTCTCACTTCTGGAGGCACTGCTGATGGATTCGATTCCTTTTCATCATCTCCAATTCGCTTGCTCATTCTATATTTCCTATTCACTTCTGAATCCGTCTTATTCTCTATAGTTAACTTTTTAGCATTCATGTCTCCGCTGTTTTTCCTATCAACAGTTTCTTCTCTAGTCGTAATCAAACTTTTCTCATCTTCTAGAGCAACTTTTCCTTTCCCTTGCTTCACTCTCAAATCCACCTCCCTTTCTCTGTCTGATTCTCTACCAGTTTTTCGTCCTTTCTGATAGATCATTGCAGTCTTTGAATTAACAACAGAGTCGCTTAACAACCTTCTGACTGGCTCCTTCTGTTCCTCCTTAGCATTAACACTACTATCGTCAGCTGAACTACCCGCTAAAATTTTTTCGCTTTTATTTGCAACTGCAGTTGCGTCAAACGCTTTTTTATTCCTTTCCCTCAACGGCACCCTAGCGCGGTCGGAGCTGCGGATGACGTCACTAGTATTTGACCTTTGCAGCAGAGTCTTCTTTCCGCATACGCTTGCAGCGTGCTGATCATCACTGCTTACCTTTGAATCCGTTGCCTCTTGCGTTGATCGCCGCAACCCACCGGCCTTTGACCCTGAGTTATCCTGCCGCAGATCACTGCTCGTTTTTTCATTTCCACCTTCAAACATCGTTCGGCTTTTCATGAATTTCGACGACAAGTATGACGAGGTAGAGTTCGCACCGGACTTCTGCGCCCTGGTATCAGGCCTATTAGACTGGACTTCAGTTCTTTGGATCTCCTTCGTAGCTCTCATTGTACCAGCCTCTTCCTTATTCTGCAGCACTTGAGCAAATCTGCCTTTGCGAATATTCACAGACACCATATCGTCATCTGATCCTTCCACTTGAGCTAACGGTGCTTGGTTCGACTTGTTGATTACGCTGACATCTGGTTTCCTATCGAGGTCATGTGACTGGGATTCTACACTTGTAATTGTCTTGGGAGCATCGGTAACTGACTGAGAGACCTCGATTGAATCCCTGCCTACTGGTGTTCCGATGACGCTGATTTCTTCAGGTGGCTTGACATGAATATCCTGTCGTGCTTCCAGAATTTCCTTCTCACCTGCAAACAGAAGCGACACAACAATGACTAATAGGATATCGTAATTGTTTCCAATTGTTTTTGGAATACAAAGCCGATTGAGTTCCACTGGTTTTTGAAGGTCAGCAAAAAAGCAAGAAAGTCAGTTCGAGAACGTTAATAGGAATGGAACCGTGGGACGTACAGTTGGATTTGTCTTCACTTCAGTAACTCTCCTGCCACTTCGATAGAACGGGCCAAATATTTATGTCAAAAACAAAAGCTTCATCTTACTTTTATATGAAAGATTCTCTGGTACAATCCAATCAGTAATTATTGCTGAAAGACACGCTGAAAGACATTTCTGACTAGGCTTAAAGAACACGGTTTAGAGCCAGACAACGTATGGAAGAGGATCAAATGGAAATCACAAACAAAGATATGGGTATAATGTGGGTCCCTGCAGAGAACAAGCTGGTCGCGAGAGCAATACTGACATGAAGACGAACAATGCTCTGGCATATATTGTTCATGAAAACTGCGGTGGGAAACTGCACCAAATTCTTCTCAATTGTATATAAATGTTGGTCAGAAGAAGCATCCTGATTGGCCTATAAAATTCTGTGGTGTTTCCGACCGAATCTACCTTGTTTACCAAAAATTTATCACATCCTAAAACAATATGGTCACTGCCCTATGAATACTTCTTTCTTCAAGAGTTCAGCTCAGTTCATTGCTGGCGATTCTACACGTAAATGTTTCCATGTTTGCGATTCGTGCGTTTCCTTCGAGCGTAAGTTGTGAAATTTCGCGACTTGATGAGTGTAGTGAAGAATTCGCAGTTAAGCTAATCGCATGAATACGACCAAAGACGTATTTAACGCCAGCTTTACTTCAACTGGCAATAAATGAAGTGCATCTACTTACAAACTTGACTTTTTTTACGTCGTGAAGATCTTCTCAAGTAGCTTACAATGCCTTTGTCTTCTTTCTTTTCCTCTCTCTTCTCCTCTTTCTTTTCCTCTTTTTTTTCTTCCCTCCTCTCCTCTTTTCTTATTTTCCTCTCTTCCTTTTTTTCACATGAGTTATTCAAGCCAACGTCCTTCGACCCATTCTTCCTTTCAGCAGAACTCTCAGCAACGTCGGTTGATTTAGGATCACGACCTAACCTCCAAAGCAACGATCTCCTTCGCTCCCTTTTGGGCTTTTCAGTCTTCTCCAATGGCTCTTCCACCGCGTGTTTTGTAGGTGATGATATTTTTCTCAAAGATCTCCCGAACCATGACGAACGTCTCTCTCTTTGTTGCTGGATATTTTCGACTTCCCTACCATCTCTCGACCCTGCAATGAAACATGAAACTGTGAGAGAAGCTCACTCGCTCATAGGCACTACGTTTTCTGTTTTCATAACGGGATACAGCTGCGTAGAGACATCCGTCAAATGCGCTAGCTAAACAGAAGGTTCTGCACAAATTAGCGGGATTTAGTTTTCTTTACCGCAGTTCCTGCTGAGATTTCTAAATGGTTACGTAATGTTATTGATATATCTAAATACAGGTATTTTGGGCACGAAAGCCTTGAAAAGGTACCTCCGATGGTGCAGTGCAAATTAATTTGCACATTAGTTGACAGAACAAGCAGACAGGAAGCAGCATCGCCAGAGAAAAGAAAGTGCTTGTGAAACTACGATGTCCGTTTTGGCAAAAGCTGCCTAGAGCATGGAAGCAAGAGCCGCTCAGAGTTCTTTGAGAGTGGCAATGTTACATTGAATATCTTTCCAACTTCCCAATGCAAAGAAGGAGCTTCTACCATTGTGCGCATGCTCACAGCAAACTAAGTGCGCCCTTCCAATACAACTAGTGCCTTCGTTCGTTAGCATTCAAAACAAAGGAATTGACTAAAATTAGGAAACCAAGTGAGTACGAAATTGCAAAGGAATCTCCCTCGAAATATACTATACTCGATTACAAAGGGCACTATTTTCGAGGTGATAAGATGGGAAAAAAGAAGTCAAAGTGAGCCAAAGGATTATCTCACATGTTGCCAAAAAAATCTTTCTGCTTGTATATGAAATCCAGCCTAATCCCAGAGGCATTTTATGAAATTGTATCCTGCGTCACAACTTATTCTTAAATTTCTTGCCATTGATGAAAACGGAAGGTTTAAATTGAAAAAAAATGATGTTACTCCTGGTTACCCATGAAATACCAGTTCTAGCAACAAACCCAAAGGCCATATACAGTAGGAGCTACAGTCAACAGTGAGCGGCTGAAAAATTTTGAAATCACGAGGGACAATACAATTCGATGCTGTTATATATTAATGCTAAGCGAGACCACAGCCAATCAGAATGCACGTTGTAAGGACTTGGGCACTACTGGAATCAGTTCGGCACCACAGTAAAAATTTCTCCTCCATAGGAGAGGCATTTCCTCCGCACAATGGCTAGATTTGGAATGAACCCCACTCATTCTCCCTTATAAATCATGATTCTCAAACAAAATCACATGAATTGAGGGTTGACTTCGTTTTCTCATGAAATGAAACTCTTAAAAAAAAAGTCTTCGTCTATCTATTTGATATTCAACCGATAATTCAGAACGATCTGACGATAAAAGGTATCTTTAGACAACGAGTCGTGTAGATCAGTTGCTAACCATAACATTGGGAACAGCCATCAATGAGTCATGACTCTCGGATGATACAGCCCCATCTAACACGTTCATTGTTTGTGCTGGTCTCAAATGTTTTATATTATGCCATTGAGCTGTTGCTGACATATAGGCACGGAAATGAATGGAGGCGTCACGTATAACACGACCCCCCCCCCCCCCCCAAAAAAAGGACTGGAAAATCGAATAATATTAGGAAAAAACAACGCTACAATTGTACAGTACTGGGGAGAGGGAGGTCAGAGGGGTCACTGACCCAGGGGCCTTTAGCTATAGGCGCCCATAAATAATAACTCAATTCAATCTAATCAGTGCCTTGCTAATTATCTTTCATTCAGACCCAGTGCCCATAACTCCCTCCGCGACCCTGCACTTGTAATCCTTTATTCTCAAGCGTTAAATCCTGGATTAGGTGCTTCAAAATTTCCCAGTTTTTAATGTATAGATTTCGAATCTTATTGAAATGGGGCGGATCCAATACTTCTCATCGAAATCCCCAACCATAACGATTTCAAGCATAACTTTTATTCACACAGTAGATATGCAGGTTTAAAGAAAAAATCCTCAGGGATCATTGAACTTTCAAACCTTAAGGAGCCCCGAAAATGACCTATTTAATTTAGATTTTGTAAAGGGAATGCTTTGCGTTGCTTAACTGGTGTTGCAGGTTTTTAACTAGGAATCTATGTTCTGGTGTAGACATTTAAGGGCAACCTAGGGGGGCAAACACTGGAAAACTGCAGTCATTTTTCACGCGCTTCCAAAATCAACTCCATTTGTGACGATCTGAGACAACAGCAGTGGAAAAAAGGACGCGACATGAAAATAGACCCTTTTCGTTGACATTGACGCCCCAAGGCTATTTAGTTAAGACGCCTGAGACGTTGACAGAATGTGAAAAAACCTACGTGCTTGTCATACCGTGTGATTTGATCTCAACAGCGACTGTCAAACAAATTATTTCAGGCTGCAGCATTTAACACACCTCTAAAAGATATCCCAATATTTACTTTCACAATCACAAGGGCAGTCAGTCTACGATAAAGCACAGTTCCTGTGTCCATTTTTAAACACAAAAGCTCACCTCTACCCTATAATCAAATGGCCCTGTACGCATATATTTACTTTCATTCGATTAACTTTAATGGATAGTTTGCACTTGTTGAAAAGAATCGGGATTGACAAGTATACGGAGCAGATAGCAATACGTCACTGCACAATGGTATGTGAGTCTATTAACTTATGGAGCGCATTTTCTGATACAAAAAGACGAAAATGGTGGATATGACTATTGCAAACCCACAAGAGGAAACTCGTGTCAAAATTAACGGCTATATTTTCGGCGTTTTTTGGGTAACATCGTTTCAAAATATTTCACCGAGACCATATTAACAAACTGAACATTCATAATAAAGATGACATGTGATGACTCTCTCACGTCCTTTGACCTTCCCGTTTCGTGCTTTGTTACCATATTAACCATGTGAAACAATAATTATTACATGTATAAAAAGAAAACTAAAAAGATGCGAAGAGTATGGAATATAGTATATTCGTTTTGGGGAAGAAAGGTAGTAAGCTTGGCATCTGCTTGAATATCTACAACAATTTGAGCCTTATAAACTGGCCTAAAGATCAATCAAGGGGGCAAAGAGGTAAACAGAACACAGGAGTTAACACTGTCACGTACTAGAGAAACAAAAGAGGCAAAAACAAACCTCCCATATGGAAATGAATAGCGTCCGAAAACCATTGTTAAAAGCGATTTGGAGAGAATAGCCTAACTGCAGTCATATGAATATGATGGTTGCTTGCCTTTAGGTGGCTGACGACAGATCGAGGAAAAGGTATTGACATGAATGACGTCACCCAAATTCCAATCAAGAGACGTGGGGGAAACAACGGGGAGAGTGATTGGGAAAATTTAGGGTAAAGTGAGGGGGTAAATCAAGAGTAAACAAATACAATTTAAGAAAACTAGCTGTAAAATCAAGGGTAAAAGGGGTGAAAAC
The DNA here is from genome assembly GCA_964026355.1 of Pseudorhiza aurosa. Taxonomy (NCBI): domain Eukaryota; kingdom Metazoa; phylum Cnidaria; class Scyphozoa; order Rhizostomeae; family Lychnorhizidae; genus Pseudorhiza; species Pseudorhiza aurosa. The sequence continues at coordinate 6,009,393 of OZ032121.1, forward strand.
AAGGTCGAAATTACTGGCAAAAATTGGAGCTATTATACGGAAAAACGGTACATTTTCAATATCTTATACTTTTAATGATAAAACTACCTCGCCGTACACAATTACAAATTACACGTCACACTTTCCGATCGTCTCACGCCACATATTTCCCTCGTACTCTCTCTTTCTTCTCCAGACCCCTAGCCTACGTGTAAAGTGTAGATAAAATAAAGTGCTGTATACTAAGTCGTTTAGCTGCCTACGCATTAGTAATTGGGGGCAGTGGCGAATGTAAAAGCTCAAAGGTAAAATCAGCGATTTGGTAACAAAATATTCTTCAGTTTGCATGGGGGAAATGTCAATAAAGGGCTCATGCATGTCTCACACCTGCTATTTACTCTGCAGTTCGTACTAACAGCCCATATTCTGCTATACTGAGCAGTGAGTGAGATGGGGGCAGCGCGGTGGAAATCTGAAAGAGCAAATTTCAGGCTGGGCATTTCTCCACAAGGTAAACTTGCAGATTATTGCATTCTCTATTCATCATATCAAAAGAGCAATGATAAAATACAATAGAATCCTACAACGGCCTGATGGCTCCATGGCTGAAGAAATAGTTGCGAATAATTGGGTACATACAATAGCTAGCCTTAGTGCAGCAACCGTCTGTTCGCACCTTTTGGAATTGCACTTGTCGTTTCAGCAAACGAGACTCAATAGTATGAATTTTCTGCTTCCCTCTCTGCCACTTGGACTCGATTCACAAGGGGCCCTAGACGAAGGCGACACATGGCTTACTGCAGATGCCACGATCAGACCAATAGCTATTGGGATCCTCGCTGAAAACCTCCACAATAAATCAAACGTCTCAAAGTAACATTTTTAATCGCTTAGATTAAAATTTAGCAGAACAAGATGTTCTGTGATCCTTTTAGCCAAACAATACAACTGCGAGCGATCAAGCCGAGGTTGCGCACAGTAGAAATTGAAAATTACAATAGTCACATACGTCATTTCTAGTAGGTTCGGGAGAACGAGGAGTGAACCCACATAGAGGCGAAGCAACTGCTGTCCATGTCATCTGAATAGAAGGGCGAGTCTACGGAGTGCTGCAGTCAAAGTTGAAGGGTAAGGGGTAGGGGTAGGGGCGTGGGATGAGCCTGCATGGAAGCGGAGTAGTTCCTGATTTATCAATTTCAGTTTTCAAGTTTTAGATGAACGAATGGTAACCGCTTTCATTCCACTTCTATCCTTAAGAATGAATATTTCGCCAGTCCTGTCATCGAGAGACAATGTTTACAACATCAGGATTCTACTGCAGTATTTTCATAATTACATTCTCATCCTCTTGCAATCGTCACAGAAAGGTATCCCTGATTACAGCTGAATATAGGAATGCCAGCAACAGCAACGCAAATAACTGGTCAACAGTACAGAACCAATGGTGACGTATTGTATTAGGAGCAAGATTGGTTCTTTACAACTATGACGCCATCGTTATCTCAATTAGTGGTGCCTTGGTATGGCAGTTAAGAGTACAAACTCCTAACGCAGAGGTTTTGGGTTCACATTCTGCACAATTCGCAACATAAGCAACATCGGCGAGGAAAGCAACAGCAAATCACTCCATAGAATCCGCTTCCTTAGAAAAAGTCGGATGCGTGACTCAGATTTCTCTCAAGTTAGGAACCGAGAATGCTACGCAGCACAGAACCGGATATTTGGGAAGAATTGAAGGGTGTCTCCAAAGCAGAGATAAGTGTCAACAGTTATTCACTGATGTGGAAAACGAAGAGTAGAAAATGCTTTTAACTACGGAACAATCAAAGCTAAAAGGAAGGTCAACAAACGATTAGAGAACCTGTCCTTATTCAACGAGAAATTAATCGTTGGATTAGGTGGCCGACACATAACAAATCCGTAACGTAACAAGAATGCATTAAGTAATCTTCTGTTTTGTACATCAGAAATAACGGTGAAGAGTTGTCACGTAACCTTTAAAGCACGGCTGAAGTCATACCAACCAGAACTTACATGAAATTTAAGCCTTGTAAAATGTGGCTGTCCTCAAGGATACATACTTGAGCTTATCCTACTTAAAAGACGATGTTAAAAGACCATCTGTCGTAGACAAAGGAGAAACACACCTTTGAGTTAAGCTTATACACTGGAATTATAAGAATTTATGATGATGTATGGTATTATAAACTGCGCAAAACTAGGAAGAGTACTTTCTTACTAGAAATTGAGAAAAATGAAGCATTTCAACAGATCTATTTGAAGTGCACATTAGAAAATCAGCTTTCACTTAAACCCAGCAGGAATATGCAGAGCATATTCCTTACTCTTATCATCAAGGTGAATGCAGCTTTATTGAAATATGTTGCTTAAATTTGCACGCAATCTGGATTGGATGCTACAACATTTTACCTGCTTCCTTCATGTTCAACAAAACAAGTATCGTTGCATTACCATGCACAAAAGAAGTTTTATGGGAGTAAACCATTTTAAGATATGATAGCAGCGCTGTTCCTTACTCTCCCCTTTACAAGTAAAATCATAACATCTAAAAAACGATTAGAACATTATACTTACTATCAATGTTACGATTCACCGCCACTTTCACAACAAAGGTGATTCATCTAGCAAGTCTGAACCAACAAACGCGAGTCGCGTAGGCCTTTGGATGCTAAGCAAGGCCTTTAAATTATTAAAAACCAGCCGGGGCGATTTTAGGCGAGTTATCTCGGCAATTACCGAAGCTAGGTATGTCATAGTGCGACATTCTTACAATATTCACGACTGTTGCTGATGAATGGCCTTCAGGAATGTATGTCCAAAAAATTAATTCTATGAAGGTAGACTGCGGAGATGTACTCGGTAAATTTAACAACTTATGACGATATTTGGAGGGCTTTGCTCCTCCATACCATCTTTTCTACTTTCCTATCTGCCTTCGGATAGAGGCTGCGACAGGGTCATCAAGGGAGAGTTTGTCATTTAAAGCTTGCAGTGGCTATTAGTGCCCTCTAATCGCCGTCATCGTTGTCATCGGGTCCCACTCGCAGTCCGAGTTTGGTTCGCGTTCTTCCTTCGCGCATCCTATTGATGCCGCTTGTGGGCCCTCACATGGCTGAGTAGGCCCAGCCTGTGGCGGAAAAATCTTGGGCAGTATTCACATGGCAGAGTGGCCGGCGGAGGGGTGGCTGCTCGTCTGCACTTGCGTTCTTGGCGCTTCAGGTCCACCTGGCTCCTCCTCTCGGCTTCGAAAGCCTCTACGCCCGTTCGATGACCTCCCGTGAGCTTCGCTCGTGTGCAATTGTTTCCCAGTTGCTATCGGGGGTGTTGCCCTGCGCTAGCGATCATCTTCAGTTCAGCGCCCTCTAAAAGTTTTAGCCAATAGCATGAAGCATATTTCTAACCAGAGATTCTCACGAGGACATAACGGTTTTATGATGACGCAATCCAACGGACAAACATTGTCACTTTCACATAAGGAATATAAATCCCATTTCTTTGAAGGAAACGACGATAATCTTTTAAAAAGAACGTACCCTTGTTCTATGGACTTGCAGCCTTGGCCCGAACTTTGGCTTAACGGAATGAATATTTTGCAGCGTATGATTCTGCTTTTCGGGGATCTGGGGGGATTTTTAGGAAATTGCCATTACTTCTCCATTAAAAACTTGCCCTTTGCGAAGTCTCATTGTGCATTGCTACACTTACTCTTCGTTTTTTTCTAGTGAGCTATGTTGAGAAAAGGCCGTGACGACCTGTACAAAGCCCAAACAAAGGAAGAAAGAAGAAACTGAAAAGCTAAGAGGTAAGGGAGATCAGATCAAGTTTATTGATCTTATATTTGAAAAATGGCAAGTTGTAGGATTCAGGGAAGGAAGAATGAGACAAGATGTTCCATGAATTGCATGTTCTTGGGATAAATGATGATGTGTGGGATAGAGTTCGTGGAGTAGGCAGCTCTACAGAACTCAAAAATCATCCACGTAACCTTCTGATGGATTCATGCTCACTAACTTAACACCGACAGAATGACTTAAAATTAACTTGCAATTCCTGTCAGCATTCTTTGATAACGGTAAGACTAAACTCGATCCTTACGCAATGCTGTTTTCATTGGGGGCACTGAAATCAATCTAAAACTCCCCTAGTCATATCAAGTTCACAGTAATGACTTTTTCAAACTTCATTTCATGATAATATTTACTCGTAAAATTGCAAACTTCTCTACATACGTGGCTTGCAATCGGCTACTTGAATTACAAAAACGAGAAATAAGTAAAAGAATATGCTATAAGTAGGGAGTTAATATTTTACAATTGCATGAGTTCCACATCATCCCAATCGGAATTTCCGCGGTAAAAAATACAATAAGAAATCCTCATTACAATCGCCATTATCTTTTTTATTCCATCATACCTCTGCCCCCGTGTCAAAATCCAGGCCTTTGTCTTTTAGCAATGCAAAAAAGTTGCCGGACGATTTCTCGAATACACTGGATGTGCTTACATTGATGTCAATAAATGCAAGTGTTTCCTACTTAGTCATAAAGCCGATGGTCAAGGCTTTCGATTGTTATTGCCTTCCCCTTGTATAATTAACAAGATTTGACTCAAACCAACCGTTGATTCATTCATTATAATAACAATAATAATGATGATCACAATAACTTGTATCCTGCGTATGACAGAAAACTGCAGTCGGTTGTGGAGTTTCGACATGGGATATCCGTTTGTCACGACCACCTCCAGGTCATCCTTGAGCAAGGTGCAGTATCTGTTAGTATCAGTATCTGTTTTATCTGACGTACAACTCACAGACGATAATCTTGACATAACAGAGAAGCTTCATAACATCATACAATCAAATGAACGAGATAGACTCCGATCTAATGAGAAAATGAATAAAAGGGACATTCTATTACAAGAAATGAGTGAGGTCCTAAAGAAGATCTCAAGTAATTATATCAGGTTAGACAAATGAGAAGAGATATTGCAAGAGTAGAAGTACTGAAAAGTGGAGGAAAGATGAAAATTCACTATAGAGTGGTGTTGCAGAAGAAGTATTGGTTGGAGCAGAAGGGATATGGCCAAGTTACAGAAGAGTGAAAACGGGGGATGAAAGCACAAACGCTACAAAAACGGAATGGAGCAATTTCGCCAGAACAGACTGTTCCAAACAGATCTGAGAAGACTGTATAAGGAGCTCAATGGAGAAGAACCATCTGATCTTGCAGCCGAAAACGGGTAAGCTAAGAAATTTTGGATCGTTGTCTGGAGTAAAGAAGTGAAACACCAAAATGCAGAATGGATAAAGGAGATGAGAGAAGAGCAAATGATCTCATGAGTTTATCTAAATCCAAACAAGATATAATTAAAATAAAAAAAGGCAAAGTTCAGAAGGCTTGGAATGATATGACAAACTGGAAATTTGAAGGGCCTGAACCTAGTCCAAGGCTTCTGGCTAAAGAATCTTACAACCATGCATGGTAGAATTACAGTAAAACTGAACACATGCCTTCAAACGGGACAGACTCCAAATAAAGGATTGCAAACCAGTGACAAGGGACACCTACATTAACCTGAGAGCTTTGTTGAAAATGAACACTTCATAGTACCATGGGATTCTACAGTACAGAAGAATCTAGAAGTACACAGGCGAAGGCCAGACTTTATAAAAGTGGATAAAGATTTGAATCAAACGATCACAATAGATGCAATCCTACCAGTTGAGGTAAATATAAGAAACAAGGGGACCAGCCAGGAAAAATAATTAATTACCAAGACCTAGCTAGAAAAATCAGAAAGAACTCGAAAGTATCAACCAAGGTCATCCCACTAGTCATTGGTACACTTGGCACTGTGACAGGTAGGCTTGAACAGTATCTGAAGGGAATAGGTGTAACAACAAAAGTATGTTTACTTGTTATGCTGAGGAAAGGCCATGGTGACCTATACAAAGCCTCAAGAAAGAAAGATGGAAAGAAAGAAAGAAAGAAATAGGGAATCCTATAACATTATAGCTAAACTAGTCCTGAAAAAGTATACCTGACAAAGAAATTCAGCCCTACAACATATCTGAAGCAGTGATTTAGTCTTACAAAATCACATTTGAAGTCGTAAGTCAGTCTTGCAAAACTATCTGAAGTAGTAAGTCAGTCTTACAAAATCACATCTGAAGCAGTGAGGTCAGTCCTACAAAACAATACCTGAAGTAGCGCATCCCGGACAATTCTATCAAATTAAAACTGACCTAAGATACTTGATAAACATACATTTGCAGACAGATTAGATACTGGCTCAGGGCATTGACCCAACCTGAAAGTGTTGAGCTAATCCTAGCCTAGGAATACGTCCAAACCTAAATGCAAAGCACATCCATCTAAAACAGATTCTCATTCTGACAAACATTTCTTACTCCTATCCCAACCCAATGAATATAGCTGTGAAGTTTATACTCCAAAAAACTTCTTTAAGCAAGAGAGGGGCAATGCAGAAAATGGCTCTAAAAAGAGCACTTAAAAACAAAAATAATTGTGAAAGTTTGGCATTTCCATTAAAGATGCAAGGAATTTGGTCAAAAATGGGAAACTTGCAATTATAAAAATTGCAAGTTGAAAACAAAGGGGGCATACTTGCAAATCTAAGCAAGGCATCATTTACCCATGGACCCAAAAGGTCTTCGCCTAGGGATCAGCGGAATTTTTTTTCAATTTGGAGCCCCACAAAATCTAAAAGAATTGATCAACTTTTAAAGAATTGTTTTATGGCATTTTCATACAAAATGTTTACAGCTATAATTCTGCTTTTAGAATAGAATTGATCTATGGTAGTATGATGTAAGGGAGCTGTTTTTGAAGGACTCCAAACACAAAATTTCACAGACTTTTCTATCATCTGAGCCAACAAGATAAAACTGGAATGGGAAATCAAGTTACTTTTGGCCAAGAACCCCCACGAGGCATAAGACCTCCAATCAATTTCTATAATTTCTTTCAAAGATATGCATATTAAGCAGTCTCTCAGTCCTTTCTCTTGGTGTAACCACATCTTATGATGCCAATGCATGGAAACACAGAGAGCTAGTAAATCTCCTCATTCTAAGTGAAAAATTTATGTGGGGCTCCAACCACCGACCTTAGGATCAAGGAACAAGCACCCTACCACTGAACTAGCCTCACAACATGAATATTCTAGCCTCATAAGAGCTTAAGAGTTGTGGATTTTGCCCAACACAAAAACATATTTAGCATCTAGCCTTTTGGCTTTAGACTGAGAGTCTTGGAATTGTGAAACAGTTGTTTAACCACATGGCAATGACCAATTTGGCAGACTATCATTAGTGGTCTTATGGCTGGCGAATCTCCAAGGTCATAAATCTATGTGAAGTCTTATCCTATTTTGAGAAGGCTTACAGTACAAAGTAGATTTAACAATGGTTTTATGTCTAAAACGTTATCATTTGACTGGGCCTTGAGAACAGAGGCTGAGTTTTAAACAAACTATTGACAAGCAGCACTTCACTTTTCATTGGCAGATTGCTTAAATGAAGGAATGCTTACTTAGCTGAAGAGACATTTGCATTTTCTACACAATTCTGACATGGAATATGATTAAATACTTGACTGGTTTTGCTGGCAAGTTTTTTGCGTTGAACAGCAATCGGTTGTTTACACTTACTTTTGGCATTCTAACCGTATATGTTCTACCTGCAGTAGATACCTTCGTGTGATTTCTTTGACAATAACTTTCGCAATGAACATCCGGTGTACATAAATTACTGACGCACTGACAAATCATCAAATAAGTAACTTGTCCTGGTAGCCTGGGATTCCGCGAGTCGTGTAACTGCCAAGACTTTTATCATAGCTCTCAAAACACCTGCTAATCACATTGTACGAAGGGGATTATGGAAAACAAATTTCGCCCATTCAGTATAATACATAATCGGACAAAAGCAGCGCTTTTCCTCAATCTAAACGTGTAAAACCCAAGGGCACACTCACAATAAAAGAAATTGAGCAAAGCTTGAGAGAGATGTGTAAACATTAGGCCTTGTTTGTGTAGACCCATTTATCAGCAATTTGTCTTAAGTATGCTCATGAAACCGAAAAATTTCCTTGGAAACATCAGAGGTGAATGACCAGCCAATTAGTAGTTGGTAGTTATGGATGTTGATGGATGCATGAGGGTATACTATACGTTATTGACATAATGATGAATGCAATGGATAAATGTGCGATAAAAAGGGATGAAAGTCATACCTTTAGCTCCATCAACGGAATTTGTCTTCACTTTATGAGAAGAAGCATCATCTTTGTCCCGTCCCATTCTGTGCTCCTCAACCAGTACCGACTTGACTTGGACCATTTCCTCACTTTTCGATACAGAACGGTTGCCATCCGCTGACGTCACGGAAGGTGATGACTCTGTGACGTAGGTGGAATCCCCAACAGACCTGCCAATTCGCCCATAACCTTCATGGACAGTGCCAACATTCCCGTCCTGGGGCCCTGTTTCAACGGAAGGCTTTTCTCCTGCAAAATCATCTACAGAAGAGGAATTTCTTTTCGTTACCTTCCCAGTCGAGTCAATCGACGAAGGGCGGTTTTCTGTCGTGGCCTCATCATCTGTGAAAAACATTGACAAAATACCGCCCATTATGCGCGACCTTGAAGACAACTCAGACTCACCATCAGCATCGATCAAGGCACTTTTTCCATGTTGTCTATCTTCGTTTGATGCTGTTTCTCGAGGATGGTTCCCGATAGCAGACAAGGGCCGGTTTTTCGGTGAACTATCTTTTTCGACCGTCTGCAGTTTTCTACTGAGAAGGCTTGTTCTTCGACTATTTTGTACTTTGTCGGTGTCGACTGGTGTACCAATAACTCTCGATGTTGAGAAGAATTCTTTTTCTGATGGGCTAAGTGCATCCGATGACAAAATAGACGCGGTACCTCGGGTTCTTGGAGAAACTATTTCAGGGTTGTATGGATCGTCGAGTGAGGCCTTCTCTGGGGGCGAGTAAGCCCGTGATGAGGGCGCGCTAGACCCGGACGAAGCCGACCTGCGGGGGGATCTTCCCCAGCTTCCAGCCCTGGCAAAAGACGAATATGCAGGGGGCTCTGTGTCAAAACTTCTGCTGCGGTCTGATTTCGTGGAGTAACGCGAACTTCTTAAACTGTAGCAATCTGAAGCTGCGGTGTGGGTTGCACGATAACTTGGTGTTGCCATTTGTGATGTGTAGCTGGGCGCATACGTTCGTGTTGCCTGACTTTGAAATGACAGGGGTGAATTATCAAAACTAGATTTCCTATGAGTTCTTGTAGGAACGTAACTTCGGTATTCCGCATCTCCGTATTCAAAGCTACGCTCCCTCCTGCTCTTGTAAGCAGATATATACGCATCGACTTCGGCCACAGTTTCCTTTCCACTCTCGACTGCATTGATAGTTCTGTTAATTTTGAAGGCATTCGTATACGATGTGTCGGGTGCTCTCCGTGTATAGTATGCTCCACTGGTTCCCCGTCTAATCACAGGCTCATTCGAGGTAAGCCCAGCACCATACTTCGATTTGTAAAGATATGACGAACCCGCTTGAAGAGACATGTCTTCGTGGGGAGATCCGGCGGGAACTAAACCAATTGAACTAGCACCTTTCCTGTCTCGAAGAATGCTTTGCTTAGAGGAAATCCTGTCGGTTTCAATTTCATAATCTTCTTTTCTGGGAATAGCGGTATGCTTGATCACTTCGTACTTATCCAAGTTGTCATTTCTACTCACCTCCAGCCGTGTGGATGATTGCTGGCCAGTAATAATACCCCCAATTTGATTTTCAATGTCAATATTTACGCGAGCTCTTGTTTCATTTGAAATTTGCGAAGTTTCTCCTGTGTCGAAGCCTGAACTCACGCTAATGTTTTCAGCAACGTGACTTCCACTGCATTCCTCTGAGCCCTCTCTTTTATTTACGAAACAGCTGTTAGGATTAAATCCACTCAACTTATCTGTATCAAATGTTCTGTTTGTTTTGCTCTTATCAGCGGCCTTTTTAATAGCTTCTGCTCCCAATCTATTATCATTTCCTTTAAAATACTTCTCCCAAGGAGTGCTCAGCAAAATACTGGAAACGGGCCTAAATGAAACTTTCTCACCTCTACTCCTCTCGGAGATAGACGGGGACGAATGACGCTTTTTGTTGTTTTCCTCCTCGTCCAACAAAGACGTCCATCTCTTAAGTACTGCTTTTGATGAAGAGGGCAGGTTTATCCCTCCAAAGCTGCTTGTTTTTCGAAGATTCCTTAGGACTGTTGGTTTAGTTTCATCTACTGGTGTTTCGTTAGGTACCTTTGTTGATTTTAAATCTGAGGTATTATCGTCTGAGATATCTATAGTGGCAGACTTGCCGAGTCTGCTTCGTCTTGAATACTCAGAGTTTGTTGTTGATGTGGAAAACACGCGTCCTTTCCTGCCAGTATTATCCACTGAGATGAAATCTTCGCTTTCTTTCAACGACATTTAATAATCATCACCGTGTTCAGAGTCTACGCATTCAATCAAAGCGGGGTATCTCAGTCTGTTTTGTTCGGAGGTATTCTATCAAACAGGCTGATATCTAAGCCATTGATTCTATTGAATTTGGCCATGAAATTAGCCTTTGACGTATTCGATCTGCTTCATTAGCATTTCTGTAATGCGACCGATTCTTTCTGTTTTCTCCTTCAATGAGTGGCCACTTTCAATTTATTTATATCAACATCCACCTCCCTGTTTCTGTGGTTGTACCGTTGACAGGTCTATACGCTTGGCAAGAATTCGCATAAATGAATACTGTTTGCAATTCGTAACATTTCCTTTCAAATCAGCGTCCTCGCATTTTACAGCGGTGGAAAAGTGTAGGACGAGTGGCCGTCCCTTTTATAACAGGCACGTCAAACCTCGTGATTTTAACTACCTCCTCGCTAACAGGGGAAATGCGAACAAAGATTTGAATTGAAGGAGTTCCAAGAGAATCCACTAAGAACAGAAATCCGTCTGAAAAAGTCGAAATTGAGTCACCAGGATATTCAGCGGCGTAGCTAGGGCGTGGGCGACGGGGAGGATAGGCAGGGTGGAAGTGAGTTGGCCAAAGGACGTCCGAGAAACGTCTCAGGGGGTCTCTGAGTTGATTTAAAGTAATGTATCATATGAAAATAAATACAGGGAAAACATAGATTGAGGAAAAGGATTCATGGAGCAAGACTTTCTCCTGAATCATCAGCGTAAATATCCCTAGGATATATTACTGCTGTATTCGGTGTATGGTCGCGTGCACTTGCTTTATGGTTGCTGGCATCGTTCTAGGTTTAGCCTGGTGCGACTGTATCTGGTTTGATGATAAATAGAATCCTTTTACTAAAATTCAAACTTATTTGCATGCAGTAGTTGTTAGGATCATACGCGGTGAATTGACGGGATCCTAGAAGCAGGGCCGTAACAACGGGTGTGTGTGTGGGGGGGGTTGGGAGCTATGGGGGTGTCGCACCACCTGGGCATAAGATTATCGACACATTTTAGAAATTTCATGTTATGTCGGCAAAAGCTGTCAACTCCAATTCTGTCAGAAAAAAACTTGCTCTCGCCAAATCTCATTATGCGCCAAAGAATTCATCCCAAATTTGTCAATGAATTGCAAAATTTATCAATAAAAGCGTTGAAAATATCGTTTTTATCTGACAATTTTGCAAAACTAGGATAATCTGCTTCTCACACCCCTCCAAATTCCGCCCTACCTGACCATAAAATGCCAAAATCATAATTAGCGACCACGCCCTGGCAATATTGAGTCTCACACCCCTCCAAATATTTCTAGCAACTGCTCTGCCTAAAACGAATTTGGAAGAGTCTGAACGAGACTAACGTTCGCACTCGTGAGCGGGAATTTATGGAGGATGCCAGCATATGGAGGTCATTAAGTGCTGCACGCGACTGAATGCCTGACGAGAGGAACTGGTTGTTGAAGGGAGCTACTTTGTCTTTTCCATTTGCAGCGGTACCAACGGGGGGAATAAAGGAAGGCTAGTCCACCATTGTCACCATTATCCATTTTCTAATTGGTCTACTCCGAATGGACAATTCCAATAGTAGTCACATGGGGAGAGGAGTGAATGATTTGGCCGAGCCGTTTTTGCTGTGATTCGATACATCTAATAAGATGTACTCTATCTAGCTATTCACCTCAAGCTTCCGCTCTTCCGCCATAAAACAGTGCTGATAACAACATTATGAATCACAATAAATGATTGCTCTGCAACCCAGAACCCCTTGTGTTTTTCAGATTTGAAGTAGTTCGCATTTAACAATATTTGTGTATGTCTTAAACTGTTTAACAGTGTTGATTTCCGCTTTTGACCCTCATCTATCAGAAAATAGGCCGATTCCGATCGCTAAACGTCCTCGTCTGTCATTAGATGGTGGACTGTTCGAAAGCTTCTAGGGATACCCTCAATCCCCCACCTACTCTGTTTTAATCCATACCTTGCAACTCTGACATTAAAAGTTCAATCAAAAGCTATGATAAGAATTATATTACCCATCAGTTGGAAGTACTGTATATGTACTCCTCGCCTGAACAAGCAATTGTCGAGTGAAAAAATCGACGCAGAGCGTGGTTGCGAGTTACTAAGCTTCCATAAGTGGAGTAGATGCACGATTTTGTCCCACAATTGAATGAATAATCTTACTCCTCAGTATACTAAGGAGCCAGTACAAGCACTTTAATCTAGAGAATAAAGGCAATAAATTTACACAAGATCGGATGCTAATGATGGCAGGAATCAGGTGGTAAGTCTATCAACATTGGTTCCTACCCCAGATGCATCAACATCTTCATCCGATAGTTCAGAGGGCTGTCCAAGTGGCCTACCCCTAGCAACACTAATTGCATCTGCCAAAAAATCTTCAACCAAAGATGTTGAAGGAGTTGAAATCCCTACAAAAGATGACACCAATTAAATTATAACGAGGAAAAACATTAAGGAGAACGAAAAATGGCATCACTGCGCATGCGTAAAATTCATCACGGCTGAGCCCCAGATGCATAGCCACATTCCAAAATATTAAATTCTAGTGCTGGCGACAAATTTCGTCTGGGGGTTTAAGCAAATCTGTGTTCGCCTCAAGGCAGGCTTCGCCTCAGTGTTGACAGGGCTAAAGCAACCAGGATGCTATTGAGCGAATGGGAGGAAGAACTGACAAACTTCAATCTAGTTTTTACACCAACTGCATGTCTGAGTGGATGAAACTCGATCCTGTGAGAAAGCATGTAATGTTCATTGTTGTGTTAAAGCCCAAGCATCTATCAAGAACTCCCCCTGGGAAATCTGCCTTCGGGATTCGTGATCCAATTGGCGGCTTACACGTCTTTCCCAGCCAACAGTCGTTTTCAGCAAATTAGATTATTGGGTCGAAAAGGACAGAACAATAAAAACCACACGCTTTTATGGGAAACATATACAAAGTAATTTACTTGTAGAAAAACTTGTACAGTCGGTTCTACTGAACTCCTTGCTGAACTTACTACGTATACGCTAAACGAAAGAGGACTGGCCACGATATCTTTCCAACATAGATTTTCACATATTTCGTTAAAATTTTCAGGAGACTGTGTACCCAACGATGATGGTATTGAGAATTCAAAGCTGCTTTGCCCCTCGTTAGATTTCCAGCGATAAAAATTTCTCGCTGGCGTTTCAGTAACTCTGAAACCATTTGGCAAAATCAACATCCTTTAAACTATGTTCGATGGAGTTTTATCATTTGATGACAAGAGCTTCCATGCAACGTAAGCAGAAATGTACTTGAATTTACTATAAATTTCATTCACAACGATGGTTGATCTGACCATAGACAATTTCTATTGGCAGCAAAGTTTTGTCTTACGCCAAACAGTCAGAAATCCCTTCACATTTTGCCTTTAGCATGCAGGTTTCTTCCGTATATGATATTAGGCTCACGGGGTACAAGTCTATTTCATTTACAAGTCACAAATCTCTTCTTTGGGAAAGACCCGACTGCCGCGAATAAGCCAAGAGACAAAATCACCAGAAGTAAATTTTCCGGAAGTGCAAAAAAGGAGAGGCCATTTTCTTGTTGCTCTGAGCTCTGGCTCTGGCTCTGGCTCTGGCTCTGGCTCTGGCTCTGTCACCAAGTGTTAAGGCTTCTGTGGTTTCGACAGAGAGAGAGAGAGAGAGAGAGAGAGAGAGAGAGAGAGAGAGATCCTGAGAGAGAGAGAGAGAGAGAGAGAGATCCTGAGAGAGAGAGAGAGAGAGAGAGAGATCCTGAGAGAGAGAGAGATCCTGAGAGAGAGAGAGATCCTGAGAGAGAGAGAGAGAGAGAGAGAGAGAGAGAGAGAGAGAGAGAGAGAGACCCTGAGAGAGAGAGAGAGAGAGAGAGAGAGACCCTGAGAGAGAGAGAGATCCTGAGAGAGAGAGAGAGAGAGAGAGAGAGAGAGAGAGAGAGAGAGAGAGAGAGAGACCCTGAGAGAGAGAGACCCTGAGTGAGAGAGAGAGAGAGAGACAAGCATGTACCTCTGTTTATCAGTAGGGTCTCATTCAGGGGTGTCGCAGAGATTTCCCCGGCAGCGGGGCTAAGATTTCCGAAGGGGCTGGACCAGGGATGGGCAAACTACGGCCCGCGGGCCACATGCGGCCCGTCGAATGCTTTTTTGTGGCCCGCCAAGAACTTGTATCAAGCAAAAACTCTCCCGTTATTCTCGTTTTCTAATCGCTTGATACCGTATAAACTCTTTATAAACAGGTAAAGTTTCACCATACTGAGAATGGATTATGTTTTTAAAAGATTTAAGCATATGTTTCATTTTTATTGCGGGACAATCTAATTTTGAAACAGCCTTGGCAACTTGCTGTGCGGTCCTCTAAAACTTAAAATTTGTGACTCCGGCCCTTGTGCTGAAAATTTTGCCCACCGCTGGGCGAGACTATGAACTCTTGGAGATTATTGGGACTTTTTCCAGCAATGAGGGGCTAGCACTCCCCGACGGAGGGCTACGCCCCCCTGCCACCTCTCTGACGCCTTCCCTGGTCTAATTCCAACAAACCAATCTTACAAACCTAAAACACTAATTTAGATAGCGACAATAAACAATGAGTGAGTGAGTGACAATATTTCCACAGTGAGAGCCGCAATTTTATTTGGCTTTTATCACTTGTGGAATCAAAATAACGATCATGGCCGTTACACATACAAAACAAGTGTTCATAGCAACAAACATAAGTGTTTAGGTACTAGTAAAAACAATTTATGTTTACTTTTTGTAAATAAAGGTCTAATTTTCTTAGTTATGTATTCTTCATGCAAATCGCTACGAAATTGTTATCGTATCTTGCACTCCGTTGCATCTCCAATTAAATAGATTTTAAGTAATGTGTTTAGTGGCTTGAATTTGTAAAATCTGATTTTGATTATATGAAAAGAAATAATTGTCATTTTCTCTTAGCGTCATTCGTGGTTACTGAAGTCGAAACAAAATAATTTCTCTAATAGACAAAAGCATACCTACCGTTGTATAATGCCTCTTTCTCATGCAGAGTCTATGCTAATAGGTGGCTACATGAATCTTGAACAGCAGGAATATAAGATATAGAGAAACACAATAAGCTTCACTAGCGAAAATTATCGTACCAAATTGGTCTGTTTTGTTCAAACAATATTCATGTTGGGACAGAAATTCTCCAACCCAACACCAATACGTTTTTGGCAGAAGTTAAATAAGGGGTGATTAGCTTCCGTAGAGGTTTTTAGACCTTTGTACAAATGTTGAGGTTTTTGCATGTCCCTTCTTGGTTATGCTACTGACATACTGCAAAATTACAAGAAGGCTTCACGAAAAGATGTAGTGATGCGGAAATGCGGAATAGTTAATGCCAAATAGGCACCCCTTGGGCCAATGTCTGTCCGTATTCCACGAACTAAAAAGGGCTCATCCAGGTTAACTCTCATCCCCTGGGAACCCTGCTTCGTACAGAATTTACTTTCATATTTTGCACGATGAAAAAAAACTTGGACCAAATCGGAGATAGCCAATGCTTGGTTCTAAACTTAAATGTTGCTCTCTTTGGTATTCACTTTCATGCGACTCAAGGTTTATCTTGGCTTCTCGCAGTGACTATGTTGTGTTATCTGGAACCAATGTTAGAGATAGCTTTGTATCAAACAGGAATGTCATTGTACTTAGACGATCGCTGTGGAGATGTACCAACGTTGCTTTGCAAAAAGACAAACACTAATAATGCAGAAAAATGTAAAAAGATACGGTAATGGAGCCTTAATGTGAACATGGTGTCTTTGGGTTCGGCCAAGCACACCTTTCTCTTTCCCATACCACAAAAACAGCTCGCAAGCAGAGCGATCCCCTTTACTTTTTTGATAGAGCTTCTGACCCTCCACAGTACCCATACGTTACTCCTATTCTCCTACTTTTATGAACGTATCATCGTTTTGCTAAGTCGATAGCTTATCATACCTTAGTATCTGATAATTGATTTTTTTATTGAGGAACGTAGCCCTTCGGGGGGGGGGGGGCTGATGAACAAGGACCGTATTGGCAGAAATGGCCTTCAGCCAATGCTTTTGCTTTTCATATATGTATCCTTAATTGAGTGTCGTCATATACGTGCAGCTGAAATCGTTGGCTTCATGTCTGAGGTGTCAACCATTATTGCGTGAATAGATGGTTTTGAAGCCAGTCCAGCAGCAAAGTCCTGCCGGGAGTCATTCCGTAAGGCTGCAATGGAAAGAGCATTGCGACAAAAGGCGTGGATGCATGTCTCGAAAAGACTACATAGGTGACAGGGATAGAGAATGACAAGGACGGGGCATGTGTTAAAGGTGACACGAAAGAGAGAGGATTGAAAGAGGAGGATGCCCTTTATAGGACCAGGTGGGCAGTGCTTTTATTTGGCGGGGCAATGCCGGGAAAGGAGGCAGAAGGACTGGTGAAATGGTGGTAAAACTAGGAGCATCATATTGAAGTCGCAAAGGGACGGTGCACATTGCTGTGAATTGCGATGCCTCTGCAACCCTCTTCCCCACTATAACGTACTTCATTTTAAGAGAAACAATAACCACATACATGACGCCCTGTGATTTTTCCATTGAGGTTGATTTTGATAAGTTCGTTTCCGATCGTTTTCCTCATTGATACAGCTTTTAATGTGAGGAGGATTCGAACCCAAATCTATGCGTTTTAGGCTGCTTTTTTATCATCAATAGGTACTAAGAAGCTTTTTTCTCATCGAGCAATTTCCAGGTCCTTTCTCTAGATGTCTAGACGTGAACACACCTCGTGACTCTTACGCCTGGAAATGCAGAGAGCTGGCAAATCTCCTCGCTCTGAGGGAAAGTTTTGCTGAATGTGGATTTGAACCACCGACCATAGGATAAATGCGCAATAGTCTCACCACTGAGCTATCCTGATGCCAAATTACTATCAAAGATTCCCCAACACTTTTCTTTTCAAAAAGACCGTGAAAAATACAGGAAATAATGAATAGTCAGAGCTGTCTTTAGCTAGTAATTTCTTTAATAAGCTTGATAGTTTTAATGACATCAGAAAGCTTCATTAGGGAGCTATTTCAGATTTGTTCAGCGGACAACAAATGTGGAATTTGCACATTAAAACAATATGAATTCATTAAATCGCAGTAACGAATGACTGGACAATAGAATGGATTTGGCATGGATGAATAGAAGTGTATCGAAACAAAAACGCAGTGCAGACTGGGTAGTAATGTTTTGGTGCCTTTAGGTAACAACTGATCCACTGAAGGTGTACACAACTCACTTTACACGACGTTTTTTTCTAATCTAGGTTAATGCTAACCTAGGTTAAATGCGGGTTAAGGAAGTCCTGGTTAGAAGGTGGGTTGGACCTGGGTTAAATGCCTATAAAGTGAACATAACAAGAACCTGTCAAAGAGTTAAGTATTTGCATGTGATCAAACTGCATTCGCGTGATCAAATTTTTTAATGTGGCTTGATAATGTTGTGAAGTCGCAAGAAGGTTATGATTACACGTGATCAGTTTGCTCATCATTCTTCAGGACTAGCATACGTTATAACCAAGATCTGATGATATCTGCAGACTTATGTACGCACATAACAGGATCGAACATAAAAATCATTGATCCGCTTTGATCCATGTCTGAGTTTTCCTAATTGTCAGGTTCTTGTAGCTAAGCCTCTAAAATGTAGGTTACAAACTGTCCATTTGAATATCTTCAAACTCTAGAAATTAAAAAATTCCTCAGTTATTGCTTTCTAACCAATGCCATAATGCTAACCAATCCCCCTGAATATTCTATAGTGTCAATTATCCCCCCTTCCCAAAAATCGAAATGTTCAATATCTACACAACGCTCAGTGATAAAAAGAGGGAGAGCATCGAGGCCCTGCAAAGTACTATATAAATATATATATATATATATATATATATATATATATATATTTTATATATATATATTTTTTTATATATATATATGTATATAGCTATTTATATATACATAACGAGGGAGAAAACAGTACTAGTTCAGAACTCTGAGTTTCATGTTTCACAATCTTCAGCTAAACATATACCATATACATATACATACATATATGAATACATACAGACATATACATACATATATAAATACATGCATACATAGATATACATATATGGCTGCATGTCATAAATCCCTGAATTACTCTGTGTTTCTCCACGCTCTATGCATTTCTCTCTGAGCTCTTCAGTATCTAGATCTATCTATGCACAATCGAGATCACACATTTGACTGCTACAAAGAAGTTCAGAGCATTGCTCTTACCATTCAATATCAAAGAGAAGGTAAAAAATTTGTTTCAAAGAACTCACAATTGATCCAGTTCTCTCCTGGAATTGTAGGCATGACATTGTTGCACAGTGCAGTACCACAGCAATAGGATATGACGCGAACACGTCCCATGCCATAACGGAATACATTGCTATCATCCTTTTTGTAGTTCATTCCACATGTTAGGAAGTGATGGAATATCTAAAAGGTTACACACACTTAACCGATTTTCAATTTTCTTAAGTCTGCACACTTATCAGCGTGAAAGAATTTTTAGACTATAGCAAATATTGAAAAAAAAGACTGTGTTGCATACTCGATTTCGAGCGCAGTAGAAACCAGAGACAGGACCCGGAGTTTTTCTAGGAAAGTGAATTTTCACGAGATGGTTTCCCGTTGCCTCCCTCACCAATTACGTTTTCATTGTGACATATGGAGGAAGCGAACTGATCACCCCTGTCTTATGAGCCCGCATGCTTAACCACTACGCCACGGCACCTATCTATAGCAACAGCTCCTTCATATTTCATATATTAATACTCGAGGTATATGCATAGGCTATGCATAACCATATGTAAACTGCAGGCTTCATTTTGAGCGAATGCAGCAGATACCAGAGATGTGGTTCCTGGTACTTAGGAGAGACATTTTCCATTGAGATGATTCCTGGTCTTTTCCAGAGTGACCTCTATAGCATTTAGCCTACCTCACCGGCGCTTTCTATCATTCTTTCAACGTGCACCAACCATCTGCTATCAGCGCTCTAATTGCCTGCAAAATCTTTCTCATTTTGCAAAAGCAACTTCCTGGCGTCTTAGATGGGAAAGTAAAAGGTGTGTTTTTGAAATATGCAAGTGAAACATGAGAACGAGACTAACCTCGGTATTCCTTATGCAGCCGTAGGTTATCAGTTTTGACTTGTTGGTTCCATGTTCGTAAACTTGACTCACATAGCAACCATGCATGGACCAGCAAGTGCTGATAGGCCCGTGTTCAGTGCCTCGCTTGCACAGCACAGCCGCATCATGCAAGTATATTCTGTTTCCCCCCCTTTCGTCTTGTTTCAGAACACCTCCTGTTGAAACATATAAGATCATGCTGATTTTGCCTCAAAGGAATACCTTATTCAATTATTCCAGCGCTGAATAATAGCAAAGCATGCTTCATTCTTTCAAACTGCCATCTCAAGGTAGATTCTAGCGCACTTAAAAGCCATCCTAACGAGCAGCGCACTGGCCCATTCTCATTAGGTAAATTCATGTCAAGATTCGTGTGATTCATGACTCCTGAAACATATGATGGATCTTAGTAGATTGAGCAGTTATGCTGATCGAGTAGCGAACTACCTCATCCTCATTATGTGACCACGTTTTGTTAGTCCTGCGCTTGGAATTTAATAATAAGGTAGAGATGGGCTTGAACCACTTCCGTGAGTTTTTGAGATCTTGTGTGACGGGGACCTTGCAAAGAGGCTGGATATTAATAGATAGATAGATAGATAGATAGATAGATAGATAGATAGATAGATAGATAGATGGATGGATAGATAGATAGAAAGATAGATCGATTAGATAGATAGATAGATAGATAGATAGATAGATAGATAGATAGATGGATGGATAGATAGATAGATAGCTAGATTAGATAGATAGATAGATAGATAGATAGGTAGATAGATAGATAGATAGATAGATAGATAGATAGATAGATAGGCATAGATAGATAGATAGATAGGCATAGATAGATAGATAGGCATAGATAGATAGATAGATAGATAGATAGATAGATAGATAGATAGATAGATAGATAGATAGATAGATAGATAGATAGATAGATAGATAGATAGATAGATAGATAGATAGATAGATAGATAGATAGATAGATAGATAGATAAATGGATAGATAGATGGATGGATAGATAGATAGAAAGATAGATCGATTAGATAGATAGATAGATAGATAGATAGATAGATAGATAGATAGATAGATAGATAGATGGATGGATAGATAGATAGATAGCTAGATTAGATAGATAGATAGATAGATAGATAGATAGGTAGATAGATAGATCGATGGATGGATGGATGGATAGATAGTAGACTAGATAGATAGGTAGGTAGATAGATAGATAGATAGATAGATAGATAGATAGATAGATAGATAGATAGATAGACAGACAAACGATTGTCGTTCAACTCTTTGTCACCGCCGTAAAATCCGAAGTTAGCAGTTCAACCCTTCCGCCCAGTCTCCAATTGTCGCGATCTTCTGTGACGCTTTGAGTGTCCTTTCTGCCATAACAATTAATTTTTTCGCTAGACTATATACTATAACGAATTATGTTCATCAAAGGTAAGCATTAGAAAGAGAAGGGAGGCCGGTTTTGGTTCCCAACATGTAGCCTTAGCGCGATGTCCATTGCGGTCAATCATTACTGAATTAACTGGAGTTGCAAAGGATGTTATAGAAATAAAACCACCCAGAAAATCATCTCCTTTTAAAGAAGAGCGAGGCTTTGGGGCATGACCAAAGAAGCTATAAGATACCACGTCCATCATTCACTTGGCAAAGTTATTTTGAGAAATGACCGAGATAATTCGTTGACCATTGTATGATCCTCAGCTTGATTAATGATTACTTGGTAAACCACGCAAGAAAAACATAGCCATGCCCATGACGAAGAATTGTATAACAAAAACTAATGAGATAGCTTCCTGTCTCCTAAATTATTCCTCACAACCGCTTGGGACTTTTTTGGTTTTTAAGAAATTCGTTCCTTTAAATTTTTGCATCTCAAAGAGGATTCGGGTGCTCTCTCGGCTTCCAACCTCCACTTCAGCTCCTCGCCTTTAATACAAGTGGTTCTGTTTTCATGATAGTAAATACTCATAAATTATGAAAAATAGATTGTACTTGCCTTGTGTAACGTTTACTAGAAGAAGGACGATCAAGCAGCGCATCCATATTAACGTAGAAGAATGATCCATCGTTCTGCGATCAAAGATTGCATTCAAAAACACTTCAATTAGCAGCATGGATAGAGTGTTATTAGTGGAAAGTTGAATCCCGATGCAAGCGATGCCCAGTTGGCACTAGTCAACTCAAGTGAAAGGACTTACACCTCTTGTTTTGAAATCGAGAAAACTTTGTGCTTTCCAGAATATTGAATAAGGGCCGCGTAAAAAAACAAGATCAATTTTAAAGGAGACACAATTGTCATAATTTTGCTAGTTCCATACGCCGTTTTTGTACCGCATCGAATTAAACTCAATTAAATTTGCTGATAATACGGTCCAAGAGCTTATCCGTTCAAACATCTTGGGAAAATAATTCATCTTTTTAAAGAAAAGTCAAGTTTTGACCGGAAAAATTGACTTGTGAAGCAAAATATTTGGTGAAAAAATGGTTTTAATTTAAGTCGATACGGCTCAAAAACGGTGTTTAAAATGGCATCGTATTTAGCCGGTTTTTTTCTTGCAAGGAGTAGCGTTCTAGCACCGCATTTAGTCATTCAATTCGATCTCGTTTCATGCGTCGTTTTTACACCGTATTTAATTGGCACTTAAAATTTTCAATGCCAAATAAGTTCATTCGGTACGCTACAAAAATAGCGTATGGAACAGGCCTTAGAGTGGTAGTTTTCATAGTGGATAGAGCACAATACACATTGCGGCTATTATCTAGAAAACTCGAGCTGTTCTTATGAACGTTTCCCTGTCCGCTCTGTTAATCCATCCGAGAGAAAGTGGGTGTCTGGCGTAAACCGGGGGTAAAGTGTGGCAACGAAAGGATCTGACCGCCCGCCCTACCCCACCATGTCACCTATGCACGCAAACCTCGGACTACAGCCTATGGATTAGAAGTAGGTTTCCTGATGGAACTTTCCATTGCACACAAAGAAGTCCCCACATGCAACTTAAAGATACGTAAGAGTTTTACTGCAAATTTAGGGTTTGTTTACATAGGTTCATGCTCTTCATTTCATTCAGTTTCGTTCGTTGATACTATTGATACTTTGTTATTCTGTTTTGCTTGTTAACAATTTCGTATCAAAGAAAAGGGGAGAAAGATGATCTACAAGGAGCTTATTTTCAGTGATCTTCCAGACATGGAACTTCAAGAAAGTCTGACTGCTGCCAGAAACAGAGAGGAGTGGAAGAATGTGACTAAACTGGACTAATCCCAGTTATACCAAACAATGATGACGATCTTGCAAAATGGTTGGCATTAATTAGCCTCGAGCAATTAGGCACCTCGACTTTAAACAAAGAATTTATTATCATTAATATTGGATGTCGTGGCTTAGACTGGTACCTATCCAACAAGGTGTTCCTGACCCTCGCTTCGACGAATGGGACTCGATTTCATTATAGCATCGTTTATCATATGGGGACAATGCAGGAACCTCCTCGTTGTTGTCCCTGGACATCGACCGCTGAAAATGATCTCGACTCACTTTTGTCGGCTCGTAACAGATTCTGCAACCACTTTCCCTCAAAGCACATTTGAAGGAAAGACTCGATGAATGAATGAAGAATTTAATCAAATGACTATGTCATATTATTTGAATACCTTCGTAGTCTCCTTCATAGATAAGAAACTCTTTAGGGTCTTGATCGAAACAGCTTTAAATCAAATCAGTTTGCGACAGTTGGTAAACAGTTAGCTTCGCGCTACCTATGAAGTCCACGGTCTAGAGGTTTTTGCCATGATAACCACAGTGACCCTGCTGACTAACTGATATAACTGTTAGCACAACCGTTTTCGGCCAGGATGGCCCTCCCAATCGTTCGAAACTACCTTCACTATTATCGACAAGGAGGAAACGCCATCTCTGACAAAAAGCACAATATTGCAAACCACCACAGTCTTTCAGGACATAGCGTCTTGAAGTTGTTATCTCCCTGTTTAGCATTCAGCACTTCGGGAAAGAGTATGGGAGTTCGACACACAGTGCTACCAGATGGCCAGCCACTGTGCTTGCCGGATTCACTGTCCTTGCACAGTTGCGTGGCCTAGTGGCTCAAGAAACGGAGACTGGCGCCGCCCCGTTGGTCTGTAAAGTTAATGTTCTATTTGCAATTAGGCCTACGGGGGTTTGCATATAATTTTACAAGTTAATGGAAAATAGCGCACAGTCTGCGGCGATGCGGTCTGCGTGAATCGTCGACTAAGAATTACTGAGCCTGTAGAATAACGCAATGCGCTCAAGAGTGCAAAATGCATTCTTAATACTTTGGTAAGTATGGACAAATATATCAACATCTTATTTGGGAAAATTTGCCTTTGTAGTCACGTCAATGGCCCTTCGTACACCTACTTGAAGTAACCATGAGAAATCTGGCTTGGGTATACTGCAATCAGTGGTGCAGCAGAAATTGCTACAAATTACCCAAGCACGGGGCGGTACTGTAAATCACACTATTATCAATATAGGAATGGGTCTGAAAGAATCTCCTATATTTAAAGTCAGATGATACATGTCAAAGCTAAATGATACGTGATTAGCGAGCCTAGTCATTGGAATACACAGCATTCATTCACCCTTGAGCAAGCATCAGATGAAAATAATTGAACTTGCCTTGGTACGGCTAGGAGGTTGAAAAAAATGACTGAACTCAGGTATGATGACGTTGTGTTACTTTTGAATGATGGCATGGAGCTAATGCAGACCTAATTGAACCAAATGAACAAAGTCTCCAAAAAATGGTCTTCCACCTACTTTTTTCGAGGGCACTTCAAAAACGCAACGCGATATTGGAATGCTAATAATAAAACACGACTTTGATTTACCTCTGCAAGTTTCTCCTCTCTCCTGTGCGGGCTGGTATGGTCATATCAGTTGATAACCAATTTCCAAATCAACAAGTTTGTTGCACTCCTGTCCGTTGTGGTACCACGTTGAACAGGACGAAACAAAATTTTCTTTCAACACAACTGACTTCGTGTGCGGGATTGAGTGACCTAACATGCAAGCAACTATCTGACGCATTAGCTGTGTTGTGATCTTATCCTCTGCTTTGATTCCCATTACTCTTTCTCTCTGATTGTCTGTGTCTGCATGCCAGCTAATCATTAAGTTACTGTGAAGGCGACAGGTAGGATAACAAGCTGCAAAGCAGGCGTGTTTTTCTATTCATATAATTGAATTGGGGCTACGTAAAACGACGAATCGTGGTAAAAATAATGCGTCGTAGCTTTTCCGAAACATTTGAAGTCGCTACAGTCGCCACTGATCTAAGAACTATACTTGCACGTGAATAAATATAGTCTATCATATCATATCATATCATATCATATCATATCATATCATATCATATCATATCATATCATATCATATCATATCATATCATATCATATCATATCATATCATATCATATCATATCATATCATTATTTACAGTTGGTAAATACATAGTTACTAAAAACTAATTCAAACCAACTATTTATAGCACAAAAAAATTATTATTTACAAATTAAACATTTACAGGCATTGCCATCCCATTCTTTGACCCCCCTTTGAAACTTCTCGATGTCTCAGTCCCCTTTAGTTCATCATCTAGAGCATTCCACTGGAGACTTTGCAGATTTTCTAGGGACTTTGCAGCGCACATACTCGATTCCAAGCTGAGCAGAAATCAGAGATATGCCTTTAAGGGCTTTCATAGAGAAGTGAATCTCTTTGAGGTGATTTTCCCACTCCCTTCCTCACCGAGTGTTTTTCATTGTGCATGCCAGTAGCAACTTATTCTGATAGAATCGCTTCCTTGCAAGCTGATTTTTGACTGTCAGAAATAATCAAACTAGAACGACCATTGAGTTTTCCTGTCCCATACTTGTAACGCACACAAGGGGAGGTCCTTTATACAGTAACTGTTACCTTGCATTCGAAGGTAGATTTTTGGAGACTGAAAAGCTTTTTGTTTATTGAGCAGTGTCCAGGTCCTTCCTCTCGATGCGAAGGGATCCTGTGATTCTTACGCCTGCAATTGCAGAGAGCTGACGACTCACTCACTCTAAGTGAAAGTGAAGCTCAGGGTGGATTCGTCGAAACACTGGCCATACGATACTTTGCTAAGTTAGCCACTATTCCGAGCCACGGTATTGTGAGGTAAAGCGGCCACTCCGTTTCATTGCCGATTCTACCCAAGACTTAACTCAGGTCCCCAGTTACTGCTGGGTGGACGGGTGCAGGACGTCTAGAAATGAAAACCAACGAGCCTTGAACCCGAGACCTTCAGCGCAATAGACATGCGATCTAACCGCAGTACCAAATCAACTGCGAAAATCACTCTTTCGCTGTAGGCCACTTGATTATGTGGCGAATTGGCACTAGTGAGTGTGAACATACAAAAATAATAGTGAATGGGTAGTCGTCATTAAAACATATCGTCGTTGAAATCTTTGAGCGAAATCGACCAATTGAAGGAGAGAAAAATTGCGCAACTACAATGTCACGTGTTATCCAATGATTTCCGACGACAGACGGAGCTGGTTACGTTCGCGACGGAATCTCTTATGCACTCTTATATCGACTGACTATTGTTGCTTTGAAAGAAACATACTCTATAGAGGAATTTGCACTCCCAAACGAAACAGTATGATTTGATTGGGATGAAAAATTGAACTGTTTGCATTTACCAAGAAATGAGTTTGCAATCTAAACTTTGCGCTTCGGATGATCAAGCCATGTGTTCTCGTAAGATCATTCATGAAGTGGGTTACTGCAGTTCTCCCTCTGACTCAAGATCAACTTAAACTTGGTTTGGATCGTACAATATGCTCAATACATAAAAACAGGTTCTAATTTGCCTCAACTCTGCAAAACTTTGGCTCACATAAACAACTGGATAACCTAAATGTTTATCGATAATGCTTGGTGATAAGAGGAAGGTAAAATACCCAGATATCTGACTGTTGGTCAATGGTCTCCACTACCCATCTACTGCAGTCAAGGGACTGCCACCTACGTTTGGAGATATAGTCAAACAGCAATCTTTCCTGATACATCACATTAAATTTCGTATAAGAAGAACACAACGCAAAACATGTAAACTGTGAACATCTTGGAGAATTGAGAAGAGTGCAAACAGATGAGAGGAGAGTGGTGTTTGTCAGAAAAGGAGACAAAAGAATAGCACCTATTAATTATTAAAAGTAGGAATCTATTGCGAGAAAGCAGGAGGGTGAAGCGGCATTTGGGAGATTGAAAACGAAGGGGATAGAAAACATTAAACCACAACACTGACTAAATTTTATGAAGGACATAAACAATCACTCAATAACTTCTTTACAGGTAAAACAAACAAAATTTGAATGAAAATAGTAAAAGCAAAAAGGAGAGAGAAATAGAATAACGAAATCCATTTTAAAGCCATGAAGAAATTTTCAGTATTTTTTTTCGAGCATGACAAAAGTAACAGACCAGAATGGAAGAAGGACCTCTTTAGTGCATTAGCGGCAGTATGAGTAGTATGTGATGCTTTGAAAAGGATAAATATGGATGCCTTATTGAAAGATTGAAACAAAAACACCAATTTTAATACG
This sequence comes from Pseudorhiza aurosa, assembly GCA_964026355.1. NCBI lineage: Eukaryota > Metazoa > Cnidaria > Scyphozoa > Rhizostomeae > Lychnorhizidae > Pseudorhiza > Pseudorhiza aurosa. The sequence goes on from OZ032121.1 coordinate 6,036,801, forward strand.
ACCCTACTACAATTAATCGAAAATACAAAAATTAGTTTAAACAAGTGAGGAAAAGTGACCTGCACTGTAAGCAATAGGTTGACAGCTACAAATCACTTGAAAAACATGAAACATGAAAAAAAAGTGGTTTTGACTTTCAACAGCAACACATACGGAACCAAAAGCACTAAATGGAGAGCCAACTTTGCCACAAAGTGGTGCACAATTGCTGAAGAGATAGTCTGTTTTTTTAAGACTTGAATTCAATCAAATATAATTTGCAAAAAAGTATGATAAAATCCATTCAAAAAATTAATGTCTTGCTGAGTAAATGGAAACTTGTGCCATGAATTGTGGTTACCATTGTGATATAGTTTGACAATATTAATTCAAATTGAAATCTAGTCCCTTTTCACAGCCTTCCTTCTTGTCTTTGCCAAATTTGATTGCTTTGTACCTAAAATAGCATAACAAATTCAGTTTCATTGATGGTCTATTTTCTCAAAATTCTGGGCTCAGTTGATGAACTTCTACATAAAGTAAATTTTTCAAACATGACAGCAAAACACTAGTGAATTCTTTGATTATTGTGTAATATGTTGAGCCATCTTTTCCTTAAACCTTTTTGTTTCATAAACCATAATAGCTGAATAATCTTTGTTGCTACATAATGGTATTTGACATTGTGTGCATTTTAGTGACAGGGTTTTGGATGAAAGAAGGAAAGCTTACAAACAGTCTCTGAGAGTGCTTTTGTTGCCTCTGAGGTTTGGTGAGTTTTATCGGAAACGAAAAACAATAACTTAATGACCAGGTTTTTTAATTCTGCTACTTGCTGCTCAGTTACTTTGCTGATGGAATCTTGCTCCCAGCATAGATTTGAATAATACGAAACACCATATCTATTGTTAAGAAGAGCCAATATGAACAGTAAATGGCTCTCAAATGTTACTGCAACAGAACAGAAATAAAGAAACCTGCCATAAGGAAAGAAAAACTGAGAAGGACCACCATCTAAAGAAGCTTGGACAGAAAAGCGATGTAGATGTGGGGAGCAGTTTAGAAACATTGATAGAATAAAAGAAGCTCTTGAGAATATCACAAAATCCCAGCCACCTACCAATGGGCAATAAAACATAAACTCAATTGGCTAAGCAGAAAGATGGATATCAAACCTTGTGAAATCAGTCTTAAGTCAAACATAAGTTACAAATAGTTTTTGATAAATGATAAATTTAATGGTGTTAGCTTTAATTTAGGGTGATGAGAATTATTGACTTTCTGATATTCCTGTGGAAGCTTTATGAGGTGTGGCCATATGGAGAGAATGGACCAGGACACTGCTTGATGAGGAAAGTTTTCCAGATCCTAAGTGTACAATTAAGCAAGGGGTAGAACACTTAATACATGACAAATTGAATGGATTTAATTGACGATTTATCTTGTTCCATAAAAAGGGAATGGCTTCATTTACCCATTGACATATGCACAACATTATAAGGCCACATCCCTTTTTCTAAAGATTATTAATTGGAATCTGTTAACTACATGTCACAAAATTTATCAGGCTCTGACTGCACTAGTATCAACTTGACTTCAGCTTTAAAAGACTAGAGCCTCGTTTTGGCTGGGATCAATATGACATGATAAATTTCCAGGAAGAACTGCATCTCTGATCTAGAAATTGAATGAAACCAGAAAGTATGTAACCTTTTTTCTTTTTATCCTTTTCTTTTTGATCAAGCTCTTTGATCATCAAGTATGCCAGAATGGCACTGCAAATCATTATTGGAGTCAATGCAATAAAGACTGAAAATGAAGTGAAATTCAATCAATAAAATTCACATGGCAATGTCTCTAGCAAAAAAGTACAGAGCATTTGCCAAATCTTCCAAAAACAGGGCATAATTACATGACAAAGACCAAATAGAGAATGAGAAAAAGTTACCACTCAAAGGTTTTAACAAAAAACGGTCCCATGTAAATAATGGTCTAAGTAAAAAAGTACAGCTAATAGTGCTGAAGTGAAAGGAAAATTGACATTTCCTAATGTGGAATTGAAAGTTGAATTTCAGATGCGATTTTTCAATATATGATGTCAACAAGTCCTCAATGCCATCGTAAAGAAGCATTACAGCAATGCAGCTTTGTCTCTGCTGAGCACCCTTAGATTCAACCATTTGCAGCATTTCCAAAGCTCCAGGTAAACTTCCTAGATTCTTGATATTTGAATATTGAAATAGATTCTAGAGAGGAAGACAGAGGAAAGGCATGGAAGGAGAAGGCAGAGGAAGAAATGGCTAGAGTATCTCACTTAACGGTTGGAGGGAATGGCTGGAAGATTTCACGGAAAGGCTGGGTGCTACAGTTGGCGTGTGCTGATGTAGCAGTGCAGGGACAGGCAGGCTAGGTGTCAGGCGGTCCCCTACTATCGTGTTAAGGATGGGCCCTTACCTGAACCTGTTAATAAAGAGCGTAAAAATCAAGATGTAGGTTTCTGTGAATTATCCCGGGGAGGAAGCAGGCCAGTGGAAATTCGGAAAGATTTCCACATAATGGTTCTCTGAAGTTGAATAACCAGTCCAATCATGCAGCAAAGCAGCAGACAGAGAAGCCTATTCTAGATAATTTCTACTAAAACTCTGGGCAAATTGATGCATTTACCATGACGGGTTTTCTAGTCTCCGCACAAGCAAAGCTGCTTGTTCCTACCCTGCCATGGCCTGCGTCTTGCATCGATGCAGTCTGGGTTGCTCCGAAGACTTTACAGCGGTTATAAGTTATGCAAAGATCTCGCGAGAGATTTCATGATCAAAGGCAAGTATAAATTGTCCTGCAATGAAAATGATGGAAATAACTTACAGTACATAAGAAAATCTTTTGGATTATGAGCAGCATATTCTACAAGACGTAATGCTAGCTTTTCAAAGTACTCAGTCCATGACTCGTCCGCCATCTTGTCTTCTGTAAAGTCTCGTTTTCAAAGAATGTTCGACTTCAGGATGAGATTGTAGCGGGAAAATCTGAGCTTTTCAGAGGGTTGGCGTGAACGATCAAGCAAGCGAAGGGTTAGAAAGAAGACTGAATTGGTACGAACGTATAGAAAGGCGAGACTGAGAGCACCTATTGCTGAAAGTGAAGGGCTTTGAAATTAATGGCAAACGGAGAAGGGATAGACTGAAGAGGGAGCGGTGTGACTGTGTCAAGATTGACACGGACGAGATTAGCCGGGGATGGCAAAACATCGCGCAGTCTGGAAGTGAAGAATGACACCAAGAGCGACCCTGGCGCAGCCGTGACAGGCTAAAGCAGATGACGAAGGTAGTGGAAGAATCGAACAACTAGGCCAAATCAAAGCGCTTTTCAGGAAAATAACAAACAGGAAAAGGTGTGCATTGCAATGTTAAATCATTAACTAGCAACTTCAAATGTAATTTCGTCTTGGCACATGCTGTCTGTTTGCATCCATACTTATGAACAGTTAACTCTCCCTAATTCAAACTGGTGTAATTCGAGCTTTTGCTGATTTGGACAAATTTTCCGGTCCGTTGAAAATGTCCTAATAAACCCTTACAAAATCCATATAATTTGAGTCCTTGTAATTCAAACTTTTCCTAATTTGACGAATTTTGTCGATCCCCTGAGAAAAGACCTTTCTGGTTTGAACTTTCTGAAAAGTTTAGGAAATATGCTGGTGATATTAGTAAAATTTTGATTCAACATAATTCAGAAAATTTCATCCAAAGAAGTCGTACTAGTAAATTAAGCTTCAACTAGAATGAGAAGATGAAACGGAATTGAAGATTAAGTTGTAGGTTAGTCGCAGATTGTGGTACTGTCGGTTCTTGAAATGTTAAAGGTAATTTCAGCCAACGATGTGTTGCTATTTAATGGCTCCGAGATTAAAGTCTTCGCCAGAGAAGGAAAGAGAGTTGCTGTCTTCAAGAAAGCGGGTCTACTGCTTATTCCGTCTTGAATAGGTCGACCAACTTACTTATCAGGGACCATACCCAGTAGATTGCTGTAAATACGAAACAGATAGAAGGAAGCAGGTCACGATGGGCCGATTGACCTTGTTGGGACAGGTTACAGCATTACGTCATGTGTCGGGAAGCCTCAGTGGTAAGATCCCTGCCCAACGATCCTATGGTCAGTGATTCCCTTGTCTGGTCAATAGCGGCATGCTGCAGCGAAATTTGGATGCTGCAGGCAGCAAATGAGTGTAGGATAAAAGCATTCGAAATCTGCTGCATAGGAAGGTGCCTGAACAAATGGATTTCGAACGTCAGTTGCTAAGTAAGATCAAAGGTTGGAAGGTTAAAGATTTTGCATACTTCCATTATCATGCAGACGCACTTGAGAATTTGCTGCTGCAAGGAAGAGTAAAAAGCAAACGATCCAGGGGGGAGCGGGAAATATCACGGCGACGCAGCAGCACAAGTGAGTGGAGTGAGATGACCAGGGGAACGCGCGTGCTTTTGCGTTGAACAGAGAATGGTGGGGTGGGAGCTCACCCAACAATGTACACACCCAGCATTTGCCTTTATCTATTGATTAGGCCTAACTCACCTCCAGTGAAAATACCTTTCTTACTGGATAGTGGGGTTCACGAGTGGATGCCTTAATATCAATAATAATAATAATATACGAATTTGTATACAGGAATAATCTATCAGCATGTCAAGCATGCTGTTATCATTAGTGTCCTTCTCTATGGCGAACCTCGTGAGTAACTGCACTGAGCAGGGAAACTAGTTTCGTCATCACTCTCCGACTCGTTAGACGAGATAGACACGATTGTATTACATGTACTGGACAGTTGAAGTTTTCCAACATTTCTTGTGGCAATTTTTTCGTAATACTTGGCAAATTTTTGCTATGTGAAAATACTGTCTTCCCTACCTAGTGGTTATCGACTTGAAAGCATCCGATTTTTTGCCCTTTGACGATTGGCTGACTAGGTGGTTGGAATACAAAGGACACGTGGGGTGAGTTATTTTAGAAAATTCATTGGCTAACGAAAATTTACGATGATCTACGATGATTTAGGATGATTTAAGATGATTTACGATGATTTACGATGATTTACGACGACTTGCAGTAATTCGATAAGATTTATGATGACTTGGAATAGTTCAAGAAGCATACCGTTTACATTAATTTACGTTTCCACCAAACTTGATCAAGTTCTTAGTTGATCAGTTTTGAGTCCCATCATCATTTTGACTTGGCGTATTGTAAGCCTGCGCACAATTTTCAATAGAGAACATGCGAAATAAGTGTTTATATCACGAACTGAAGTAAGGCTAAAACGAGTTTGTAGTTATGCGAGACCACACATAAAATTAGGTGTCAGGATAGCTCAATGGTAAGATTCTTGCGCATTGATCCTATGGTCTGTGGTTCGAGTCCCACAACAGCTAAACTTTCACTGAGAGTGAGGAGAGTCGCCAGCTCTCTGTAATTCCAGGTGTAGGAATCACGAGGTGTGGTCACATCGATAGTAAGGACCTGGACACTGCTCGATAAGCAAGAAGCTTCTCAGTATCCAAATTTCTACCTTTGACATCTAGGTGTATAAAAAATATAGAAAAAAAAACACGAAGTTCCTTTCCTCACAACTTTCTGGTGAATAGGGCAGCGCTCATCTCTTTTTCATTAGCCTTTGGGCCACATAGCTGAGCAAGCATAGTGAATGCTACAGTTAAGAGGGCTGGCTATTTGGTAGCACTGTGTGCGTTACTCCCTTTCTCTCCCCCAAAGTGCTGAATGCTAAGCAAGAAAATAGCATGCACCATTCTTCAATTATTAAGTATGACTCAACCGAGTATCGAGCCCGGACCTACCGCGCCGCGTACAAAGCGAGCATTCTACTGTGCGGAAGGTGCCAGGTTCGAGGCATACTTGTGCACTTCTTCCTTCACCTGCCACCAGTCGATCTGGCAGGTTATGGGTCCTCCGTTGGCATAATCCCAGGGGGTAAAGTGCGGCTAGGAACAGAGCTGTCCACCCTGCTTGGCAATGCCGTTCCTCACGATGCTACCTCTCTAACAAAGTGTCGCCCAACACTCGTTTCGAGTTCAGGAGTCGGCAAACTTTCGTTCATCTTCTCCTCACAGGACCGAACTGCCAGTTCAGAACCCATAATGATTCTATGTCACGCTTTGTTGAAATCTAAAACCAATCAAATATACTGAGACACGTGGATTTAGGTATTAATTGATACTTAGCAGAAATTTGCAAGAAGCCATCGTCCTATTCAACCATCAACGCCCTATCTAATTTCACATGAAGTTTTCCATTCTACCACTATCTATAGGATGACTTGCACTCAAAAGCCCTTCCAACAGTCCGCTATTTACAATCCATGATACGACCCTTTGGAAATTTTTCCATCGCTTTTTAGTCTCGATCTGGCACTACGATTGTCCTGAAACATCCCCTAATAAAAAGCCTTTTTCAGATTTCACTGCATTTAATTGCTGTGTGAATAGTTTTAATTGCGAAACTTTTTGCTTGCGTTTTGGAGAGTGACTGCCATTTTTCTAAAGCTGTTGAATTTCCCTAATTCATTATTCATGGGGAATTAATACCCGGCCTAGGTCAGCAGACAGGCTTAGCATGAAAATTATATTGGCTAGCGTCTTGCGCTTCATATTTAAGTTCTTAGACTACCCGATAGACTCACGTGCTTAGTTCGGGTGTCATCAAAGCCGATAACTGGATCGACCGCATGGATCCGTAGATATCAAGCGTAATTTCATAGTTTCTGTTGTGAACTACACTGTCATAAGAAACGTTTCGGCACGGAGAACTCTCCCATGCTCTAAAATGATGGAACGGGCCAAAACCGTGAGGGTGGGATCACTAGCTCACTCTTCGAAAATGAATAGAAAGCTCTGTTTAGTGGTAATAGCTCTCAAAAGCTGCTAAAAGTTCAATTCAAGTAAATAGAACTTCGCAGAAAAATTTCTTTTGACAGGAATGGAGCAGTTTCCCGCTCATTTAGCTTTTCACTTAACTGAAGTCTAGAAATAGTTGAAATTGTGGGGCGATGAAAGACATTTTTCTCGCAGTTTTTAAAAAGTGGTAAGGAACAACCATTAGAATACAGCAGACTTAGGAGAAACAGCAGGATGATAAAGGGCATTGACTCTAATTGTACGGGCATGTCTAGAAACATTCAACTGTTGAAATAAGATTTCTAAAATAAACGAGCAAATATGAATACATTTACTAGGTATCCATCCAACATATAAATATACCTCAAGTGAGTCATGAAACCCTTTTACAAATAAAATTGTCCAGAGACCCCCGTGCACGCGATTGAAATTGACCCCCCATATGCTAAATGAGTCACCAACCTCCATCTGGTTAAAAGCGTATTATTCAGCGGAGAAATTTTCAGGCGATCTTTCAAAGTCGAAAAGGTTTTCACAGGAGCCTTCTATTGATTAATGTTATAAATGGAGGGAATTATCCAACAAAGTTGTCGATCAACTGTATGTTGATGACTTGCTGAATGCCAATCTTTGGCAGAGAAATTCTCCAATCGTTTGCGCCAACAGAAACTTAGAAAAAAAGAAGCTTTAACAGGTTGGCATTATTTAAGCTGAATTGAGCTGGGTTTGGAGAATTGCTAAGGTAAGAACGCATTGCAAAGCTGTTAGATTTACATCATATTGACTTCTATACTTATTACTACGAGATCGATTTATGTAGCTGTCCCAGTTTCGTTCGCTCTTACTAAATTATGTTACGATCATTTTTTGATAAAGATGGCCCCGTTGCAAGTGTCTCAGTTCTTTTGATTTCACAATTTATCAGTTTTAGGCCATTTCACATCAGCTTCCACATGGTAGATGTGGTATTATAGATCATCTCCTATCATCAAACAGCACACTTAATATGAGAGCAGAAGCCTGCAGAATGTTAACTTTAAGATTCCAAAAAGCTCTTAGCAACGAATCTACTGTTCCTCTTTCCATCAATACAACTTGCATTTTTATTGAAGCGATGCTGCATTTCAACAAGCAATATCAATAATATTTCAGCCCGCACCCCCTAAGCATTCTATTTCCATAGTGAAGTGAAATCTTGCTAGCATGAATCTTGTCGATTTTGAGTTAAGTTTTCAAATGCATCTGTTGCTTCCATCTAAACGCTGTTAGATGCATGGTGTATTTGAGAGGTGATCGTCTTGGTTTTATTAAGCCATAGTCAGGTCTTCGCGTATTTGATTGCTAATAATGAAAAACTGTATAGTATGCTTAATCACAAGTCGCGCAGACATGAAAAGCAAATATCCGAGCGAGTATTTTCGTGGGAAGTGGATTTGTTAAGATGAACTGCCTAGCATGCTCGATTCCGAGCTCAGCAATGCTGGAGATGAAGAGCTGGTACGGGTTTTTCTTAGGCAAGTGGATGTTCATGAGATGGTCTCTCGCGAACTTCCTCGTGGATAGCGCTTTGCTGCGGACCATTCAGGACTTAAACCAACAAACTCTGCGTTACGAGCCTCACACTTTCAAGGCACTACACTACGGCACCGGTATCAAGCATCCCTCCTATCTTTTTGCAATGCTTGATTTTGACGATAGATTTATGTTCACTAGCTCCATAAATGTGCCCTTGATACAACAAATCCTATAAGCAGCGAGTAGTTTCATAATCTATTTGCGCATGATACGATCAATGGAGTTTTCTAGATACCCTGCAGTCGTTCCTAGCGACTTTGATCTATGGTGGTAGGGTACAAGCTTTAGTGTATGTATCCTATTTTTTTTTACAACTTCATTTTGATATATAAGCTAAACATACAAATACAAATCTCTCTAATAGGTAATTTGTATTCGGCTGACCTAATTACAGGTATTTCTAGTATAAAAAAAAATTATATAATAAATAAATAGTTAAATAGTTAACAATAATCATAATCATAATGATAATATCAACTGGTAGTGTAACAGGATACAAGGTTCAACAATCGCAAAATCGCTATTTTTAATGCCTGTCCAGTAGAAAGAAAGGGGCTTAAATCAAAATGGAAATGTATGTTACAGTTATTCTTTTAAATCCTTTTTCTATATAATTTGCATGTTTACAGACTCAATTGAGGGAATACCATGGATGCTACAAAATTTCAAAACATAACTTCTGAAAATTCTTTTCTACTCTTTGCTACGTTTGATAAGAAAGATTACGACAAGTTTAATAGGTCAATATTGGCGAATAATGACACTAAAGATTAGACCAGTATCTCACAGAGTGATTCTTCACCAGGTTGGGGGACAATTCTTCTCTGTGCTGCTGTGATTAAGTTGTGATGGGTAGGGTCAGCATTTTGACTGTACACACAATACCTTTGCATGTTTTCACATTTTCGCAGCCATCTTCTTTCCTCTTTGCCAAAAGGAATTGTCAGCCTTTTCTTCACCTTGATTTTCCCTTTAAGCTTCAATTTGAACTTCTCATTAGTCCCCACTTTGCTATTAAATTTCTTCTTCATTCAAAATCACTAATTTCAAGGATCAGGATTCCAGATCAAGTTAGAGACAGTGGTATGCACATACAAGAGATGCAATCAAGCTAGTGAGTCTTGGCTGCTGACTAAGGGTGCCTGTTCTAGGGACGTGTCTTCTGAAGGGGAGTTGTGCCTAAAGTGCATGTTTTGCGTTACGTTGTCTGGGGCTTGTATTCTTGTGGCACATTTTCTTGGGATGCATATTTTCCTGCGTGTCCTCGCAACACATATCCTAGAAGGACTTGAGCCGTAGGTGCATGTCCTCGTAGACCTTAATCTAGAGTACGTGATTCATGGGTGCAGGTATTGGGACAGCCAATCCCTTGCGAATTTTTGAATAAACATTTTGAAGCAAAAGTTATTCAGTTCATCTAGATTACTTATAAAGTAGACCAGCTGCTCTATTGGAATTGAAATGAACTGCCCAATGTAAAGAGAATTTTTAATAAAGAACATGAATTAAGCTGTCTTAGTAAAAGAGCATTTGGAAGGCTACACGCGATGAGACAATAGCAAATTGTTTAGAATGACCGTTGCATTTGTACTGCATTGGTACGATTGATAAGATTACCGAGTCAATCCGCTACATTCAAGCAATACAGTCACGTTTGAGTAAAAATTTCGGGAATGCCGCAAAGCTTTGATTGTTTCCCATGATTAACAAACAAGATATTCAGAGAAGAACTTTTCTGTATGAAACCATTGTCATCTCAACTTTACAGATAAATCCAAAATTCTGTTTAAAGTATCCATTAATGCGACGGAGGATGAATCAAGACATTTCCATATAATACAGATCTCTACAGAGGTTTAGAAAATGGCTTGTGAGTAAAGCTAATGTTGTATACTAAAGCCGACTTGCCTAGAATCTCCAGAATGCCTTCCATATACAGTCAACTGTGTCTAATTCGAACTCGTGTAATTCGAACAAAATTTTAGGGTATGTCGAAAATCTCCTAACAAAAAACCTCTATAATTCGAATCTCTGTAATTCGAACTTTTTGTAATTCAAGCATTTTTATGACCCCCCAGATGGTTTGAATTAGAAGGAGTTGACTGTAGAATCGTTTAATCGAATCGCGTTATTTTCACTTCGTGCCCCTTGGTGCCATGTCCTGCAAAAGTTTTTCTAAGGCCTGACCTTTCTGCCTTGATGAACCTCCATAAACAATACTCCACCATGCATGCACGCCAGTAAAAACGAGCAATGCAATCAATATATCAGCACAAATCCATATTCCTCGTCATTATTATTCTCATCAGTACCATCATCATCATCATTAATACTAGTATCGTAATTGCTAAAACATTTTCACAGGAAAAACGTTTGTGGCAAGTTTTTTCCTAATGTAAGCTAGAACAACTGGCTTCAGGCTTTGAGAACCTTTCCCAATGTTCTTGCATTTCCTAACAGCACCATCTTCTGTATCATCTCAGCCCGGATGTTGATTCCTATTCCCTGTATGTGCTTCTCTGCTTCTTTTGTGGCACATCCCAATGCATCAACTACAACTGGAAAGGCAATTGAATTTCGAGGGCACCATAACTTTGCAATTTCTTTTTCCAGGTCTTGATGCTTGCCGATTTTCTCTTCTTCCACCTCTTTTATCCCAGTATCTCCTGGCACGGCTATGTTGATGATCAAGCACCCAGTTTCTGATTTTAGCTCAGTAGCAATCTCTGGTTGTCTATGTCTAGTTTCGCAATCTGTGTCTATGCGAAGTTCGAAGTTCAAAGTTCAAAGTTCAAAAGCCTTATTGCTTTCAGTGTCAGTAGAGCCTAAAGGTTTATGGTGGTAAAGTGGGTAGGTCACATTTATTGCCATTTTCAAAAAAGCTGTTATTATCAACACAGTTATTATCGACATTATTATCATAGTCATTATTAACAATAAAGTACAGACGGCTGAGTATGCTTGGTCACATAATCCACCAAAAACTTTCAGTTAAGAAACAGCCAGGGATTGCTAAGTCAGATAATGTCAAGGGGGACAAGGTAAGGCCGTTTATGCTCTGGCAAGTGCCGTTAGAAGTGATTAGATGAGAATGAGCATCACGCTGTTAGAAGCAAAAGTCTTTCGAGCTGTGTTAAGCCAGGTGCACATTAGAGCATTTTTCCGAGCAAATGCCACGAATGACACTTTGCTTTAAGCAAAACACTTCCATGTGCGGCGGCTAGTTTGAGAGCATTCAGTCATTCGTGGCATAAATCTCTAAAAATCAAACACGTTTGCTAATCTTGGTCACTCGTGGCACTTTTCTTCCTTGTGCGGCGAACAGAATCATCTTGAAAAAGCACAAGCTCATTCTTCGATGAAATCCAAAATGGATGTAGAACTATCAAGTTTGATTTAAAATTAAAATTACTATTATCACTATTGTTATTGTTATGATTTCTCTTTGGTAAGTCTGCAACTAATTGAAATGCAATTAGAGCTAATTAGTGCCAACATCTTCTACATATTGATTACAGGCAGCCTTAATAGCAAAAATCATCATTAAGCTGTAGCAAAAGCCTTATTAAAATAGTTACATATTCATATCGTTAATCTACAGGAATCCTAAATCACGCAAAAAATAACTTTTTAAAGCACATTCTAAACATAATGTTTTGCTTGAACTCAGGTAGAGTGCTGGAATATTCCTACCTAAATCTTCTTTCATTAGCTTTGAAGATTGCTATCTAATAATTCAAAAACATATCTTTTATGCATAAGTGGCTCAAAAATTCTCGATGTTACTGGTGGAAGTTTTATAGGTCTGCATTTTTTCATGTTATCTTGTATGATTCCATTTAAGTAATGCAGAAGTGAGGTCTACCCACCATCTAGAATCGTTTGACTTTTCCATACGGATTCAATTCTGCTGTCTAAAGTGCTTTTAACTAGTTCACAGTTGCTACTTACTCGTACGCACCAATGCTAAGCACTCTGGCTACCTATATGTATTAAATTCGCCCCGTTTTAATTCGCGTTTTGCCACCTACGCTGTTTTCAGTGAAAAGCTGCTTACACAGCCTATAATGAAGGAGTTATCGTTGTTTTGGTTTCACGTCGCTTTGCCCAGCATTTGCTCAGGTGAATCGTCGTAGAATCTCTTGCGGATTACTCCTAAATATCTCTTCACAATACTTGTGTTATGATTATCTGCTTCTGAAAGAAATGTCATGTGTCCTTTTCTGAAGCTTGTTTAATCCCTTGTCAGCCGGGTCACTCCACACCAAACGAGTCCGTTCCTCCATGGTATTAGACAAGCAATGGAGAAAACGCAAGGGAATGTCCCCGCAAGGAGTAATAGTTCTTGCACACTCACCAAGAAAAATCTACTGACAAAATTGGCTTAATGACTTACTCAATGGACTTCAAGCCCTCAAACCCGTTCAGAACCCTAAAAAACTCAACAAAATTTCAAACAGCAGCTTGTAAAAAAACTTCTGCCTCTACGAGCTCCAACCGTAAAGTACTAATCCAGTTGAAGTTTTCTTCTGCGTCTTCTTTATCCACGGTCTCTTCTTTGACTCTTTCAGCAGTAGAATCATTTTCACTCAGTTCTCCCACTTCCTCTTTGATCTTCTCCTGCTCTGATAATCAGTCTCATATCTTCTCAATTTGTAGCTTGCTTTTAAGGTCCATTCACATCTTCAAGGTGGTTTAGCTTGGATTCTTTTCATGATCGGAGTCACTTCTTGCCACATTCGTTCAATTTTTATGACACGTGGAGGATCCACTAGTCCTACTCTTCCTTGAGAACTTTTGGCAAGGCTCGAGAAGCGAAAAAACGAACCGTGATTTTTGAATAAGTCTAAATGGCTATTGTTGGTGCAACGCAATACAATTGCTCTGGTAAGCCTCCAGGTATACAGTGCCTTGTTTCATTAAGGAGTCATCAACAGAAAGGACTTAAAAGAAATCCGCCTTTGATGAAACCATCAATGTAAACCTTTGGTAGTTAAGGCAAGCTACAATGGGAGGCACTTTGACACCAAGATTCAGTCAACAGACGAAATATCCAAAATCGTCCTAGTTCGATGCATTCAAGTATAAGATAGCTTTTGACCGCAAGTAGTTTAATTGTAGACCTTCTTTTGATATGAATAATTAATTGAAGTTGAAGTTATCTGCAAAGATTTCACAGAGAACGATTCTGTTAGTGCTGAAACCCATCGTAATAAGGTGGTTGCTGTTGATAAGTGAAGATATTCATTTTTTGTCCATTTTGCCACAGATTAACAAACTGAAATTTAGATAACTTCCATCATTAGATTCACTTGGGCTCGTCTGCGATAGACAGGTCTAGGTTACTTGCAGGTTGAACTAAAAATAAGAAGTGGGTTACCATGTCTAGAAAATCCTCGTAAAACACTTCTATAGAATGAAGCCCCCCTCTTTCGGTATTTGCATCATTATTGCACTATTCGAGATGGATACCTTTTGTCTACCTTTTAGCACCCATTGCTGATTAAGCTACATAGGAATAATAATACAATATTTTGATTATAACACACACACACACACACACACACACACACACACACACACACACACACACACACACACACACACACACACACACACACACACACACACACACACACACACACACACACACACACACACACACACACACACACACACACACACACACACACACACACACACACACACACACACACACACACACACACACACACACACACACACACACAGAAAGTTAACCGAAAGAACATAAAATCTCCCTGACAACTGTTTATGTAATCCGTTCAAACTATATTTTTATTCATTGCCAATTGACAAATGATCTACGCGTGGCCTTGGATCAAGAATCAATGCCTTACAGATTTTCTGAGTATCTATGATACCAGTGTCAAATATTAGTATTTGTTCACTTTACTAATAGCTTCGTATTCATTGATAGGGTAAAAAAACCCAAGAAATGGTCATAAAAAGCAACTTTCTACTCAGCTTCTTGATAAGGAAGTAGTGAGAATCGAAATCTCTGATGCTTCTAGGATGCAGTGTGAAGTCTCTGATACTTGAAACGTAATTTAGCCACAAGGCTATCCCTATTCATCGCGTATCTATAATCTTGTATGCAATTGACATATGAAGATTAAGGCGTTCTGTATTATCAGCGATTTTGCATCAAACTACAGTTTACATTTACCTCAAAGATTTCAAATGCTACTATGCAATGTCTCTTAAATTTTACTGCATAATGAAACTGCTATTCTCTTATGATGAATTCCACGACATCTCCAGCTCAATAGCTTCTGAATTCTCCTCTGTCTTGAAGTTGAATTGCTGTCTAATAATAGTTCTTTTAATCATTTTCCAAGTTATTGTCTAGGAGTTCATGAAAAATTCAAAAGAATTACCTGCAAAGTATGGATTTAAAATTAGGACAAGAAGTCGCTTACTCTCGATTGTTTGAGCGAAGTTTGTTTGTAAATGGGTTTGTCAAGGCAAATCATCACCCGTCGCCATACTAGTTAACACACACTTCAAACAGTCGAACTAATGAACGACCACTGCATACTAGACTATTAAGCCTTCTCTTTGTAAGAGCTTCCTCCGCGTTTGAAATCCCTCCCTGATAAGCGTATATTGACTGACCGTGATTTTACTTAGGAATGAGATCGCTAGAAACTAGATAATATTTGCAGGAAAATTGAGAAACAAAAATAAGATACTTCTGAAAGCATGTTCAAACTTTTTGCTCACGTCGATTTAAATCACACACTTTCTTTTGGACTATCTGAGCTGTTTGTTGTTTGCTTTTTTTGAATACTGCGTAGCTGTGTAGTCCGAATCAGAATGTATCACATGGCAATTAAAATTCCAAAAAATTAATTTACAAGACACACTTTCAACCCATCTTCTTGAATTGCAAAATTACATCGACGTTTAGAAAGTTTTCAGTATTGTAGGGAGGTTTTTGAACTTACGTTAATCAAAGACTGAAGCTTGGTACATGATTACTTTGACGATTTCATTGTATTTCGAATTATGGGAAACTGAAGGCATGATGTTATGAAGAGGAAGGAATAGAAAAATGTTTTAGAAGTCTGGCGTTTGGGAAGGATTGCTTTCCTGTGTTGCAGCATCCATAGAAAAAGGGTACACTTTGCCTAGATGGGACAATCAAGTAGCATTCTCACAAGTGACTTATCAAGCCCACCCAAAATTATAGGGAAGATCCTACCCTCCAAGAAATGGAGCGGTAATTTTAGCACCTGGCCACCCCTACTGTACGACTATGCAAGGAATGAACGAATGAACTACGAATATTTATACTGGATGAAACACTTCCACTTTTAGATTAGCTGTTATAAATGTGTGTCCAGTACTGTTACTTCTGCGTACTCATTTACCGACCTCGGAAGGATGGACAGCTGCGTTGACTGTTGGCTTGCGGTTAGTGGTTCCAACGACGAGATTCGAACCAAGGACAGAAGGCCTCACAAGGCTCGCAACACTGCGTCTTAACCACTCAGCCACACCACCACTTAGCAGGAGCAATTATAGAAAGTCTACGATCCTCATTTTGATAGACACAAAACGCAAAGCAGGCAGAGTGCAATCAGCATCTCACTTTTCGTGAGACTATCAAACCGTTTACCAGACAAAGCCAAACACGGTATTTACAGCTACACACGGGTGCAAAAGTTGATCTAAAAGTGTTTTATTGCTCTCCACGACTACTTTCTGTCATCCATCAAACTGCACAGAGCACATTGTGTAGCCTTGCACCCTGAGCTGACAGCACCAGTCACATCCACCATCGACAGTAACTGTTCGCTTGACGAATCGAATAGCAATGCAATAAAATATACACGTGCATCAATTATGGATAGATCGCTGCAGTTTGCATATGTCAAATCCTACAGGGTTTCTCACATACTCAACAAAATATGTCAACTGTCATCATAAAAAGGACATCAATTAATAATGATAATGACGTAATACAAACAATAGAAATTGTAATATGATAATAGATAGACATAAGTTAAGAAGAAACTGAGTGAAAAGCACATTAAGCTCCATCTTTAAGACCACGACGACCAGAATTATGGTCATTTTTGTCGGGTCTTATGGATTTTATCAAATTACGTTAACATGCTTGTCCTAGTTTTCTGTGCCATCCTACGGGACTGATCAGCCTTCATGCTAGAATGATATCCATATTGTTTGAGAATTTTTTTGTATGAACAACAGCCTAGTTAATACTTGCAGTTCGGTTATCATTGTTTCACGCAGCTTCCAATTCACACGAGGATCTGCCTGGCTTATGGCATGATTCCGTCAGTAAGAGGGATCACAACGTGAGCAATGACCAGGAAATGGTCCGCATAATTATGCTTGCTGGTGTCTGGTATTCTACTCTCAGACGTGGATAACGTTGGAGGAAATCTTCGATGAATCTGAGGCTGTTAAAAAGCATCGGCCTGCCTTCCCTTTTCAACATTTACTAGCTGCTCTGAATGCTTTTTTAGATTGCAGTTATAAAATTAGCACGATTCAAGCGACACTAGCATCTTATGAAATGAGCAAAGAACGCAGTTTGTATCCTTTGCATAAAATGTGAAGAATAAGTACAATCGAGTTCCGTAGTTTAAACGAACATCAGGGCTCACGCTGATAACAACAGTGCATTTGAAGTGCCAAATGCTGTATAAAGTTTCTGATCATTGTAATTGTCATCATTATCAGCAATGTCAATGATACGTCTGGTAGAAATCAACGATCCTGAACCCCAGCATTGTGAGGCTGGGTGGCCAGTTCCTTTCATCACCCCCGGTTTTATGCCAGGTACCCATTCAATGCTGAGTGTGCAGATAAAGGGCACCCACCAACGGATATGAGCCTACCCGCTTGAACGGGGGACCTCCAGCACAGTAGGCATGTGCTCTAGCCACCATGTCGACGCCCCCCCTCTTTAAACAAAAATACTATCAAATATTTAGGAGTACAGGTAAGCTTGCTCATGTGAGAGTTCTCATAAATGTACTCATTCATAAGCACTATCGTCTCTTTAAAGGTGCAATATACGCAAGTGGATGCCATTTCTTGGCATCCAAAATCATCCACCAGATGTATCTTTGCTTCCATGCGCACTTGAAAGTCAAAATAGCGGTATTTATGAAAAACATATCTAAGTTACGGGTAGCAGCTGCAACGAGGTCGTCACGTTAAAACAGAAGATCGGTCGAACATTACTTGTTGAGTTTCACTATTACGAAAGCAGCTTTTCGTAACAGGCTGGCAAAGCAGAGATCGATTCACATGTTAGTGAAACATATGGGTGGAAGACAAAGTTGCTTGTTCACGGGTAAAGTCTTGATATCTGTGATGTAATATTAATTTCGTTCAGTCAATGTTTTTCATATTGTAAACTATGAGTTTCGTATAATAGGTTATTGACTAAAAGGGCAAGTAAGCAGCGAAACAGTAGCGTACGGTTAGGATGATTGCATAGCGTTATATTCGCATTTATCGAGCTGGAAGAAGATTGCGAATGGCGTAGATTGATCTGTAACAGTGTTGATCGTTGAATTCTAGAGACGTGTAACTTACACGATTGGAATCACCTATCAGATAGTGCCAATTTGTGATGTTTTTAAAACTTTTGCAGCAATTAGAGATAGCTTGGAAAATTTTCCAATGATTTTATAATTACAGCAGGTGAGCACGAATCAAAACAATTATCAAGCTGGGCTATTTCTACTGCACTTCACATTTTAATGAATATGATCTTATAAGCATGAATAAAATATTATTTTTCCATTCGTAAAAAGCATACTCAGATATGCACACTCACTCTACAAGGTCAAAAGATCTTCAATTATTGCTTTGCCTGCTGACAATGATGCGGTGTGTAAGTACAGTAAAACCCTGTATGCATGCATGACCACATTTTTGCGAAAGATTTAGGTAATTGTTTTAAAAAGCAGACAACAGTAGGGACTCGATCAAAAGTCTTTCTCAGAAGAATAGAGCGAAACGAAGAAGGTTGTGTTGTGATAGCTGAGGACCGAAAAGTTGGCACCAGCTATTGATTTGGGCTTTGAAGAATATTCGTTAAAAGTGCTGCCAAAAAGTATGCATATCACTTAAAGGAAAGATACATCCACTGCAGGAATGAAAGTTAAAAGATGCTGAAACTTGAAGCTGTATAGCGCCTACTATTTAAGTGCGTCTTGAGATGGTTTTATCTGCAGCGAACTTTTCTGCATCCCTCGAATTAGTACCTGCTGTCAAAGGAGTGATACCCTAAATCACTCTGCCTTAATTGTGAGTTATAGGGTTACAGACAAGGATGTATGATATTCATTCACAATTAGTGATCACGGTAGTGGTTTCGTGGTGTAATCGTTAATCGTATGGACTCATAAAACTTGGGGTTGTGAGCTCGAATCCTGCACGTGTCCCATTAATAAGACCATTGGCGAAGAAGGCAATGGGAAATCACCTCATAAAATCCACTTTCCTAGAAAGAACTCAGAGCCTTGTCACTGGTTTCTGCTACGCTCAAAATCGAGTATGCGATGCAGCAGCAGTGATATTTCTTAATTATAGGCGATGACTTGCTTGTCTCGCAATAAAGGTTTCCAGACCTCAGAGCAATGATTTCAACACCGTTTTCTAGCTCCAGCAATCCTGCTCTAGCTGCGATTTGCATTTGATGAGGATAAGTAGCAAAAAGCTAAACTTATTTTTCTGTTTTAGGGCTTCTTTCTCTCACTCGCTCACTCACTCACTCACTCATTCACTCACCCGCTCATTCACTCACTCACTCACTCATTCACTCACTCACTCACTCACTCACTCAATTCATGTGAGATTGCCAGAAGTAGCCATAAGCCTGTAGTTTCTCTAAAAGAAGGCCTCGGTCTGCTGCTTGGCCCTTGATACTTCTAATCTTCGTCTTAAATAACATGAAAACGATCTTCATAATGATGGAAGAGAAGCTTTTCAGTTTAGAAGCAATCTCGAGTCCCAAGTCAAAGCAGAGTATACTGTATATTTTCTCCGCTGCATTTCTTCATCGTTGCCCTTGTTCATATAACCTCAAAAAATTATTCACTTCATAAAACAAGCTCAATACAAAAGGTGGAAATACCAGCTACATGTCACGTGGTATGGTATAAAATGATGCACCTGAGAAAGATTATGCTTAAACATCTTTTCCTCTGACGCTGATCATTGTAGCTCCGAGTAAAGATAGATTAACTGTCTTGGTTTTGATCCTGTTTGCTGTAATCGATAAGTGTCAGACAGAAAGCCGTTTCCAAGTTTCAGAAGTTCTGTCTCAATAGAGGTGTCATCCCTCACCTAGCTAGAGATGATTGCATTTTCTACCCATAGACCGTATCTTGCATTAAAGTAGTCTTCTTAGTCTTATCGCCGTCTCTTTCTTAGAGTTTGTTTTATTTTAAGATTCTTAATTTCGTCGTTAAGTGATCAGCTAGTGGCTGTCTTGTTAACGAAGCGAACTTGAAGCGATTAGTTCGATTTCAATGCAAGCCCGCGACAACAAATCAGCGAAATACACTTCAAGCATAGGCGGGAACTCTTCTCCTTGACAATAGACGGTCTGATGGAATTTCGAAACGAGTGGATTGATATAAAAGAACTGTGATATCTCCCCTCTAATCTCGATACTTAGCAGCCGTGATCGCTACAATTTGCTACAGATAAGATCATGATGTACGATCCAGGCATGTCTGGTATTGTTTAGTAGATAAACACACGACGGCCTTCTTTTCCTGATCTATTCAAATCAAAGTGTCGAAAGTCAAAGATTAGAACTATCGATGGCCGACGATTGGGACATGAACCAGAGAAACCCTGTTCAGTGCAAACATGCGATCCCTACAGCGGTGGAAAGCGCGAAACATCGCCAAAAAATTATCAGGAGAGTCCATCTTGTCTACATAGATAGAAGCTGAATGGCAAATTTCAATTACAATAGTAGACGTAGGAAATTAACAATGAAATCATTCCAGAAATTGCAGCAAAATTCAATGTTTGTGATTCGATTGGGAAGGTGTTTTGCCTAGATAAACCTCACGAGATGAATCCTTTGAATTTTCAAAACCGTCTTCGACGGCAATCTTTACACAAATCAACCAAAACTCTAAATTTTGGTCTGATTGAATTTGGCTAAATGATTATTACCTTAGCTTTCGCCTTTTGGACTTTGGAAGTGCAATTCAATGATAAGCTGTTACTCAGTTCTCAAGTTAATCATGCTCTTTTCTATTGTACCTTTATAAATTAATGCTTCTACCTAGATGTCAGAGGTAGTAATTTTGGACACTGAGAAGCTTCTTGCTTATCGAGCAGTGTCCAGGTCCTTACTGTTGCTGTGAACACACCACGTGATTCGTACACCAGGAATTACAGAGAGTTGGCGATTCTCCTCACTCTAAGTGAAAGTTGAGCTGCGGGAGGATTCGAGCCATTGACTATATGATCAATGCGTAAGGAACTTACTACTGACCCTTCCTCACACCCCTAATTATGTGGCTATTAGTTTCGTTAATCTCTATCAGCGCTTTAGCTATCTTCAGCAACTCCTGTAATACTTTTCTTGATATGTGCAACTCCCTTTCCATCGAACCACAACATAGATGCTTCCTCATCTCCAAAACTTACCACTATAGCCATTCGAACCTCCTACTACACCCTTTGCTACAGAAATAAAACTTGGACCAATCCTGACCTTCTTCTCTATTAGACCTATCCCATTCTATCGATTTAATATCCATCTTCAAGTATATTTACATTCATTTTGTTCTTTTCCCATTTTATTAGTTTTATATTGTAAATCATAAGCCAGACAAGCCAATTTCAAACTAGCTCTGCATTAGAGAGGTTTGTAATTGCAGTTTTGATTGTATTTGAATGAAAGGTTTCCATTCTAGCTTTTACATCACTATTTCCTTCATTTTACGAACCCTCAATTAGCTTATTTCGTATGCATGGCTTCTCTTCAGCCTCTTATCTAAATATGTAAAAGTCCTTAGAAGTCGACAAAATTACAATATTTGAGACAAAAAAACTTTCTAGTATCGTCATACTGAATACATATTTCGATTTCTAATGCAGAAAAAAGCCTTGGGTTGGACCGGAGTGTAGCTCCTATCAATTTGAATGTAAATACTACAGATCATTTCACAACTTTCTTTTGTAACTGCGTTGCATACTCGATTCCAAGCGTGGCAGAAATCAGAGACAGGACTCTGACTTTTTTTCTAAGGAAGCAAATTTCACGAGGTGGTTTCCCGTTGCCTTCTACACCAATGGTGTTTTTATTCTCACATGTGTTAGATTCGAACTCACAGCCACTTTGTTATGAGTCCGCACAGTGAGCCACTTTACCACAGTACCACTACTCTTGTAACTAGAAGAGCCAACACAGCTTGCCTGTTCAAGTAAGATTTCTCCTCCTACGATTCTCTAATAATTAACTTTTTATGCATATTATGCTTATTCTTATAACTTCTGCCTTTTCTCCAGGCAAATAATTGACATATCTCAATTGATAAGATCAGACAGTAACGAAACTTCATTCTGACTAACTAAAAACTTTTCACCTTTACGAAAGCATGTGAAAAAATGCTAGTAAAATGGTACACTATTTGTTCCAATTTTCAATCAATGGAGTTAAATGGCTGCTGGCTCCAACTTCATTTTCTTTGATTATCTAAGTAGAGTCTGAGCTTATTCCAAATAAAAATAGAATTTTTTCCTTCAAAAAAGACAACTTGAGTGTGTCCTAAATAGATTAGATTACGATATTACGAATTCATTGCCTATTATGGCCACCTAGGTGCCATCTATTTTAGGGGAATCCAAACTCTAGACAATATCTGTTTCAACTATGCGTCAACGAAGAATTACACATTTTAGAAGTTGGAATGGTACTTCTCAAAGATTCAAAGGGCCTCTCCAGTGAAAAATCTTCATCTTGAAAAAGGTGTAATCTAGTGTCCTGATATATAATCTGCGGTTATTTTTCTGATATCTTGTACCGTTTCCAAGTTATAAGCATTTAAATAAGATTTGCCCCAAAAAGAGACGAGAAAAAACGAAAACACAAAGCCTACTTTGTGACGTCACAAAGTATATCACGATAAATCACAAGGATTTGTGAATCTTGGCATTTTGAGCGACTTGCAACTGAAGGTATCAGGGTGGCATCAGTGTATCGGAAATTGAGTCCGCCATCTTCTTCATAATCTGAAGAAATTCTCTTGAGAAAAACGAATGACCGAGGAAGTTTTGCACGTCATTTTGACGTCACAAAGTAGGTCTCCAGGAATTCTCTTGAGAGAAACGAATGACCGAGGAAGTTTTGCACGTCATTTTGACGTCACAAAGTAGGTTTCCAGGAATTCTCTTGAGAGAAACGAATGACCGACGAAGTTCTGCACGTCATTTTGACGTCACAAAGTAGGTTTCCAGGAATTTTTTTGAGCGAATTCTGAACTCGAGAACAAACTTTAAACTCTTATGAAATTAAAACGGTACAAGGCATCAGAAAGATAATCGCAGATTTTAAATCAGGGCACTCGATTAAACCTAAATAGAAATAAATGCTTTTCCCTGGAGAGACCCTTTAAACACAATTGGTGTACTAGTTCATGTATGACTGGTTTTGACATTTGAATAGCATGCTGAATTCAAATTTAAGTGACTGAATTGAATGGACCAAGAAATTTTGCTTATTTCCAGACAACGATATTTACAAATAAACAAGGGTGCTAAGTCTTCTCTCGCCTCTGACTTTCACTCTTGATGACAAAAGATCCTGGAAAAGCAAGAATTTGGAATTAGTTATTTATTTCACAGTTATTCATTAATCATTTGTCAAATTCCTTTTTTGTTTTAACTAGTATTTTCACGTTAAACCCGTTTTCATAGGATTTCTTATTTGTTAGCCATGTTTATGCAGAAAACTCCACGTTGGTGTCCCTGGATATCGACCAACCGCCAAAAGTGATCTCGAATCATTTTTGTCGGCTCGTAACCGATTCTGCAACCACTTTCCCTCAAAGCACATTTGAGGGAAAGACTCGATGAAGAAGGTGTTCCTTAATTTTCCCTGCAAATTTCTGGAGTAATATTTTGCTTCGTGCTACACTGCGACAAGACTGTACTAGAAACTTTTATTTCGGCTATATTAACTCGGTTCTTTAATCCATTTCTTCCTTTCATACCTATTCAAACTTTCTAATCTATTTGTGAGTATTATCTCATTTTCAGTAAAATCTATAACTGTCTGATAGTCGGAAATGGCAGTTTTCCCGAACTGTAAAATTTCCCGTCCTTAATTTGAAATTGCTCAAAATATTTCTCCTATGCTTTCATGAAACAAATACTCTTTTTATGAAAAGTGTTCAAAAGTTGTTTTGGCATTCTGGTAAATAACCACCTTCCCAAAGATTCCGAAACAAAAAGCCCATGAACTGTACACATCATGAAATATTCATGTATTTATATATCTTTGCAAATGCCTTACAATAAGTTTTTCGTTTACTGCCAAGCATAAATGCTAATCAAATCCAGCACCTCAAAAAGAATAAATATTCTTTTTCATAAATGCTTACACATAAAGCTAGGCACTCAGTTATAGACTTACCTGTTTCGAACATTCCAGGAGATATTTTTCAATTTTGCTAGAATGATGCAGTATGAAGAAAAGGAATTCTACATGATACGCTTTGAAGATGCTCGATCCACTTGATGCTTTGATAAACAGGCGACATATTAGCAGGTTTCATAGAAGATTTATTTCTCATAATTTTGCTCTGGTCTGTGTTAATCAAAAAGTGCTATATATCTTCAAGACTTTCTCTTGCCATAATTCCAACTTATTGCATCTCTTTTCTCCCTGGTTTCTCTCTTAATGCGCTCGCAGCAGATCTGCTGGATACAGCTCGTCCATAGCCATCTTTATTAAATTGGTTCCACTAAGCGAATGGTTGGGATTTCATCACTAGGTGCCCTTGGAACGGCTGTAGACGTAACTGGTTGGTGACTTCAAGAGGCTGGATTCTTACTTACCAACGTACTACTGGTTAGTGACCACCAGAAACTCAACTCATTCACGCCCTTTCCAAGTTTCACTGCCTAATCCCCGAACTCTATTCCATAAATCATCATTCACCTTAAGGAAATGCAATTTATGGACCATCTAGCCTTCCTCTTCCTTTCCCAAATCCTACAACTTGCCATCTTTCAAATTCAAGATCAATAAACTTGATCTGACTTTTCTCTCCTCTTAGCTTTTCGCCTTTTTCTTTCTTCCTTTGTTGGGGCTTTGTATTTGCCATCATGGCCTTTTTCCTCAGCATAATTCACTAAAAAAAAACTATTGAAATTTATATGCAAAAATCAAGGATTTTCTTTGCTGGAAGGCAGAAATTTCTAAAATTTTAATCGAGTTTTACCAAGTTTAATCATGCTCTGTGTAGCTGATGATCCCTAGACGTTGTTTTAAGCCTCATTCAGAAGAAAGGAGTTGCCCATTTTGAGGAGTAAGACTTGAATGAAGTGGCGCAGTAGTTACGATTAGATACCCTTCCTCGCACCACCGATTTGACGAGTGTGCCTTTCAGCTCAATCATGAAAGCACATCTCTTTGTAATGTTCAATTTAATGTCGAAAGGCAAGAACGAGGCGCTAAAATGAGTCACATTTGAATAAAAACGAATAAAAAATGTTGAAGATATTCATGTTATCCACAGTAACATCAATATCTTTCTCTCTTTATTGGATTTCTTTTATATAATCACCTTTCAAAGCTTTGATTAACTCTCAAACGCTTTCTTCTTCGTGGAAAACACGGTGGAAACCAATTTGATCTTGAAAATCATGTTTGGTAGATTTTATGTGTGCTCTGAGATGCCAAAGGCTTGGCATATTTTCCAATGAGCTGCACATTCTTTAAAATGAAGCGGGCTTTTTCGGCATGTGTAACTGTATTGATTTTCACAATTCTTTGGCTGATAATAACGTCTTTAACTACTGAACAAGTCAATTTAAATGAATGCAAAAGATAACCGCGAAATGCACTGTCAGAGTCTTTGAGAAGCTGATAAAAATGGGGAAACCGTTGCATACTTTTAGGATTCCCCGTTGATTTGATTCGTAAAACCCAACCCATTTCAGCTCGATAGCAAAATTTCTCTCGGAGAAGATCCAAAGGGGCCTCTGCTGTGAATCATGTGTTCGATCACATGGCACACGGCGTGGTCAGACTTAGAGAAGGTGGACACACGTGGTCCAGGGCACGGATAGAGTGTCACAGTGTTGCAGAGGCTAACTTTTGATGAAGGTCGGTCGGGTCAAAGATGATGACTGCCTCAATTATTCAAAGCATTCTTGTATAGCAGAGCGAACGCAAAAGCCTATAAATCTTCTGCAAATTCATCATGTCAGTCAGAACTTAAAAGATTCTCCATCTCTAGACCATTTAAAACCTCTTCCAGGTTTGACCGAGGCTTCTCAATAAGAGTCGGATATAAATTTCTTTGTAAATGAGGTTAGAATGATTATATATGAATGGATTTACTTAACAAGAGATTAAGATTCATAAAACACATATTTTTGTTGGCATTGTGGGTTTTAAAAAGGGTGCAACATATTCGATTTATGCGATATAACTTTTCTTTTGGCTGATAATAGACCGAGGCAGAGAGACGTTAAACATGATACTTGAAGTCACTTTACAATGCTGAATGGTTTTAGGGCTTGGCTGGGTAATTGGCTTTGTGATAATGAGATAACAATTGTTTGTACCGACGACGGCGATTGGGTGAAGTTGGTATGTTATTAAAATGAGCACTCAAGACTGTTTGTACTTCTATGTAGATCTCGATGAAACGATAGCAAGGATGTGATTTGTTACAAGTCTCCTCGAACTGCAATCATGAACCCAGCAAAGATGAAGGCTACATCTACACCTAAGTATTACAGCGAAAGAGATGTGTCTACGGTGTCATGCCCCACGTGCAACGACCACCTAACGAGTATGCGTAAAACGGCAGTTCGCTGGCTTTATATGGAGTGGTACAAACGAGCTGTTCAAGGACAGAATTTGCCGTCGGTAAGTCTTACTATTTTCCGTGCTGTACTGTATTCGCTTTGGTGTCAGTAGTCAACCCAACCGTGGTCAACGTAGGCTTGCAAAAACGAGGGAACGCGCGAAGGTGCAATTCCTTAATATGCTTGTTAAAGCCATTAGTATCAATATGGCTTACCTATTTCGTTGAACATCTTGCCAGAGACTCATTGGCGTGAAAATCAATCGGTGAGTAGCAAATTCTCTAGCTTTCAGAAAATTTAGCAAAAATGTTTAATGATATGACAAAACGTTATACCAATCCTACTGCTATCTGGTTTCAAACAGTGACTTTACACAAATTTTCCCAGACCAGGGTTAATAGTTGCTTGTGAGAGATATTTTTGAGGTCATTTTTCGTGTTAAAAAGGTCTTTATTGTTGCTAGAAAAACCGTTAGCAGTCGCCATAGTCTTCATTAGCAACTGATCTTTTTTAACATGCAATAGTCTTAATGCGGGACCAAAACTTCGATTATTCCTCTTGGATGAACTTCTCCCATTCCTCTTTTTCCCTCTCCTACTTAAAGATGGCTCTCAGGGGTAATGGTTCTTGGATGTAGATTCAGTGGTTGTTGCCTCCAGACGAGCCCCCAGCTGGGCTTTCATAAAGAATGACGAGAGCAGCAATTTCTCTGTCATTCCAGGCGTGTAAAAATCACGAGTTGTTGTCACATTGAACAGAAGGACCAGGAAACTGCTTGAAAATCAT
The DNA here is from genome assembly GCA_964026355.1 of Pseudorhiza aurosa. Classification (NCBI taxonomy): domain Eukaryota; kingdom Metazoa; phylum Cnidaria; class Scyphozoa; order Rhizostomeae; family Lychnorhizidae; genus Pseudorhiza; species Pseudorhiza aurosa. The sequence continues at coordinate 6,064,142 of OZ032121.1, forward strand.
ATCATTTCATAGTTCTTAGATCTGCATTCGGTAATGAAGACATGAGAATATGAAACTGTTTCCTGCGCTTCGCCTTCTTCAGCAATCCTTCTTCAGTTGAATCCTTGATTCTAAGAGAGATTGTCTCTCCCAGTGAAAGAAGAAGCGAAATCCCCCGCTGAAACTTTGTTTGATTTGCTGAAACATTTCTATTCTGTTCACCACCTTTTCATTGTCAATCCACATTATTAGATGTCAAGATTAAATTTCGACACTTGATAGTTATGGCATCTGTCAGGGGCGGGGACGATGCATTGAGGTATTCCACATTAGGTTTCCCCTTGACTATTGACGTGCATCGTACACGATAATCACTTCAATCGTAAACATAATGAAAATCACGATAGCTATGACAAATTTCACAATCATGATAATCATGGCAGTCACGATAATTTGACAATCATGACTATTATGACAGTTTTCATAATCATGACGATTATGACAATAATGATAATTATGAAAATCATGGTAATTATGCTACCTTATTCAGATTATTTTGAGGATCCTTGCTTTAAGACTTACCCGAGAGAGTCCTATTTTGAGCTCAGATGGACGCCAAAGACCAAGGAAATGGTTTTACCTACCTATGGCAGCAGAATCCGTTTTCAATCAGTTATGTTGAATTAATAAAGGCGGTATCATTTTCAATGCAATTTTTAATAAAAAGAAAAATTTTCAGATTTCACATTCTCTCCGCGCTTGAATGACAACCCTAGACCTTTATCAAATTTTATGAGCAGTTAGAAATGCGAGCATTGTACGCATCTCAAGGAAATCCATGATGCTGATTCATAGTGACGATGGGCTGTCCGTCTTGTCTTTCGTACTCTCGCTTTGAAAACTTTGAATAACTTGGTTAACCTTTGGGTTTTAAGCCCATTTTGATCATAATTTCATCAGAGTTTTTTAAGCAGCAAAATTTGATCGATAGATTTCACCAACGACACATCTTTTGCACCATGGTATGCTTTAGGTTAAAGTCTCCATGGCCCTACCTGAGCACCAAGCCACTCTAAGTAAGTTGGCAATTAAAATTAAAAACTTTGGCTACTATAAACAACTGGTCTCCGCTACTGAAATTACTTCAGTTTAGCTTCAGATATAGGCTTTCAGCTTTGCTTCGACAGTTTTTCCTGTTGAGAAGAATGTTTATTTTGTATGTAAGTTATCGAAAGCTTACTACGTAAAATTTAGCGACCATGCTGGGGCAACTACAAAAAATGTGCAAGTTTAAAAAAAATACATTTTCAAGCCTTTCATGTAACACTATTTCTTCACCCACTTTTATCAACGACAGGTGTATCTTGGTAGCATTAGTTGTGATTAAATTCAGTCCATGGCAGGAATTGAAATTAGAATTTTTTGCATACAGTTAAACTTGAATGAAAGAGAAATCCCTGCAGCGAGAGGATGATTGACCATAACGGGACTCCTGTAATTTCTTATCAATCTGATGAACAATTAGGACACAAATAGATAAAACATGGAACATTTAAGCAGGCACCTTTTTGAAGCCTTTTTGTCATCCCTTTTTTACTTCTTCCTTATACGTTCTCAGGCTTTTAATGTCTCTGTGACTTTCTTTAGAGTCGTTCTTATACAAAAGTGACCTTTTATGACCCCTCTCTGACATCCTTCTTGTAAATGGTTAAACTCTTAGTACGTTTGTGGCCTTCGTTAGAGTGATTTTGTTACATACAATTCCCTATCTTTCTCAAAACAATTGCAACACAAAGGAAGTGCCTTAAATATACCGTTCGAAGTCTTCGTCCAAATAAACACGATATATTTAGTTCTGCAGAGTTCGCAGTGCTTACGCTAATTTCATTAGATCTTTATTCTCTGTCCGTCCTGTTTATATTTTGCCAATTGCCTGCTTCCAACTTTTAATCCGGAAATTCTATCATTTAAGGAGAAGCCTTTTCGAAGATCTGAAAAACAGCCTTCCCCGCGTTTGATATCGTAGCCAAAAGTATGTTGAGCATAACAGAAATAATCATGTTTACATATCAATAGTTAACTAAGTCAAAAGAGATTTAGCCAGGCAGCAATCCTGAGACCCTTATTCGCTGTGAAAACTAGCTCAGCAAAGAAGTCTCTTCTCGTTTGCGAAAGTGCTCGTGAATTAGGGCTGTTTTCCATTCACACACTAGTTGTCTTTATATGATCTAAATTTTGATTTGTCATTGATTGGATAAGATTTTCTGTGCTTTGCCATTGATTCAATACGATTTACTGATAGCCTACTTGAATGTAAAAGTGTTCGATATCTTGGTCTGCCAAGTGATTGGTGTTGCGACCGATTAATGGAATAATATTCCGTATTTGTGTGTGTGTGTGTGTGTGATTTTATTGATTCACTGATTGATACTTCTGATTCAGTAAATCCTGTTTGATTTGATTGTTTGATCTTGACCATATGAAGGTAATCCTCAGCTTACAGATTTTCCGTCCCTCAAAAGTGATTGGTTGTGTGAGTTTGAACAATCTCATGACTGACGTTGTAACGAACTCGAAAATAAATTCCCTCATGATTTGAACTAACGTCTCCACGATGTCTCGTTAGCTCCATGGCAAAAGGTCGAGCGATAAGAACACTCGATCGAGTGATACTGCACACAGCACTTCTAAAACTCTCCCATTTGCCTGGGCGTTAGGATATATAAGATTTTCTCTCGCGGCCTCTACTGCAGAGCTGAGTGTTTTAATCAAGTTCTTTAGTTTAATCTTGTTTAGTTAGTGCCACTCAGATTAATGTGTGGTGAGATTATAATAAGTGGTCGCTATCCTCTCATATATGGGAACATTGTTTGTTTTATGAGATTCCTGCTCCTCTTCAACTACCTTCTGAGATTACAGCTAATCCGATTCCTTCCATCACAATGCAGCCATGAAGGGAACCTTTTTAAAAAGCAGTTTTACACTTGTTAGAATAAGCCATAAAACGTAAACAAATATTGTTATGAACTTCTCGCTAATAAATTTTTTTCATTGTTCTCGATGGAGCTTTTTATGAGGGACCTGTTTGGTTCACAGGCTAGAATGGGACAGGCGTATTCTCTGCATGTCACAAAAAGCGACTAAAAGAGGTTGGTGTCAGGAAGGGAATTGGACCACAAATCCAAAACCAAACTGTCAGGAAGATGTGGACTTGATACTTTCTAATCCTCACTGGTGATTACAATCGCGGGAGTAGAGTATGAATTATCATGAGAGCGAGAACCATTCCAATCTATTGCAGAACCACGTGGTTCAAAGTTGGTGGTTCAATAAATGGCAATAATATGTTTCCTCTCTGCGTCGCATACTCTATTCCAAACTTAGCAGAAATCAGAAACAGGGCTCTGAGTCTATTTTGGGGAAGTGGAATTTACGAGGTGGTCTCCTGTTGCCTTCCTCACCAATGGCATTTTTATTGTGACACGTGTAGGAATTGAACTGACAACCCCTGCCTCATGTGTCCACACGCTGAGCCACTACACCACGGCGCCATTTTCAGTTCCGCATGCAGAACTTTAAGAACTTTAAATTCTAGAGCATGGCTACAAGGTTTAAAGTCACTTTACCTCCGTGCAGTGTTTAAGCCCTACCTAGACAATTGTTTCACTGAGAATAACTATGGCTTCTAGCCCTCTTCTCCTCTAGGCTTATGAGCCTCAAGGTGTAGTTACATCGAGAAGAAGACCAGGACGCTGCTAAATCAATGAAGCTTCTCAGTGTCCTAAAATCTGGGTAGGATGCATAAAACTGCTGCATAAAACTATATATTTATAAATGTAAATGTAAATATATAGTATAAATAAATATATACATCTGTACATAAGTTTATTTGCGTAAGTTAAGATGTAAATATATATATATATCTCTCTTAAGTTATGCAAATACAGATCTCGCTAAAAAAGGAAATTTATATGCTTACATACATACATACCTAAAAAGATTTACAGCAATACGATACATAAGATACAAACGAGGGGAAGGAAAGACTCGTGCCATGTGTCAAACATTAAATTAGATTGCTGGCATTATCTGCACGTGCACTGATCACTTGCCTAGCTTTTGAATTTTGCTTCTACAGTAGGCAAGTATGGGCACTTGTACATACATAGCCATACATACATAGCCATACATACATACATACATACATACATACATACATACATACATACATACATACATACATACATACATACATACATGCATACATACATACATACATACATGCATACATACATACATACATACATACATACATACATACATACATACATACATACATACATACATACATACATACATACATACATACATACATGCATACATACATACATACATACATACATACATACTTTTTTGACAATGCAGGACAGCAAAAGGCAGGATTTGCTGATGTGGGCCTGCCTGTTGTTTTATGCTATCATCGAGGGTATTCCAAAGAAAGCTTCCCCTGAATGATAAGGATTCAGAGATATGCAGGCAATGGTCGGCTGTAATCAGAAGCATGTCATGACGATGGCTGTCACCAATAGCGGTGCAAGACGAGAGCTAGCCAAAGAGAGGTCGAAGTACAGTGTGGCATATCTTATCGATTGGAATGACAACAAAATAACTTATCATGCGACAGATATCCTCAGGGTTCATGGGCGCATTACATGCACTTAAATGGGATGTACTTGTAATATAATTTGAATTATCATTAATTACATTAAATGATTCCAGTGAGTTGGGTGTCCTCAGCGGGTATGGTGGTCTTCTGAAAGTGCTTAGGGCATATTGCCTACCAATTGATATGCATGGGTAGAGGCTAAATGGCAGATGTCTATGCCTATTTGGTCCTTACATTGGGGGGAGGGGGCGATTATAGGTGTAGTTGGCACCGTGGTAAGAACACATGTCTGCTTTATTGAAAGTATCTAGATTGAGGCTTGCTCGTTGACGTTTCCCGGATTCCTTGTCTGTCCAATCAGAATACAATGGATACCTGGAGTAACGGCAGAGTTAACATGGGAAGGGAAGGGCCTGGCCACCCCACTTCACAATGCCGTATTTCTCAAGGGTACTTCTCTTGCGAGTTGCTCCTTGAAGTTCTCACCGATTGTGGGACTCAATCTTGCTTTTCTTATTAGGGCAATTAACGAAAGGCAAATTTAGCAACAAGTCATCTGAGCAAAGCATTACAAAAAAAACATTCACAGCCTTAGTCATTGTTACTAGCTAGTGACAACGCTTAGCTCAATAAGGAATGCTTGTTGTTGATGCTTGGTTGTAAAGTTTGTTGGTTTCTACTTGGGCATTAATGTTTTGATGATAAACATACCTTTACAGTTGGTACAAAAAGTACTTCAATGCCACTGATTTTTTATTTATCTGCTTAAGTAAAATCAATCCATCAGTCAGGGAATCGATAAATGACTGATGGACCCATCCATCAGTCAGTCAGTCAGTCAGTCAGTCAGCCAGTCAGTCAGTCAGTCAGTCAGTCAGTCAGTCAGTCAGTCAGTCAGTCAGTCAGTCAGTCAGTCAGTCAGTCAGTCAGTCAGTCAGTCAGTCAGTCAATCAAAAATCTAATTAGCTAATACGTTCATGGATGGACTCATCAATGAATGAATAAATGAATCAATCAATCAACCAAGTAAGCAAGTGATCAATCAATTAGTCAATCAAAAAGTTTACTAGCTAATGCATTAATGGTTGGACTCAGCAATCGATCAATCAGTTAATAAATGACGCCATTTTTTAAGATGCAAGCTTCAAGAAATTATCCAAACATCTGAAAAACGAATTGCATGTGACGCAAGGGGTTTGCCTTATGAAGACATGTGACGCAAGGGGTTTGCCTTATGAAGACATGTGACGCAAGGAGTTTGCCTTATGAAGACATGTGACGCAAGGGGTTTGCCTTTAAACGTTGGATATGAGAAATGATTGGATCCACTAAATAGCAGCAACCTTTGATCATAAACGATTTCTATCAACTTGGTCTGAAAGTGGCAGATTAAGCTTGTAAGTTGCGTAGTGGTGTAATTTCCATGGGCTTTATACCATCATGGAAGTGACGTTTTTTCGTTGTTTGGATGTCTGTTGTTTCCATTCCACCCCTCGTACTAAGAAACTTGGTGCATCTGCTGATCAACTTATTATTTACGTAATATTCTAAAACGTTAGGAGTTTAATCATTAAATGATAATATTATGATTGTTGCGAAGACTAAAGGGCTAGCCCTAAAGACAGAACGTATTCACGACTACTCCGCAAGTATTTTGTTTTCCCAGCCATTATCAACTTCTCTGCTTGTTTTTATTCGCATTAGCTTTACTGTCACGGATTACTAAAATTGGACAAAACTTTCAGATGCGGAAATCTAAGGTGCGTCTCCTATCAGTCCTAGATTCAATGAATACGGGCCTAGCTCCTTATCTACACCAACGCTATGCGATAAAAAAGTAGCAAACGAATCAACATTTCATCGTCAGTCGTTTACTATCATACCATTATCAGTCCCTTTTAATTGCCCGATTGCTTTATCAAATGACTTGTTGATTAATTGGATAGCTGGTCGTTTGATCGATTGAATCAACAGGGAATGCCCTCTCCTAGCCTTTTCAAGGTCAGATTTGGCCCAGTGCTTATTGCGAAATTCCCCTTGCTTTTAAGCTGATACATTTTAGCTAAGCGGCTTCAGGAAAAGGCATTCGAAAGCGATCTTGGGAGTACAAGAAATCAGCACAGATTATCTAGTTTTGCTTGGAAACCGTGTTGCAGGCTTAGGAGAGCGCGTTTAGCGTGTTCTGCTATTGGTCTAGCTGAATCAGATCTGCAGTGTACCGGGTTAGGCTGATAGTTTGCCCAAAGGAATATGCTCATGAAAAGGACCGAAATGAAAGACATCTAGGAATTATTATGGAGATTGTCGAACATCAAAACTAAGGAATGAATTATTGTTGTGAAGCAACAGAAGAACAATTTGAATACAAGAAAGATGAAGAGACGACGATTGGCTAGTTGCTTTTCAATATCGATAAGCAATCTTTTTAGGCAGGCTTTTACATCGTGGCTTCATTCCCGTATATAAAGGAGGTTATTGCATTGCTTTGAAGAGAGATCCTGCTCCATTTGATTTAGCACGAAAGAGATTAGATGTAAGTAATTGTTGTGTATCATTACTGTCTAATCTAGCAATAATCATTTCTAAAAGTATGAGCGCTGTAGAGTTAGTCCGTGATTCAATGATAGCAGGGCCAAGCCTTGGGATAGAAATGTGAATCGCGTTGAGATTCGATGCTATTTTATCTTTATTGAGTATCCATTTTGATCACAATTTCCGGCCTTCTGCTCTGCATCTAATGCTGCATGAACAGTTTTTTGCATTTGTTTGCAATGTCTGCCTGTCAAGACCATCCATCAACTACTATGTGACGTTGCATGGAGAATACCTCTTAGAAATGGCGATTGAGAATAATCGGCTCTCTGTTTCTTTCCTTTTCCATCCTGAATTGGATAAGGAAAACTGTGTAACATCTGGCTGTGGCAGCAATTGGGTGTGGCCAAGGCTAATGGAGGGAAACTGGTCGACACTCTTATGCTTCCTACTCTCAAATCATCGTTCTCATATAAATCACGTATCCGTGTTATAAGTAAATAAATAAGTAAAGGCAAATGTTTCAACTGGATTTAACACTTCCACTTTTAATTAGCTGCTATCAATGTGTATCCAGTGCTTGTGCCTTCAGAGTTACTTCTGTGTACTGATTTACCGACGTCGGAAAGACGAATACCTGAGTTAACTGTAGCCTTGTGTTTCCGATGGCAGGATTTGAACCCACGCGAGTAGACCTCAGAAGTTTCGAAACCCTGCCTCTTAGCCACTGAGCCACTGAGCCACTGAGCCACTGAGCCACTGAGCCACTGAGCCACTGAGCCACACCACCTTGGTGCTAAGCACTAAACAGAACACTAGTTAAGTTTAGATCTTCAGTGTCTCGTGATGTACGAAAAAAGACTCCCACGAATGGTTAGAATCCTCACATCCAGAGGATGGTTTTGCTTACGTAATATGGCTTCTGAGTCTGCCAATCGCAGCAGTTGGCTATTTTATGGGAATATATGGCAGACATGAAACAAACATATTAATGTTTCAATGGGAATTTAAAGGTTCATTGTTGGCGTGAAATTCTGGGCAAAAGTTTTTGAATTCAGAATGCACGTGAATCGATTTTCCCTCTCTTTTTCATTATTTTGCAAGTTTACCGTAAAGACGAGAGTGGCTAGCTTATAATGAGATACTTCCCCAGCTTTTTTGAAACTCCTGTTGAAAATCGGCTCTGATACCCGAAGCTAATTAGCAGAGTATCTCTTCGCTCCCTTCACGTCGTTTTGGAGAACAAAGGAACAGCATAGAATTTGCCCGTCTCCTTCGAAGACAGACAATCTGCTTAGACTGTGTATTCCTTAATGGAATGGATTGACTGAGGGATAGTATCATACCAATAGCATTTGTCGGCATTACTAACTCAAAGTTTGTCAGCATTCTCATGAGGTACGCTTGTACGCATGTGACTCGCCCACTTATACGCTTGTGGCTTATACCTAGCTATTGTAGATCATTTCTAGTCTCGTGATGAGTTGCCGTGTCCTCTTTTCAGTTTTCAACGTCTTCTCCAAAGGCAAATATCGCATTGCTTCTTAGCAAGACAACTTGACAAAAAATGCACTCTTTCCCGCTACCTAGCAGGCGAAAAATGATTTTAAGAAGCGTTTCTAAACTAATTTAGCAAATCTCCAAACCTTCATCTCAGTATAACTATACTCTGAAGTCGGTCAATGTGGGTGTACAGATGCCTAAATGATTCACTGCTTCCTGCATCAACGTCAAAACTTTCAGGGCAAGGGCCCGAGAACGATCTGACAACTCCTTTACCCTGTAACATGCAGTGTCACTCTAATTGCCCCTAACCTCTGCACTTTTTGAGCTGGAGTGCCTTTCGTACAACGCTCGCTCCTTTCCAAACTCGCTGCTGCTTTCACTAGGGAATGAATACCATTGATTTCCAGTTGACGCACGCATTGCTGCTTGTAAGCATTGATGCGTGATAGTCACGTGGAAAACACTCTCCGTTTTCAAGGAGTATAGGCAGGGTCGCATTCTTTTCGTTTGGTCGCATCCAAACGATAATCCTCAAAAAGCAGGCTGGATTTATGCGAATGGTCAAGTGTGATGGACTCGTGGAAGTCATGTTGCATTGATTGAA